>JAMXKT010000018.1:600000-946684 GCA_024211575.1 Phytophthora melonis
GAGGCAGCCGAGTCCGGCACAATGTCGCCGAGGTTGGAGGCAGCGAGGTCGACCGGGTAGATGGTGGCGTCCCAGTTGTTGGGCGGCATCAGACGGTTGTTGCTGTCCGTCTTACAGATCGACGCGAAGCTCTTGGAGCGCTCGTCGTACGTGATGCGCTCGTAGCCCGAGTGCGAGCAGCCCCAATCGAACGAGTCCTTGCTGTCCGTGATGGAGCCCGAGGGGCTCACCACCTTCATGCGGTCGCCCTGGTGGATGTTGATGCAGCCGCCCTCCGACGTCGAGATGGCAGCACCGAAGTACGCGGCCCAGTTCGTGCCGTCGTACGCGATACGGCCGTGGTGAGCGTACCACCAGATCATGTAGACATCCGGGCCGCTGGCCGACGTCGAGTAAGGGGGCAGCGAGGCGCTGGACGAGGTGAGCTTAGTAGCCCACTTCTCGCTGGCACCCTCGTAACGGGCCATGTACATGTCGTAGCACGGCGAAGCGGGGTTCGGGCCACCACCGCACAGGTTGCTCGGGTTACCGCAGTTAAGGGTGCCTCCACCCTCAGCGTCTCTCGTTCCGAGGATCACAAAACCGTTCTGGTCGGCGTAGATGTCGGCGAAGTCGTTCATCGGCACCTTGACGGCGGGGCTGCTGGTCAGCTTGTCGTTAGCGTCCAGCTCACGCACGATGACGTTGTCACCGCTCTGGAAGGCGATGCGAGAGCCACCCGAGGGCAGAGCAGCGATGGCGATGACCTTGAGCGCGGCCTCCTCCTCGTTGTTCTCGACGGTGGCGCCGACATCAACCTCCGTGACAACCACGCGCGGCTTAGCGCACAGCTTCGAGTTGTCCTTCAACGGGGTGGCGGGGGCGGCGGTGGTGGAGTTGCCGGCAGCCGTGGGGGTCAGGCCGGAGCTCGAGCTCGAGGCAACCATGGGGGCCTGGGTGGCGGTGGGCGCTTCCGTCACCTGCGAGGGATCAGCCTCACCGGCAACGTCAGAGGAAGAGGCGACGTCGGTCTTCTGCGAAGCGTCCTCGGTAGTGGGGCAGGGGTGACGAACTCAAGGCCCTGCTTGGTGGGGAACACCTGAGTCCGAAGAAGTCGTCTCCTGGCTGGCACCGACATCCAGGCCAGTGGTCGGGGCAGGGGTGGCACCCTCAGAGCCCGAGCTCGAGGGCGTGCCGGGCACAACAACGCCCTGCTGGGTGTCGTCGTCGCTGGAAGGAGCACCCGAGCCAGAGGCAACGTTCGAGTCCTGCTGCACCGGAGTCTCGTCCGAAGGAGCCGATCCCTGGCTGGCCTGGCTGGCGCCGACGTCCGAGTTGGCCGTCGAGTCCTGCTGGACGGGGGTCTCGTCCGACGGAGCGGAGCCCTGGCTGTTCGAGCTCGACGTCGAGTACTGCTGCACGGGGGTGTCAGCGGGAGCGGAGCCCTGGCTGTTCGAGCTCGACGTCGAGTACTGCTGCACGGGGTGTCAGCGGGAGCGGAGCCCTGGCTGGCCTGGCTGGCGCCAACGTCCGAGTGGGCCGTCGAGTCCTGGCTCACCGGAGCCGAGCCACTGGACGTGCCGTACGAGCCGGCGGGGACCTCCGGCACCATGTCGCAGTCGGCGCGGCCGGCGGAGACGTTGGTGGCCAGAACGGCGGCGGCGGTGACGAGCAGAGCGTGATACAGACGCATGATGGACTTGTGTTTTTCTGGTCTTGCTTGAGCCGATGAGGTTGTGGCTGGAGACGGCCAATTGGAAAATGAGGTCGTCGGAAGTCAATGCATTTCCGTTTCGTTCGAACAGCAGAACAAAGGGATCATCCGGAGCCTCGTGCTGGTGAACTTGTGCCGAGCAGCAAGTTCATGAACTCCAGCTGGATGAACGCCTGGTGGGCCGTCATGTGTCCAGCCTGGCGCTGTACCATGCAGTACTCGTTCCTCGCCAGCATCTGCCGCTCGTAGGATCACGATTTATGACAAACAAAATGAGTCCCGACGCCCTGCTCGCTGTGCTGTACTGCAGCATGGCGCTGTCATACATGTACTGGATTGTAATATGAGAAGGAGGTCAGCAAGAGACGGTATGGTCTTACAGTACGACAACCTGCCATCAGATTGATGATTTTTTTGCTAGTTGATCGTATCCAATAGACGTAAGTTCGCTCCAGGAATTCGCTAGGTACAGTAGCTGTAACTTAGCACAACTACACTGCACCGGTACATGCACGCCAGCGAGCTGTACTGTAGCAATCGGTCTATGTCGCCAACTTCAAATACTGGATCGGGGCGCATATTGAATTGTTGTAAGTGCCTCTTGGGTTTCGGCTGGGCTCCACCGTCACAGCCGGCAGAATGCCTGAAGCAATTTGCGATCTAGTGGTCCCTAACCTAAAACATCAACCACTGTGTCCTCGGTATGAATCATACGCCACCTCGATCATACTATGATCGAGGTACGCCACCAGACAGAAACCACGAGATCTGGCATTGCAGTACATAGTGCACTGACTGGAGTCTGGTACAACAGCAAACACATTTCTGGCCAACAACAAACACTTTTTGACCACTAGCACACACAAACTGACACGGCCAAACACTTGTCGCGGAAAGTGGCCATTGGCAAACACATTACTGACCACTAGCAAACAAACAACTCACTTCTATGAGCATGCACAGAAATAGACTCTGGAAAAAATGCTATGCGAATGTTCTAATAGGATATTACAAGTTGTTTACCGGTACCCTGTACCTTGGGAGCAACATCAAGAAAGTGACTACATAATCCGACGGGATAGAACGCGTTCCAAATAACTGGACCTGGTCAGATTATTTGCAACCAGTGCGCAAAATAATCTAACCAAGTCAAGTTTTGCAAACGCGACGTTTCCAATAATCTGACCAGGTCAAGTTATTTGAAACGCGGCGCTCCAAATAACTGGACCTGGTCAGATTATTTGCAACCAGTGCTCAAAATAATCTAACCAAGTCAAGTTTTGCAAACGCGACGATTCCAATAATCTGACCAGGTCAAGTTATTTGAAACGCGGCGCTCCAAATAACTGGACCTGGTCAGATTATTTGCAACCAGTGCGCAAAATAATCTAACCAAGTCAAGTTTTGCAAACGCGACGTTTCCAATAATCTGACCAGGTCAAGTTATTTGAAACGCGGCGCTCCAAATAACTGGACCTGGTCAGATTATTTGCAACCAGTGCGCAAAATAATCTAACCAAGTCAAGTTTTGCAAACGCGACGTTTCCAATAATCTGACCAGGTCAAGTTATTTGAAACGCGGCGCTCCAAATAACTGGACCTGGTCAGATTATTTGCAACCAGTGCGCAAAATAATTTGACTTTGTAAAAAAAACTAAACCGCACGGTCTGATTGTATTTTATGTTGTCCACATTGTTACCGTGGATTGTACGCTCCATTCATTTTTGTTATGCCCTGCCACTAACGCTCTTTCTGCCCAAACAGCACGATGCCGCCGAAGAAAAAGTGGTCCAAGCGCGCCGAGCTTCACCTGGAGCCTGTCTTCGTCAAGTATAGGTGGGAAAACTTCTGCTGCTCTGCTGTATTATCAGTGAGGACGAAGGAGTGCAATCTGTGCCCAGGCGACCACAATATGATTGAACGTCGGCTACACTGCAAGAGTCCAACTTGTAAAGAACGCGCAGATCGAAGTAAGTGTGGAGTTCAATGGAAGGTGTATAATTGCAAAACAGCATCGACCTGGGTGATTTTTCAGAATGAACAAGCTCACGCGCGCGGGGAATTGGCATGCGCCGTCCCCCCTCGGCCCAAAGTGACGCCAGAGATGCGAAACTACATCCAGCGCATGGACGAAAATGCCGTACCCCCCCGGTTGATATGGAGCAACATGCTGAGAGCACCGGAGATTACGACTCCTGTTCTAGGGTTCCCAACGTGTGCTCAAGTTCAGCGCAGCGTGCGATACAACCGATGGTTGCAAGGTGCGAAGAATTCTATTGCCAAAACACGAGAGTTGGTGATTGCAAAAGCATTTAAGGCGGATTTAGACCCTGGTGAAGCATTCGTGTTCGGGAATCGCGAAGACGATCTGGGGTTCCCATTTGTGGGAAACGGCGAGGATGACCAGCCACTGGTGTTGGGGATGACAAGCGTCAAATTGATGGAAAGTGTTTTAGCGCTGCAGCGGAAGGAATCCTTCTTGATTTTTCATCTCGATGCTACATTTAAGCTCAGCGATCTCGGATACCCTGTGATAACCTGTGGATTCACGGATAAGCGTCGGATATACCATCTTGCATCACTATTCATTGTGAGTCAAAGAACGGAAGCCGAGTACTACGAAGCTATTGGTAGCTTTGGACGCATTTTTTACGAGCGCATGGGTGTTCGACTACGCGTTGACGCTGTTATGGGGGATGCAGAAATTGCGCAACTGAATGGTCTTATGAGAATTTCAGAGTTTCAAAACAGCACCTTTCTCATGTGCTTTTTTCACGTGCTGTACAATGTCCGGAAGCGCATTCGACATTTGCCTGAATTGGTTCGCGCTGCTGTCTATCGTGGGATTTTAGATATGCACTACACTCTCAGCTGGGAACAGCTTGTCATGGAATGGAACCGTGTTTCCGTGGAGTGGCAGAAGGATACACGGTTGGGCGATTTTACCAGTTACTTTTACACTCAGTGGATGGCGAGTTCTTTCTGGAGATGGCAAATTTATCACTCGCCTGGAGCATATGCAACGACAAATAATCCATGCGAAGTATTCAATGCGAGTATTAAGCGGTATACTCAGCGTAAAGCTTCTGACACGCGACGGCTCATCCTGAAACTTCTCACGATTGCTGAAGACTACTCAATTTGTTTGCCTCCTCCAATCACTACTAGCCACGTCCCTCCTACCAAAGAGGCGAAACAGCTCGCTAAGGTTCTAGTTTCAACGAATCGGGTTGTTGTGAGTTCGACGGAGGAACGCTCCGTCGTGAGAGTGTTATATCTTGGTGACACCGCTCGCGAAATGGAACAAGTGCAAAATGTCTCCGAACTTTCCGATACACGACAAGTGCATACAGAACGAGTATCTGTCATTCTCTCTCCTGAGTGCTTGACAGATGAGAAAAAGTCTACCGCAGCAAAATTTTACCGGTCGGCGGTGAAGTGGTGCGTGCGTAGAGCTCATCATGTTGGAATGCCGCGCAACGGCTGGGTGGTTCGTCTTGATACGTACGAGTGTGCCTGCTCCTACTACAAGAAGTTTTTGTCGTGCGCTCATATTGTCTGTGGGCGGGCCGCCTATGGAATGAGTGTACCCGGGGTTAACGGCTACCATCTAAAATTTAAGGATCGTCGTGTTCGCCAGAAGAAGAGCTCGCAAACCCGCACCGGATACCCGACCGTAAACCGAGCTCAATTTGAATTGTTAGGAGCTATGACTGGACTTCCTCAACCCGCACAACAGGATGTGGTGCCCCCCCAGAGAATTGAAGATACAACCGTTGGTGCAACGTGGAACGGTTACACAAGCGAAACTATGGGCTATCATCCGAGTGCTGTTGATACAAGTTTCATTCCGATGACGTCCTACCCAGTGATGCCGCCAGACCCATCGCCCTTCACGAGCGTCGGAATACCGCCCAGTAATACCGACTCGTTACTACTGATGCCAGAGCCGCTGCCATACGATGCAAACCCGGACGCCATGCCACTGCCAGCACAGTTATGGCAGCAACAAGCCCTAGTTTCATCTTTTGAAGAACAGTATGCACCTGTTCAGCACGTTCCATTTAGGCGTCAAAACGGTCGCCCCGCTCTAGCGTTGCCAGCGTTAGCTATAGATTATTTGCAGCAGTAGAAGCATAAAGTAAATATATCTTGAGGCTTTAAGTTCAACCCACTAAGTCATCGAGCTCCTGTTATCAGTATGACTTCTCATGAGTGCATCAAATGATGATCACTGTATCACGTCACCCACACCTGCGCTGTTGAGAAGCAACAAACAACCAGGGTTACATAGAACAATGTTTATTAGCTGGTCGTTAGAGGGGTAGTCCGTCTAGCCGGCCAGAACATCAAACCAGAAGCTCATATATGAGCTTGAAAATTGTTGGGTATCTTCCCCTAAACGGGGAAGATACCCAACAATTTTAGCTCAGCTTGTAATGCCGCTGGACCCCATGTACGGCACGATGATTAGCTTTTAACGACCCAGCTTCTCGCGTGTATATTTTGGACTGCACGTGATACTAGAATTACTGAGCGCCGAAACTACGTCAAACTATCTGTTCCTGTCAACACCTCAAACATGTGCCCAATATCATCATCTTCGACACATGTAGCGTTAACTAGTAGCCCATATACTCGAAGCCACAGAGCACCTAATATTACATCTTACATTTAACAGAACCCATTGCGACGCATGACAGTGTTAAAAGGTATTACTACGACATCGTGGGTACAGAGTACTTTTGTGCTGTTCATGGAGCCCACTTCAGGAGTCCGAAGGTGTATACGCCGGTCCCCTGCCTGACCATGGCATAGGAATATCATAACATTACCCACTTCTAACTACTGATCCACTCATTTGAGGCAAATGTCAACATTTGCTAGAAGCACATTACAACAGTGTTAATGATGTTGCCTGCTTTCGCTTACAACATGCCAGAACATCAAACCTAGAATCTGTAGTAATAGCCTAAACGGAGAAGATGCCCAAGTCTTTTAGTTCAACTTTAAACACCGCTGGACTCCATGTACCAGTAGGTGACTTTATTGCGCATGAAGTCCAACGATACTCGTGCTTTGACCTCCTTTCGCTTAAAATAATCGGACCAGTAGGTCAGTTTATTGTGAACGAACTTATCCAACAGGACCGGTCCATGCTTAACCGCGGTTCCACCAATCAGATTTGGGTGCAAAATGAGTGGCTCGGTTGACTTTTACCTCGAGGATTTTGAATCCCCCCTCCCTCCCATCAATTCCCCCCCCACCAGCACCACCACCACGACCGACGAACATTATGGGCGCGAAAACACCGGTCGTCGAGCAATGGGAGAAGATACAACGCTGGAAGCGCCACCCTGTATGGAAGGTTAAGGACGCAGTGCGTATTCTTCAAGTGCTTAAGCCTACCCTGCTCAATTGGAAGAAGAAGTATTGGAACATGGACGCGCCGCCGCCTGGGTGTGGACGCCGATGCCGCATGCCTGGAGGTGGGCGCAGAGTACGGCCTTTGGCTCCTTTCGAGAAAGAGATTTTGGTCTATTATGAGGCGCGCATGCAGGAGCGCAGTCCTATGTCTTTTAATGAGTTACTAACTTACTCCCGTACCAAACCTGCGTTTAAGATGCTGAACAGGAATACTCAGCGCACGCGCGCTAAGGGCTACATCAAGCGGGTTATGGAAGCCAGAGCAGCCTCAGCAGAGAGGGGCAGGGCTCGATCGATCGCCGAAGCGAACCGCCAAACAGCTGCGGAGGAGGCCACCCGTCGCATGAGGAGGAGAACAGCAAATCGGCGGTGGAGGAGAACAGCCAGTCGGCGGTGGAAGAGAACAGCCAGTCGGCGGTGGAGGAGAACAACCAGTCGGCGGTGGAGGAGAACAGCCAGTCGGCGGTGGAGGAGAACAACCAGTCAGCGGTGGAGGATAATAACCAATTGACGGTGGAGGAGAACATGCAATCGGCTGTGGAGGAGGAGGCCCAAACCCTGGTGGAGGCGGACGACCAATCGGTGGAGGTGGGGTCGGCCAATCAGCATCGGGGGAGAAGGACCAGTCGGCCGTGGTGGCGGTGGTGGACGAAGAAGAAGAAGAAGAAGAAGAAGAAGAAGAAGAAGAAGAAGAAGAAGAAGAAGAGGAAGAAGAAGACGACGAAGACGAAGGAGAAGAAGAAGACGAAGACGAAGGAGAAGAAGAATGGACAGCAGCGGAAGAAGAAGAAGTCAACGAGACGTCGAGTGTGGACGACATGGCTCTGGAGGAGTCTAGCGACGATTGTCGGGGGTATCCCTCCTTGACGCTTAAGGCGCTGGAGGTGGTGCTGACAAGCTCGCCTACGTATGCGGCGGATGGCGTTATCAGAAGTTTTCGCTGTTTTCCTTTGGTTTTAAAACCAAAGGTTAAGGCGTATGTGATGGATCGCTTGCCGCATGGAGCTGTCAAGGCGCCTGACCACATCTCCGCAAGTTTGCCATGGCCTGTCATCCGGCTCTGTGAGGCTAAGGTGTCGGCTCTACAAAGCCGGGTGACAGATTTACGGGAGCAAAATGTGGCCCTGGAGATTGCAGGTGTTGGAATTATTGCGGCGACTTCGCTTGTCGCGATGAAGCGGTGGCATAGGGCTGTCGAAGCCCTGGACACAGTGAAGAACACACTTTCGTGGATCTCAAGTATCAACTTCGCAGCAAGGGTGCATCCAAGTTTCAAAGTTGCGCGCGATCCAAGGCTCGAGAGGCGGCTGGAGGCACTTCCTCTCTTCTCTCCTCAGGTACGTTGCCATATTCATTCTTGGGTTGAAATTGATGCTAACACAGTGTTTTTTTACTTTTTAGATGGAGTACCTCGACCTAGCCGCCAAGGGCTTGATTAGCGATGCTACCGTAAATCTGCTGCTGGGAAAATTGGTTGGCCAGCGGACTGATGTTGTGTATGTTAATCCGACCAGCCTCAACGTCGTGGTGACCGGGGGCATCTATTACGAGACGACGCACCTGGAAACCTTTTTCTACGGGCTGTCCACGGAAACCATCCTCCTCCCAGTCAACTGCGACGGAAATCATTGGTGTGGCATCGCGATCAAGCTCCAGGAAGCAGCCGTGCTGATCTACGACCCCATGGGCTCAAGCTGCTTACAGGTGGTTCGCGACCTTGCGAAGGACGTCTTGCCCTATCTCCCTCCGCCACCAGAGTCGAAGCGAAGGTACCATATCCGCTCATATGAGTCGGGTATTGGCCTTCAAACCGATAGCTACAACTGTGGTGTTTTCGTGCTGACCATGTTTGAAGATGTCTGTGGCTTAGGATCGCCCGGAAAGTGTAGCAAAGAAGACCTACAATACTTGCGATACAGATATATTCTTAAATGCTTGTAATACACGTCTACTTCTTTCAGTCTTAAAGCATTTGTCTGTACTTGTGGGCTGAAAGTCCGGTTGCTCCGAGCTATTACCCCTATCAAACTTACTGCAAAGGCACAGCCTCTATCTCGCAGTAGTAAGAGAGAAAAGGCCGAACGTTCACGTTGCTCGTAGTACATCTGCACCAAATCCTACACAATCAAAAATGGAATCCTTGGTAGTTAGTCAATATGCAGCCGACAGTGCTAAGAGTCCGGGAGCTCCGAGCTATTACCCCTATCAAACTTACTGCAAAGGCACAGCCTCTATCTCGCAGTAGTAAGAGAGAAAAGGCCGAACGTTCACGTTGCTCGTAGTACATCTGCACCAAATCCTACACAATCAAAAATGGAATCCTTGGTAGTTAGTCAATATGCAGCCGACAGTGCTAAGAGTCCGGGAGCTCCGAGCTATTACCCCTATCAAACTTACTGCAAAGGCACACCCTCCATCTCGGAGTGGTTAGAGAAGAAGATTGAGATAGGTGTGACAGCTACACCATAGTGTGACTTGATGTGATGGTCAGATTATTTCCAACGAAGGTCAGATTATTTTGAAATATGCACTACTGCTGTACTAATATCCGGACTTCAGCTTAAAGCATGCGATGTGTGCTGCCCTTCCTATGTGTTAAAGTGTTTGCTAGTGGTCACTTGTAAGTGTTTGCTGGTGCCGTTTTCGTGTTTGTTGTTGGCTTTTACACCACTGACTGCACTGTTCATACTGGCGCGTGGCCATCGATGCAACTTTATACGAAGTCCAACTGAGTTTGCAAACTGAAATGTGTAACCAGGCGATAGCATGTTAACAAACTCGCCCTTTATTTTCCACGCAATGCTATACTGTACTAGATACGAAAGAGGTGCTGATCAAGAATCTATCGATCTAGCTCGAAGTGTTTTTTTGTTGTACTGTACTAGACACAAATAGTCTATACTAGGGCTCCGCGAAGGCTGGGATAGGAGGTTTTTGCTATAAACGCTTTCTATTACCATGATTCTTTTTTTTACGAACCACGGGCATCTCCTGCGCCTGCTTCGCAGCCGCAGCGTCTGCCCGGTAATTCACCTTACAACTGTAGATGTATGGCATGCCTTGGCGGTGCTTATACATAGTGCTAAAACGAACCTTGCTCGAGATCTGTTTGCTGCTTGTAGAAAATGAAAATGTTTTGCTTTGTTTGCTTCTGCAGCAGTTCGTCCGCTTCTCAATCATTCACTTTACTTCACCCCAACTATTCGATAACTGTTACTGACGCATACCGGTTCAATCTGCCCACGCATATAAACTTTTTGGAGGCCCAGTGCGGCACCGTGGCCATACCGGTGTGATGGGTGACGTACCGGTTCAGGCTGCCCACGCATACAAGCCTTTTGGAGGGCCCAGTGCGCCACCGGAGTCGTACCGGTTTCATAGAGATGTACCAGTTAGATGTCAAGAGGGGTCATCTTTTGACTTGACGTACCACGGATATAATCCTATTTGGTCTGCGATAGCAGCACTAACGTTGCTTCCTATCCCAGTATGATATAGGTAGGTATACCCTCGGCAGAGCGTACGCTGGGATTCCTGACTTTATGACTCTATACTGCGTGAATGCCACGTCATAATGAGGTAGTGGTGACGGGTGCGTCAGCGACAAACAAACAACAGCTCACGTGAACGCGTACGGTACTGCAGTACTGGATGAAATGGCCCAGTGCCCAGAACTTTGCAGACGTAGTTGCCACTGTGATGCTGTTCGTGGCATTGTGCACTCTGATGCATGTACTAGGCGCTTGGCACCACTGGCGCCGCCTGCTGACCGAGATAATTATGATCGTGGTGACGTATAGAGCTCCAATACATGAGCCGAGCTTTCTCAACATACTTTACAGTACATATTATACTGGGATAGGAAGCGACGAAGTGCTGATAGCCCAGCCCAAACAGGATTAATTCGGGCGCGCGCTGTCCCCCGGCAAACTGGTGATGAACTGGTAATAGATTTATGGTCAGTTTACATTGATGTAGATTGACCGAGTGTTCTCGACATCTCGAGAATGATGGAGGTGACCCAGTTTTGACAAAGCGAGAAGAGCATTTGCAGTCTGGACGAGCCGTAGACAGATCTACGCAGGGCTCGTAGGGCTCATTCTTCGCTTTCGCTTTGAAAGTCGGCCGTCCTTTTAACTAATAGCGGTGCAGCAGGGAAGTTGCTGCGGCTGCTTCGCAGCCGCAGGAGATGCCTATAGGTTGTACGGGTCGCACTATCAAAGTCAGGTATAACGAAATTGATTTATTTGCTTTGAACTATACCTTTCTGTCAGTATCATTATACATGTACTTATGCTCTTTGTTTGTGATATCTAAGTAGAAACTCAACGCGCAGGAGATGCCCGTGGAGCGTGCGGATTGAGTTTATCAATGGCGGTCAAAGGTGAGTTAACCAATCCTATCCCAGCCTTCGCGAAGCCCTAGTTTTGCAGCACCGCCAAGAAGTATCTTATCAAATCATACAGGTCTTTTTACTTATCAACGTATCAGAATATTATGTACCCAAGATATATATATTAGGGGCTAGTTGTAGCAGAGCATATCGTTAAGCAGGCGTCGACCTGCTTTTTTGCTGGTCAAACTACTCTCCTCGTGCCAATACTTGCCCAAATACAGCAAACCATGGAGCATTCTAAAGCTAAAATACTGCTCTTTCGTACTGCACAGTCACCTTTGTACTGAGTTGTCTGATAGCATCCCTGTTGGTAGGTACCGTTTTGGTGGTGATGCGGCCCATGATGGATTTGCTACCCAACATATCTTGGTCCCTGTACTCCACCTAAAAAGCTTGCAGGTGTAGTTGTTGGGCTTAGCAGAAAGAAGAGCTGCGTAAGATTATTTTGCGGGTCGAAACACTATCATTGAAAAAGTATTGATGGAGTTATGGGCGAAAAACTACCAGTGTTACAAATCTTGGTCCGAAGTATTTTGGCCAGTACAATAAGCTTGACCATTGTGCATCTATCGTTACTACACCATTGCCCGGGCAAGTTGAGACAAAACGCCGAGCAATGTAAGACAGATTTAGTTTGGGCACAATAAAAAATTATGTTGGGTACCACACAAAAACGAAATCCCATGCAAAGTGATAAAACACGCGAGCAAAGTGAGACTTCGCGCGCGCGCGAAAATTGATCCCTGCACTCCTGAACCACACGCCATCCAGTCGCTCTCACTCGGTCTTTTGCGCGCCACCGCGCAATGCGCAGCCTCGCAGTATCAAGAAGCACACGGCCGCAGAGCGCCAACGCGTTCTCGCGGCCTTCCGAGCCCAGCGTAGCGACTGGCTCACCGTTGCTGAGCACAACGGTGTATCCCGCCCCACCGCCTACCGCTGGGCTAAAGAAGACCGTGACCAAGAGCTGCCCCGAGGTGGTGCCCGCGAGGCATCGACCAAGGTGACCCCTGAGATCAAGGCTGCGCTGGAGCGGTACTTGACGAGAACTGCCAGTACACGCTCAGCTACATGAAGAGCATGGTCTTTGCGGACTTCCATGTTGAGCTGTCTACGTCGACTATCAGCCGCCACCTCCTGGGATGACGTACACGGTTAAGCAGGTGGGTTAACCCTTTGGAAGGAAGCGCTTAGAGACGGTCTAACATGATATGCTGCTCGTTACAGACCAGGATTGAACCCAACACTTGCAATAACGACAAGAACAAAAGAAGCGCGCTGAGTTTGCTGAGAAGCTGTTAGCTCACCAAGAGGCAGGTAATTGCATCGTTTACTACGATGAAACTAATTTCAATGTGTATTGCAAGCGTGAGCGGGGCCGTTCGAAGCGTGGGGATCGTGCGATCACAGTCCTACCTCCATCTCAAGGAGCCAACCTGCAGATACAGTGCGCTGTCAACGCGACCATGGGGTTAGTGCTGCACCGCTTGCAGCGGGAAGTATCCAGATGGACTCCAACGCGGAGTTTGTTGAGAGATCTACCAGGCAGTCAAAGCTTCGCCTACCTACCACACGAACTACAGCGGCAAGAAGATTGTCATTGTGTTCGACAATGCGCCGTGTCACTGCCAGACGGAGACCCGAGTTGTCGAGCACCATGACATGGAGCTGCTACGTCTAGCGCCCTACTCACCCATGTGTAACCCCATAGAGGGGTGCTTCAGCGTGCTGAAGTCTCACATCAAGAACCACCTTGCTCTCGAGAGGAGCGCAGTGAACTTTCGCCCTTCGGGGAAGGACGCTAACGGTAACCGCCTCACTATTGCTGGACACCAAATGGAGCTGCTGGAGCGCGCCGCGAACGACTGCATGAGCTGCATCACGCCGCAGTTAGTGGTTTCGATGGAACTCCACTGCCGCAACGCTGTTAACGCGGCGAAGGAAGGAGAGAACATGCAGTACGGAAAGTAAGCTTAATTCAGAGTCTCACTTTGCTCGCGTGTTTTATCACTTTGCATGGGATTTCGTTTTTGTGTGGTACCCAACATAATTTTTTATTGTGCCCAAACTAAATCTGTCTTACATTGCTCGGCGTTTTGTCTCAACTTGCCCGGGCAATGGTGTAGAAAAACACCACACATAATAATACCGGAGCAGCTTGTTTGCTGGGAATACGAAAGCATGCCTAGACTATTGACTCAATAGGCTAGGTATTGAGTCGGCGAGCAGAAGCTCCTGCAGCAAAGCAACAAAATGGGTGGTAATTTGCTGCTGCAAAGCGTTGTTTGATGCGTCGGTACAGTTGTACAAGAAGCTCCGAGCTTTGACTTACAGTACGAGTGCAACAAGGCGACAAGCCCAAATCGTGATGCAAACCCCATCAAGGTCTGGGAGCAAACGTTCTCGCTGTTTGTGGAGCCCAAGATTTCGGCATATCCAGCTGGTTGTCAATTGTGCTGACTCCGCTTGTGGCGGCTGTTGTACGCATAACCTGTGTGTGCTCAGCCTGTTGGCGGCACCAGGATCGCGGTAGGTTCATTGGTTCGAACCACCAAAATGCTATGAAAACCATCCCGTGCTGGTGTCGGACAACCGTACGGTCTCCGAACCTGCAACAGGATAACATTGTACACCCGCTACCGTAAGCGGGGGCTATCTTGTACTGCAGTAGCTCATGAAGTACTCGGAAGAACTACGTGATCCCTTCCGTCTGTTTCTCCTAGACACGCCAGTCTAGCGCAGCCACAAAAGCCGACATCCAATTGATGAAGCTTGGTGCATTACCAGGGCTCCGGCTAAGGCACGACACTCCATCTGGGGTCTGGTTATCTTTTCCTGCTGCGATGCCATCGTAGACACGAACAGCAGCCCTTTCGACTGTCCCAGTTCCATGTTGGACAAGATTAAAAAGTGTCTGATTAAAAATCTTTGGTGGAGAACTCCCACTTTCTCCCACTTTCCAATTTGCCCAGCGCCGCCGAAGCCCCTTCAAAGCAACCCAAGCAACCACCAACCATGCGTCTGTATCACGCGCTCATGGCCACCACCGTCGCCCTCTTTGCGGTTTGCACCACCGGCGTCAATGCTGCCGGCAGTGCCAGTGTCACCGCTGACACCCCCGCCGGCACGCCGGCCAAGTCCAGCTCCGGTTTCTGTGCCAAGCCGCGCGTGCGCATCACGGAGGTCGACGTGGGCGTCTCTGTGGAGAACAACGAGGAGGAGGCCGCCCTCAAGGTGATCGCCATCGCGTCGCTGCCGTCGGGCGGCTCTCGTATTGCCTTCCAGAGCGGCGACAACGTCATCGTTCGCGAGCTGGACGCCAACGACAAGCTGGTGAGCAGCAGCCCCGCCGTCAAGGTGCCACTGCACGACTTCGGCGATATCTACGCCGACAAGAACGGCTTCGTCATCGTCGGCACGCGTGACGCTGAGGGTGGCGGCACCTCAACTGCGGCAACCCCAGCAACCTGTGCGGCGGCGGCCCGAGCCCCGCTTCGCCGTGCTACGACATGTACATGGTGCGCTACGATGGCGCTAGCGAGAAGTGGGCCACGAAGCTCACGTCGTCCAGCGCCTCGCTGCCGCCTTACTCGTCGGGCAAGACTGGCCCGGACGTGTACATGATCTGGTGGTACGCTCACCACGCGCGTATCGCGTCGGACGGCACGAACTGGGCCGCGTACTTCGGCGCCGCCGTGTCGACGTCGGAGGGCGGCTGCATCAACATCCACCAGGGCGACCGCATGAAGGTGGTGGACCCGTCCGGCAAGATCGCGGAGAGCAAGGATTCGTTCGACTGGGGCTGCTCGCACTCGGGCTACGAGCGTATCACGTACGACAACCGTACGAGCAGCTTTGCGACGATCTGTAAGACGGACAGCAACAACCGTCTGATGCCGCCCAACAACTGGGACGCCACCATCTACCCGGTGAACCTGGCTGCTGCCGACCTCGGCGACATCGTGCCGGACTCGGTTGCCTCGAGCAACAAGTACTGGTCGGCGGTGAGCAACGGCGACGGCGAGAACGCCAAGGTGCACCTGATCCACTACGACCTCAAGTCTCAGGCCAGCGAGGACATTGTGCTGGGCGGCACCGACGCCAACGAGCGCGCTCCTCACCTTGCCCCCATGGGCAACGACGGTATGCTGGCCATGTGGGAGGGCAGCTCGGCGGGAGGCGACCTACAGGAGGGCAGCGACCGTACGATTTACGCCCAGGTGCTCAACCGCGCCACGGGCAAGGCCCTGAGCGAGAAGATCACGGTGGACAAGTCCGTTGTGGGCAACCGCTACCAGGCCCTCAAGAGCTACCCGGACGGCAGCGTGGCGTACCTGTCGAAGGGCAAGACCGACACCTCGGTGCAGGTCGTGCGCTTCTTCGGCTGCTAGACAGGAAGATTGGACCCTGTTGACGGGAAAACAGACATGCATGTAAACTGAAAGAGCTAAATCAATGGAAGTATAAATGTACTACTACGCAGATAGGTGCGTTGTTCCAAGTAGGGTAGGAGCACTGGCATGCATGTCAAATGAAGTCAGCTCCTCGAATTTACTTTGCGTTCGTTTGCGTTTTAAAGGTACACGTGTTGACTTGTTCGCTATGCAGCATTCGATCACGTCATGATGACGATCCCGTGTATACTGATACTGTATACACTATACAAGCAGGTACTGTAGATCTGCGATGCTGAAGGAATTGAGCGTTGAGGCTCTAGATTGCCCTTGATGTTGGTGCTAGGGTCTTTATATTTGAGCTGTGGTAATACTGTAACTGAAAATCATATATCCGTCGAAGCCTTTTTCTGCATGCCAATTTGTGGAGTCTGGGATCTAGTCCGGCACAGACTGCTGCGGGAATCGCTCCACTAGATATGGTATTTGGGCGTTTTAAAAATTGTCGGAAGTGCAGGTGGTTGGGAAGTTAGTACATGTAGTGGAAGAGGAAGGAAAAGAGACGCCTCTCCCTTTTTCAGCGAGCGCGAAAAACTCCAGTAGTCGCAGACTTGTGGTGACCTTCCGGATTAGAGACCAAGGCAAACAGCACGCCGAGTGGGTGGCGAGCTTCGAAGGCGCCAAGCGCATGATCGACGAAGGAGCCCCATCGCAAGGGCGGCCAAAGCGACCAACGTCAAGCTAAACACTTAGTACCAACATCAAGGGAAATTTAAAGCCTCAACGCTCAATTCCTTCAGCATCGCAGATCTACAGTACCTGCTTGTATAGTGTATACAGTATCAGTATACACGGGATCGTCATCATGACGTGATCGAATGCTGCATAGCGAACAAGTCAACACGTGTACCTTTAAAACGCAAACGAACGCAAAGTAAATTCGAGGAGCTGACTTCATTTGACATGCATGCCAGTGCTCCTACCCTACTTGGAACAACGCACCTATCTGCGTAGTAGTACATTTATACTTCCATTGATTTAGCTCTTTCAGTTTACATGCATGTCTGTTTTCCCGTCAACAGGGTCCAATCTTCCTGTCTAGCAGCCGAAGAAGCGCACGACCTGCACCGAGGTGTCGGTCTTGCCCTTCGACAGGTACGCCACGCTGCCGTCCGGGTAGCTCTTGAGGGCCTGGTAGCGGTTGCCCACAACGGACTTGTCCACCGTGATCTTCTCACTCAGGGCTTTGCCCGTGGCGCGGTTGAGCACCTGGGCGTAGATCGTGCGGTCACCGCCCTCCTGTAGGTCGCCTCCCGCCGAGCTGCCCTCCCACATGGCCAGCATACCGTCGTTGCCCATGGGGCAAGGTGAGGAGCGCGCTCGTTGGCGTCGGTGCCGCCCAGCACAATGTCCTCGCTGGCCTGAGACTTGAGGTCGTAGTGGATCAGGTGCACCTTGGCGTTCTCGCCGTCGCCGTTGCTCACCGCCGACCAGTACTTGTTGCTCGAGGCAACCGAGTCCGGCACAATGTCGCCGAGGTCGGCAGCAGCCAGGTTCACCGGGTAGATGGTGGCGTCCCAGTTGTTGGGCGGCATCAGACGGTTGTTGCTGTCCGTCTTACAGATCGTCGCAAAGCTGCTCGTACGGTTGTCGTACGTGATACGCTCGTAGCCCGAGTGCGAGCAGCCCCAGTCGAACGAGTCCTCGCTGTCCGTGATGGCACCCGGACGGGCTCACCACCTTCATGCGGTCGCCCTGGTGGATGTTGATGCAGCCGCCCTCCGACGTCGACACGGCGGCGCCGAAGTACGCGGCCCAGTTCGTGCCGTCCGACGCGATACGCGCGTGGTGAGCGTACCACCAGATCATGTACACGTCCGGGCCAGTCTTGCCCGACGAGTAAGGCGGCAGCGAGGCGCTGGACGACGTGAGCTTCGTGGCCCACTTCTCGCTAGCGCCATCGTAGCGCACCATGTACATGTCGTAGCACGGCGAAGCGGGGCTCGGGCCGCCGCCGCACAGGTTGCTGGGGTTGCCGCAGTTGAGGGTGCCGCCACCCTCAGCGTCACGCGTGCCGACGATGACGAAGCCGTTCTTGTCGGCGTAGATATCGCCGAAGTCGTGCAGTGGCACCTTGACGGCGGGGCTGCTGCTCACCAGCTTGTCGTTGGCGTCCAGCTCGCGAACGATGACGTTGTCGCCGCTCTGGAAGGCAATACGAGAGCCGCCCGACGGCAGCGACGCGATGGCGATCACCTTGAGGGCGGCCTCCTCCTCGTTGTTCTCCACAGAGACGCCCACGTCGACCTCCGTGATACACGCGCGGCTTGGCACGGAAACCGGAGCTGGACTTGGCCGGCGTGCCGGCGGGGTGTCAGCGGTGACACTGGCACTGCCGGCAGCATTGACGCCGGTGGTGCAAACCGCAAAGAGGGCGACGGTGGTGGCCATGAGCGCGTGATACAGACGCATGGTTGGTGGTTGCTTGGGTTGCTTTGAAGGGGCTTCGGCGGCGCTGGGCAAATTGGAAAGTGGGAGAAAGTGGGAGTTCTCCACCAAAGATTTTTAATCAGACACTTTTAATCTTGTGCGACCGGGACAATGGCGCATTGTCGACATGATCATGACAGAAAGATAATCAGACTCCAGATGGGCTGCTGTATCTTGGAGGGATCCAGTAGCGTGGATCGCAGGGAACTAGTGTGTTAATGCACAATTTGCTAAAAGCTGGAACTGTCTTTTTACGCTGACGCGGCTGACTTAGTTAGCAGCACTGGACATTGTTGGCATTTTTCATCATAGCAGCGGCAGATCCCAGGCACCCCCTTAACGAGACTGCTCGAGTTACAATAAATCCCTTCGTTAACCTGGAAGGAAAGCTTTCCACCCACGCCAGTGCTAATTAAACGAATAGGGTCGGCGATATGGAGATTTACAACAACTACAAGTGTCTATTTGTATGCGGCTACGCTGACCGCACCCGGCGGCTAGTTACCTGTCTCGGATACTGATAAGATCTGCTGAACGCGCAATCTTCAGCGAGCAAGCGGCTCTTATATTAGCGAAGTAGTCAATTGTGGCTCTCAAACCTTTGTTCGCTGCAACATGTAGAACACTTGCGAGCAATTAAGATTTTACTCAGTAATTCCTTAGCACGCAATGCGAGATCGAACATCTTTGCGAAATCGATATAATTCACTGTGAAAGCTTAAAAATCGTGCACATATTTGTAGCGTAACGGGAATTCCACCAAACTCAGATCTTCTCCGGTCGAATCATTACATCGTGTATCGTGGAATAGCATGGTTCGACCGTAGACGATTCGTCATCTCTACATGAATTGGTTCCCGGTTATTACGTGTGTGTATTCATGCACTGTTTCCATGATGAATGAAAAAGTCAGTGAACACGACCACATTACATGTTTGACGCAAATTCTCAGGGGTCGGCTAATGGGGCATTTTGTGTAGAAAAGGACGAAACCCCCTTTTTAAGGTTTGTGGGGTTGCCCATTTTCAATCAAGCAAAACAGCGAAATTGAAGGGGAGAGTTTGGTATATTAAGTTGTCAAGAGGTCTCACGAAATCGTAGAATACTTTCGAAAGGCCCATACGCACAATAAACAAGAGAACTGGGATGAAGCATCGATTAGGAAAAGGAAGGAATACTCACTAATGAACCCCAAACGACGAGTATTATCATGCATTGATACTGCTAAGCAACTACAGCATGCAGTTCAGCATACACGACACACCTTGTATACTGTCGGAAATAGTCTTCGGGGAATCCGTCGCGGAAGTGAGTGCAGCCAAATAGCTACTGTCAATTCTCCGGTATCTCTGCCTACCTTTGCATGCAAATATGCATCGCTCTGAGGCCGCCATGCATTTGCTGTCAACGCTATGATATGACTTACTGTACAAGTTTTACTTTTATTTTCTCTGAGGTCATTGGATTCACCAAGACTTACCATATACCAGGCAGGCACCTTGAGTACTCGAAGACTGGATTTTAGCATAGCGCGATAGCCAGTTGACCTGGGCCACAGCGGTCGACATTTAAGCATCTTCACTTTCCACCTTGAAGCATAGCGGGCGATGCCAGTGACCTCAACGTAGTTGCTTCTACGTTGGTTTTCGGGCGAGCTGGTCGCGCACGTTTAGGGTTTCTGCGGCTCTCCCAATTCCAGTTTGTGCTCGGCAACAACTCTGTAAAAGGTGCTAGAGGTCTTAGATTTCGTGAAACTGGTGAGCGTTAAGCGAAGCTGCTTATGTGGTCAAATAGCTCCTGGTCGTCTTTTCCACCGACTCCATACATTGTGAAATTAATCCACGGTGCAACGATGTGAACAAGTGGATAATTATTTTTCCGAATGAAGGAAGGCACGAATCCCGATACGCCATCTGCCGGCAGAACCTCTGCCAGACAAGACATACAAGCTATCGACAAACGACCAAGCTAGACGACACACTCTTGATCTGGCCCGCAGAGCCCAAGCAGTAAGCAGGCACACGTTGTGCTCCGCCGCGGGAAGGCCAGATCGGAGATGCCGTGGCTGGCACGAGCCCGCGCAGGCCCAAGCTTCAGGCCATCGGTGCGATAGCGAAATTTCAACCCTCCCACCATCCCTTAGGGCTGCCATTCGGCACATTGCTCTCAACCAAAGCGCATCATGCCTTTGGCCCATTAACACAATGAAAACACTTTATCCCCCCAAAAGCCTGGATGCACCGAGGAAATTCTGTTGAGAGTACCCAAGTGAAGGTCTCCTAGACTACCCATTTTACTTGAAAGGGGTACGGTTTTCAAAATGCCCCATTAGCCGGCCGACCCCTGCAAATTCTGTATTTTCGCGCCTTCGTTGTCTTTATGTTCAATTTCATAGATAAGAAAAAAAATAACACCATTATTATAAAAGCAGATTTGATCAAGGTGCACACAAACGGATTTGGGAGAATGCCTGCGGCAAAGAGTGACACCCAAATTTGTACGCTCACAGCATGTTTACTCTAGATGTATGAAACCCTTTGTTGTACATGTAACAGACACAGCGAGCCATGTCTGTCCTGCTTGGAGGTTCGAGCAGGCGCTGCGGGGCTGTGAGCTCGAGCACAACCTTTGTCAACATCCTCTGATTACAGTCTGGAGTTACACAATTCGACGCCTAATAACCAGCTGGGAACTCGGAAACCCGCCGTCACCACAAACAGCACGACGATTGCTGCCAGACGTTGATGGGGCCTGCATAAACCGCTTTTAGCAGGTCGACACATTGCGCGCGCACTTCAACGATCGCGACGATCGCGTGTCAGTGAAGTCAAGGACGTGTTGCAACTACATCATATAAAGCTTATACAGCACTGCGTGCTGCAGGCGCGTGTACAGATGTACTTATGCCAGTGCAAGTACTTACACTACTGGGCCGCAACGTTAGGAGCTTCAGCATTTTTTACCCGTGCAGTAGAGCATCTAATTCGAAGCTCCGCGTATGAACGCTCAAGCCGATCGTCCCTACCTGTACATGTACCTATGATACAGGGAGTGCGCGATGTCTGTCGGCATTCCTTCTGTTGTCCACATAACCAGCAAAGTCAGCAAACCCCACAAGCGCCGACTCGGAATTGCTGAAGCGCGGCGCAACACCAGGGCGCCGTCCAGGGTACGACACGCCATCTGTCGTCTGGTTATCTTTCCTGCTGTGATCACGATCGATCGGACGTTCGAACAGCAGAAGCCAAACCATGACCCAACTCAAAGTGACCGCTAAAATCCCCACCGCCTTCTCACTTCCGAACTTGCCTAGCGCCGCCGAAGCCCCTCCCAGTGCAACCCCAGCAACCACCAACCATGCGTCTGTATCACGCTCTCATGGCCACCACCATTGCCTTCTTCGCGGTCTGCACCGGCATTGATGCTGCCGGCACCACGACGACCACGACGGCCAAGTCCAGCACGGGCTTCTGCGCCAAGCCGCGTGTGCGCATCACGGAGGTCAACGTGGGTGCTGCTGTGGACGCCAACGAGGATGAGGTTAACCTCAAGGTCGTGGCCATCTCGCCTCTGCCCTCGGGCGGCTCCGCATCGCCTTCCACAGCGGTGGCAACATCATTGTGCGCGAGCTGGACGCCAACGACAAGCTCGTGGCCAGCAGCCCTGCCGTCAAGGTGCCGCTGCACGACTTCGGTGACATCCACGCCGACAAGAACGGCTTCGTGATCCTTGGCACGAAGCCCGCCCAGGGTGGAGGCACCCTTCAGTGCGGTAACCCGAGCAACCTGTGTGGCTCGGCGCCCAACCCGCCTGTGCCCTGCTACGACATGTACCTGACTCGCTACGACGGCGCGGCCCAGAAGTGGTCCACGAAGCTCACGTCGTCCAGCAAGGCGCTGCCGCCTTACTCGTCGGGTAAGAACGGCCCCGATGTCTACATGATCTGGTGGTACGCTCACCACGGCCGTATCGCGTTCGACGGCACGAACTGGGCCGCGTACTTCGGTGCCGCCGTCTCGACGTCGGAGGGCGGCTGCATCAACATCCACCAGGGCGACCGCATGAAGGTGGTGAGCCCGACGGGCGCCATCACGAACAACAAGGACTCGTTCGACTGGGGCTGCTCGCACTCGGGCTACGAGCGTATCACGTACGACAACCGCACGCACAGCTTCGCGTCGATCTGTAAGACGGACAGCAACAACCGCCTCATGCCGCCCAACAACTGGGACGCCACCATCTACCCGGTCGACCTCGCTGCCTCCAACCTCGGCGACATTGTGCCGGACTCGGCTGCCACTGGCGGCAAGTACTGGTCCGCGGTGAGCAACGGCAACGGCGACAACGCCAAGGTGCACCTGATCCACCACGACCTCAAGTCCAAGGCCAGCCAAGACATCGTCCTCGGTGGCACGAGCCGCAACGAGCGTGCTCCTCACCTTGCTCCCATGGGCAAGAACGGCATGCTGGCTATGTGGGAGGGCAGCTCTGCTGGTGGCGACCTTCAGGAGGGTGGCGACCGCACGATCTTCGCTCAGGTGCTTGACCGTGCTTCGGGCAAGGGTCTGAGCCAGAAGATCACGGTGGACAAGTCGGTGGTGGGCAACCGCTACCAGGCCCTCAAGTCCTTCCCGGACGGCAGCGTGGCTTACCTGTCGAAGGGCAAGACCGACACCTCGGTGCAGGTCGTGCGCTTCTTCGGCTGCTAGAAAAGCAAATAGACTGATCCTATAGACGCTCAACGTCGGGATCGAAAATGCGTTTAGGATGTAGATGAGGTTTTGAAAGAAACTAAATCAATGGAATCAACGACTTGTACGGTACAACAGTCCAAATCTTCTTGTACTGTAGATCCTCCGGGTGCCCGCATTGCCTGCGCTATACTAGTATCCGTTTTCGCCAGTGGATCGCATTTTAAGCTCCACTATCCCAAGTCGCATCTGTTGGTCTACCGATGGCATTGGCAAAGGTACATGCCAGAAACAGCAATTCGTCAAAGAGTTAATAAAAAGCTCTGCACGCCTCGCCAATACAGCCATCCTAAATTCGCTGTGGCTTGCCTTCAAAAAGTACTGCGTGTTGTTCGTGATCGGTCAGTACTTCGTATACGGCCGGCCCATGCTGCTATCGAAACAGTGTTTCGGAAACTCGTCCGAAGACAAGCACACAATCCTTTTTTTCGCTCGAGCGAATGCACTGCCCCAACACTTGACGGACGCCAAAAAGCTAAGCAACAATTGTCTTGGCACAAGGCGCTCGTTCAATGCAGTCATAAGCCACGACTCGTGGAGAGGTGGGAGTTTTGCACTGATATAAACAAAAAGCTGAATACCCGATAGGCAGCAACACCACGCTTGCGTCTGCTCATTTGACAGTCCCAATCTGTGGGTAGCTCTTGTGCCCTACTGTATGCGAAGGATACTTCACTCTCTGTTCTGCAGGTCGATCTACGCCCACGGGACGAGCTCACGCAGCGAAAAAATAGCGAGTCGACGGGTGGAAACAGCGAAACACACCGCAAGATGGACGTCGAATCGTTTCTCCTCCCTTGGTGTCCGAGATCCTTCGGACACCAACAGAAGAATCGCAGGAGCTCTTGACATATCCTTCGGGTTGTAGAGGTTGAGTCAACGGTTGGCCCAGCTGGGTCTACAGACGCCAGCTGCCGGAAGCAATCCGCAAACAGCGAAAAACTTGACATTTCCAGTCCCCGGTCAACGTGAGTTGGGCAGCACAAAATGCATTTGTTGCATCGTCGCTCGAAGGGTTTTCACAAGTCTGCAGCGCTTGCAGCTCTTCGCGGAAGGCTTGCAGGATGTCAGTTGACACGCAGGAGCCCTGAGCCACAAGCGCTCGATGGCGACCAGTCCAAGCATCAACACTTCGTTGAACTGAGGTTGCAAATCGCACATCGTGACATCAAAAACACACGACCGAGCGGCTCTCTTTTTCTCCAGCAGGACGCAGCGGGTCACGCTTCCAAGCGCCACATCATCTGTCGTGACGTTAGCTTCGCCCATATGCTGCGGGCGAACCGTATTGCCTGAGTGGCAGCATGTCAAAGTCAACATAGAGAGAGAGCTTGGAAAAGCAACCTAGCAGCAGGGTACGCCACTGCTACATCTGCTCGTCCTGAAGCGCGTGGCAGCCCCGCATGGATCACTTGCACTCCCTGCCATGGTGGACCGGCCCCCTTCAGGCTGTTCGAGCTCCACGTAGTGTAAAGGAACTCATCGATCTCCTTCATCTTCATTTTCCAATTGGCCTTCGACCAGCCACAACCACATCGGCTCAAGCAAGACCCGCGCACACAAGTGACCATGCGTCTCTACACCGTCCTGCTCGCTGCCGCTGCTGCGGTGCTCGCCAGCAACAATGGCCTCGCTGCGGCCGACAAATGCACTATTGTCACCAAGGCGCCGGCGGTCACGGCCGCGCCCACGGGTTCGTACGACGCGTCCAGCGGTTCTTCAGTGACCCAGGACTCCACTGCCGCCTCGGCCGTTGACGCCAGCCAGGCCTCAACCTCGAACGCCGACGACACCAACCAGGGCGTTACTCAGTCCTCCAGCTCGGGTGCTCCGTCCAGCGACGATGGCACCGAGCAGACTTCTTCCAGCGATAACGCCTCGCAGAAAACCGACGTTGCTGCCTCCTCAGACACTGCCGGCGAGGCGGACACTGGCGTGGACTTCACTGCCAGCCCGACCGCAGCTACCCGTGCCCCCACCGTTGCCTCCAGCTCCAGTGGTTCATTCGTCAGCTCCAGTGGTTCGTTCGTTAGCTCCAGCTCTAGCTCGGCTTCGACTCCTATTACGTCGAGCAACTCCACGGCCACCTCCACCACTTCCGGTGACAACTCCAAGCTTTGCGCTAAGCCGCGCGTGGTCGTCACAGAGGTCGATGTCGGTGCCACTGTCGAGAACAACGAGGAGGAGGCCGCGCTCAAGGTCATCGCCATTGCTGCTCTGCCCTCGGGTGGCTCTCGCATTGCCTTGGAGAGCGGTGACAACGTCATCGTGCGCGAGCTGGACGCCAACGACAAGCTGGTGGCTAGCAGCCCCGCCGTCAAGGTGCCGATGAACGACTTTGCCGACATCTACGCCGACAAGAACGGCTTCGTGATCCTCGGAACGAGAGACGCTGAGGGTGGCGGCACCCTTAACTGCGGTAACCCCAGTAACCTGTGCGGCTCGGCACCCAGTCCCGCAGTCCCCTGCTACGACATGTACATGGCCCGTTACGATGGCTCCAGTGAGAAGTGGGCCACGAAGCTGACCTCGTCGAGCTCTTCGCTGCCGCCGTACTCGTCGTCAGCCAGCGGCCCTGACGTCTACATGATCTGGTGGTACGCTCACCACGGTCGCATTGCTTTCGACGGCACCAACTGGGCCGCGTACTTTGGTGCTGCTATTTCCACATCGGAGGGTGGCTGCATCAACATCCACCAGGGCGACCGCATGAAGGTCGTGAGCCCGTCCGGAAAGATCGCGGACAACAAAGACTCGTTCGACTGGGGCTGCTCGCACTCGGGCTACGAGCGTATCACGTACGATAACCGCACCAACAGCTTTGCCACGATCTGCAAGACCGACAGCAACAACCGCCTCATGCCTCCGAACAACTGGGATGTGACGGTCTACCCCGTGAACCTGGCTGCTGCTGACCTCGGCGACATCGTCCCGGACGGAGACTCATCCAGCAACAAATACTGGTCTACTGTGAGCAACGGAGACGGTGACAACGCCAAGGTGCATCTGATCCACTATGACCTGAAGTCCAAGGCCAGCGAGGACATTGTGCTCGGAGGACTGACGCCAACGAGCGTGCTCCCCACCTCGCTCCTATCGGCAACGACGGTATGCTCGCGATGTGGGAGGGCAGCTCATCGGGCGGCGACCTGCAGGAGGGTGGTGACCGCACGATTTACGCCCAGGTGCTTGACCGCACGACCGGCAAGGCTATCAGCAGCAAGGTGACGGTGGATAAGTCGGTGGTGGGCAACCGCTACCAGGCGCTCAAGAGCTACCCGGACGGCAGCGTGGCGTACCTGTCCAAGGGCAAGACTGACACGTCTGTCCAGGTCGTCCGCTTCTACGGCTGCTAAAAGCTAGATGTAGAGAGATGTGAGTGAGTAGTGTGGTAGATGTGGGAGTTCGTAAATGCACAATGCATCAAAAGATTCAAAACTACATGAGCGGGTTAGTATTTTCAAACCTGTTGAGTAGCAGCAGTAACAGCAAGTGTGTTCCAGCGCTCCACCACCAGCAATACAGCGTTGACCTCCTTTACAATAGCGTCAGCAGCTGCATATTTCTCCGCGTCTTCCTCCGACAAGTCTGCGCGGGTCAAGGCGTCGGGCTTGGTCCACTTCGCGTTCACCCAAATAGTGCGCAGGCCAGCGCGTTTGGCGCCTTCCACGTCGCACTCGTAGTGGTCGCCGACATGCACGAGGTGCTGGCGACTGTGCGAGCGCGGAAACTTGGCCACTGCAGCGTCAAAGATGGCTGCGCTGGGCTTGGCCGAGCCCACGAGCTCGGCCGAGATCATGAAGTTCATGTGGTCCTGGAAGTACTTGGGCAGGCTGTCCATGGCGCAGTTGCCGTTGGTGATGACGCCCAGCACGGGTCCAGCGGCCACGTCACCACTAGAACGCTTAATCTCAAGCTCCAGGCCTCGGAGCAGGCCCTCGACGCCGTCAAACAGCTCCGGCCGGCTGCGCGGCTCCAGGAAGGCGCGGAAGGCGGTCTCCACGAAGGCCTCGAGCTGCTCCTGGTCCTGCAGACACAAGCTCTGTGCGCCGCACGCCTCCACACAGTGGTGCAGCGTGTGCTTGCGCAGGAACGTGTAGTCGTGCGCCTGGTCCGGCAGCGTACGCTGGAACTCGATTAGCAGCGCGTCGAAGGCCGCGGGGAAACTGCGCCGCGAGCTGCGGCGTCTTCTGCGCCAGGAACGCGTGGAAGGCGGCGCTGGCCTTGCGGATCACCGTCTTGCCGCACCACAGCGTGTCGTCCAGGTCGAAGGTCACGCCGCGCACGGCCACAACAGCCGCGACGGCCGGGGATTCGGTCGCCACCATTTCGCGTTCGTTCATGTTCGGATCAAATGTTGCTAGCGAAATGTGATGTGCACCACATCGGGTTGAAGTTGTTCGTTGCCTCACTGTTAAGTGTTTGTTCGCTCTACCGTCCCGTGTCCGTCTACTGCATGTCTATCTGGAGATGATCGCGTCAAAGTCGATGTGGTGGGCGTAGTGCTTTCCGCACGCGAGCACCTTTTGTTCGTCAGTCGGATTGAACTTGGCTGCGGGCAGAGTTAGGAGCACAATAGCGTAAGTTTTATAAGCTGATAGCACGGGTAATGTTGCTGGACGTACCGGTGAAGTGTGTGATCTTCTCCATGGCCGCGAAGGTGGTCATGGGCACGTAGAGCACCGGGGCGGTCGCGTTCTTGATGATGTTTATAATGTAGTCCTGCGGCTGGTCACCGGAGGGCGATCCCGTGAGTATGAGTCCACCGCCGTACGGCCTCTTCATCGTGAGCTCGAAGTTCTGCGCGTGCGAGAGGAAGCCCAGGATGATGTCATTGCGGGACACGTGGGTCACGAACAGCGTGTTCTCGAACTCCGGCGCAGTCAGCTTCGCTAGAAACCGACGCAGCCCTGCGGTCACGAGCGTGGTCTTGTTGTACTGCTGGAAGCGCCTCGAGCGGTCCGTCAGCATCGTCGTCCTGAACAGCCCCTCAAAGTCCAGCATGCTCGGGTTCGAGAGCGCCGGCAAGTTGGGCACGACGCCAATGAGCGGCACGTCGGCTCCCCAGTGCTTCATCGCCTTGGGGAAGTACTCGCGCAGCATATCGGCCCTGTCCTCCAGCACCTTGTTCAAAATAACGCCGCGGATCTTCACGCCGTGCGCCTTGCACATGGAGTAGTTGAGTGCCAGGTCGTCGAACGCCGAGCCCAGCCCTCCATTGGCCACCAGCACCATATCCACACCCAGCTCGGCAGCTATCCTAGCGTTGTTGCATTGCACAATAGAGCCCACACCAGTGTGCCCCGTGCCTTCCACCACGGTGAACTGAAAACCCAAAAGCCAATTAGTCCAAAAGCTTGATACTTCACCATACACAGCACCACGCCTACCTCATTGGCCGCCGTGATCTTGTCGAAACTCCGGCGGATCTTGTCCAATTGGCTCTCCACCGTGATGTGTCCGTCCAGGAAGCGCTTGGTGTACCCGGGCATGATCACCACGGGGGACATGTCCGCGTAGTTGCACGTGTCCAGCTTGAACACCTCTGCAGTACAGCGTCCAAAGCATTAGCCACCCCCACCCCCATAAGTACAACCGCAAAAAGATTGCTCAGTGCCAAGATACCTTTCGCCACCGCGACATCTTTGTCCACCCGTAAGGAGCCGCCCTCGACGGCGACGCTCTCCTGTCCCACGGGCTTGAGGAAGCCGATGCGGTCCAGGCGAGCGGTGAGGCCCTGCAACAGGCCCAGACAGGTGCTGGTCTTGCCCACGTGCTGCCGCGTCGCCGCCACGTACACCGCCGCCTTGGGCTGCGTACGCACGAGCACCGACATCTCGCTATTAATAGTGCGGCGTCGATACGAAACTGCGTTCGTGGATCAAAACTTCAACAGCTGGTGCTGCAGTTGTTCTTCTCACTCAGTGGTGCACTGCTACATAATCGATTAAACGGGGAATATGTAATCAGCGATGTTTTGTGGCTCGAATTATGTCTTCTTTGATCTGATTATACAGGGTATAGGAAGCTAGCGGGAAATTTTCTCTAGGGGGAGCGACTGTAGTACGGCTACAGGTGTGCGCCACAAGATTTAGACCCGACGTGATGTGGAACGGTTGCAGAGTGTAGCCATGTTAGCAAGCTTCAACATCGAAGGCGTGTATTATGGGGGCTAAATGCCTGCAAACATCTACACAGAGTCTATACATCCAAAGAGTGTATCGGATTCCAATCTCCGATCGTTTGTTTAGCAGCCGAAGAAGCGCACGACCTGCACCGAGGTGCCCGTCTTGCCCTTGGACAGGTACGCCACGCTGCCGTCCGGGTAGCTCTTGAGGGCCTGGTAGCGGTTGCCCACCACCGACTTGTCCACCGTGATCTTCTCGCTCAGGGCCTTGCCCGTGGCGCGGTTGAGCACCTGGGCGTAAATCGTACGGTCGCTGCCCTCCTGTAGGTCGCCTCCCGCCGAGCTGCCCTCCCACATGGCCAGCATACCGTCCTTGCCCATAGCAGCAAGGTGAGGAGCGCGCTCGTTGGCGTCGGTGCCGCCCAGCACAATGTCCTCGCTGGCCTGAGACTTGAGGTCGTAGTGGATCAGGTGCACCTTGGCGTTGTCGCCGTCGCCGTTGCTCACCGCCGACCAGTACTTGTTGCTCGAGGCGACCGAGTCCGGCACGATGTCACCAAGGTCCGAGGCCGCAAGGTTCACCGGGTAGATGGTCGCGTCCCAGTTGTTGGGCGGCATCAAGCGGTTGTTGCTGTCGGTCTTGCAGATCGACGCGAAGCTCTTGGAGCGCTCGTCGTACGTGATACGCTCGTAGCCCGAGTGCGAGCAGCCCCAGTCGAACGAGTCCTCGCTGTCCGTGATGGCACCCGAGGGGCTCACCACCTTCATGCGGTCGCCCTGGTGGATGTTGATGCAGCCGCCCTCCGACGTCGAGATGGCCGCGCCGAAGTACGCGGCCCAGTTTGTGCCGTCGTAAGCAATGCGACCGTGGTGAGCATACCACCAGATCATGTAGACATCCGGGCCAGTCTTGCCCGTCGAGTAAGGGGGCAGCGAAGCACTGGACGACGTGAGCTTGGTGGCCCACTTCTCGCTCGTGCCGTCGTAACGGGCCATGTACATGTCGTAGCAGGGCGAAGCGGGGCTCGGGCCACCGCCACACAGGTTGCTCGGGTTACCGCAGTTAAGGGTGCCGCCACCCTCAGCGTCTCTCGTTCCGAGGATCACGAAGCCGTTCTTGTCGGCGTAGATGTCGGCAAAGTCGTTCATCGGCACCTTGACGGCGGGGCTGCTGGCCACCAGCTTGTCGTTGGCGTCCAGCTCGCGCACGATGACGTTGTCGCCGCTCTGGAAGGCAATGCGAGAGCCGCCCGAGGGCAGAGCAGCAATGGCGATGACCTTGAGCGCGGCCTCCTCCTCGTTGTTCTCGATGGCGGCGCCCACGTCGACCTCCGTGATGCGAACACGCGGCTTGGCGCAGAAACCGGTGCTGGAAGTAGTGACCGTGGAGTTGGAAGCGCTAGAGCCGCTGGAGCTAGCGGCAACCTCAGGGCAGCGGTCGTGGCCGTAGGGGCCAAGGTGGTCTTGAAGTTAATGTCAGATTCGCCAGCAACGTCGGTCTTCTGCGAGGCATCCTCGACATCGCCGCCAGGGACAACAACACCCTGCTGAACATCATCGGAGCCCGAAGCCTGGCTGGCCGAGTTAGTGGTCGTGAACTGCTGCACCGGGGTCTCGTCCGAAGGTGCGGAGCCCTGGTTCACCTGGCTGGCGCCAACGTCAGAGTTGGCGGTCGAGAACTGCTGCACCGGGGTCTCGTCCGAAGGAGCGGAGCCCTGGTTCACCTGGCTGGCGCCAACGTCAGAGTTGGCGGTCGAGAACTGCTGCACCGGGGTCTCGTCCGAAGGAGCGGAGCCCTGGTTCACCTGGCTGGCGCCAACGTCAGAGTTGGCGGTCGAGAACTGCTGCACCGGGGTCTCGTCCGAAGGAGCGGAGCCCTGGTTCACCTGGCTGGCGCCAACGTCAGAGTTGGCGGTCGAGAACTGCTGCACCGGGGACTCGGTCGGGGCGGAGCCCTGGCCGTACTCCGGGAAGTCTGGAGTGGGGCCAACGTAGCTGCTGGTAAACGAAGCGTCCGTCGGAGCGGAGCCCTGGTTCACCTGGCTGGAACCGACGTCAGAGTTAGCAGTAGAGAACTGCTGCGCCGGGGAGTCAGTCGGAGCAGAGCCCTGGCCGTACTCCGGGAAGTCCGCCGGAGCTGAGCTCCTGGCTGTACTCCGGGAAGTCCGGAGTGGGGCCAACGTAGCTGCTGGTGAACGAAGCATCCGAGGGCAGAGCCCTGGTTCACCTGGCTGGAACCGACGTCAGAGTTAGCGTCGAGAACTGCTGCACCGGGGTCTCGTCCGACGGAGCGGAGCCCTGGCTGGCCTGGCTGGCATCAACGGCGGAGCCCTGCTGGATGGGAGAGTCGTTCGACGCGTCGTAGCCGTCGAAGGAGTCCGGAGGGGCCGAGCTGCTGGCCGAAGCGGGCTGGCTGGCACCAGAGTTGGTCGTCGAGTACTGCTGCACCGGGGTCTCGTCCGACGGAGCGGAGCCCTGGCTGGCCTGGCTGGCATCAACGGCGGAGCCCTGCTGGATGGGAGAGTCGTTCGACGCGTCGTAGCCGTCGAAGGAGTCCTTGGGGCCGAGCCGCTGGCCGAAGCGGGCTGGCTGGCACCAGAGTTGGTCGTCGAGTACTGCTGCACCGGGGTCTCGTCCGACGGAGCGGAGCCCTGGCTGGCCTGGCTGGCATCAACGGCGGAGCCCTGCTGGATAGGAGAGTCGTTCGACGCGTCGTAGCCGTCGAAGGAGTCCTTGGGGCCGAGCCGCTGGCCGAAGCAGTCTGGCTGTACTGCTGCTCTGGAGTGTCCTGAGCGGAGCCCTGGCTGGCCTGACTGGCCTGGCTGGCATCGACAGCCGAGTTGGCCGTGGAGCCCTGCTCCACGGAGCCGCTGGAGGACTCGATGACGTCGCCAGGGATCATATCGCAGTCAGCACGGCCCGCAGAGGCGTTGCTGGCCAGCAGAGCGACCGCAGTGACGAGCAGAGCGTGATACAGACGCATGATTCTTTGTTGGTCTTGATCCGCTGCGACTGTAGCTGGAGGAGGCCAATTGGAAAATGAACAGGACGGAGACCAACAACGCTCGCATTAGAGAGGGCAGCATGGTCGCCTGGTGTCCGCTGTTCGCGCGATCGCGGACATTGTCCGTCGCAGCGCTTCACGAGCTCCAGCTGGGGCGCCGTAACATTGGCAAGCACCGGTGCTTCACTATCGTTTGAGCTCTCTTTCGACACGTACGGTAGCCTACCTCGCTGCAGCAGCTTTCCCTTGTTGCAGCTGTCCCTAAGAAACATCACGACAGAGTCACAAGCTGTAGCGTAGGGACACGATTCCTCCCGTTTTGCTGCTTGAATTCAATTCAAAGTGCAATTTACAATTCAATGAATTGCAAATTGTACCGCCACAGTGAGCTTTATCGTTTTGTTGCAACGTCAGCGAGATTAAACGAGCCAAGGCGGAACTCGGCGGCCAAAACTGCGAATGCTGGCCCAAGACAAGCGGTTCATACGATTTGACTGAGTCAACAGCCGTGAACGGCGAGAGTGGCAAACGCTGCAACGTCGAGTCGAAAAGTCCGCATCGACAAGGCGCATTGACGGTGGGTAATTCCAGAATTACGGAGTGCTGGGGAAACGTTTGACATTTTCAACCTTTTGCGACCAAACACGGAGTTGTGGGAAAACTTATTCCCAAGACCAGCCTATAGAATCGTAGAGTTAGGCTTCAAGGCAGAAAACATCAGAGACTCAAGAGCTCACGTGATGATGCATGCCGCTCCGGACGCGCCGCTGAAGAAGACGCTGGCAATCGCCGCCGTCATGGACGGCACACCCTCCGACGCCTTGCTGTCCACGACCGTGCTGCTGCAGTAGGAGAGCGTGGTGCGCTCGAGCCCCGCCCCTGACACTGACACCAGGGACTCGATGGACTCGCCGAACGTGGACTCCCTGGGCGATCTACTGGCCACCAATGGCTCGCTATGCCCGACCACCATGAGCGAGCTGCTGGCAACCAGCGCCCGACGACCGTGGGCGCACTACGTGGGCTTTGAGTCTCTGGTGTTTTCTGCAGTGAAGGCTACCTCTACGATTCTATAGGCTGGTCTTGGGAATAAGTTTTCCCACAACTCCGTGTTTGGTCGCAAAAGGTTGAAAATGTCAAAAGTTTCCCCAGCACTCCGTATTTTGGGAATTACCCATTGACGGTCGAGTTTTTGCTGTTTTTGGGCTTGGCAGGGCTCGGCGCTCACGGCTGGGGGGGACCTGATGGACTGAAGGAAGCGACAGGTTGAAAGGGCAGCAACCTTCAGCGTCGTTTGGTGTTGCTGCCGTGCTGTGCTCGAGGCAGACCGAGACTCGATCGCGAAAGAAGTGATCGTTCGATTTCGACACTTACCGGTAGGCTCGGCTCGACCGTGCGGTCTACGGTCCGTGCTTGGTTAGCTACAACACTTGCGGTAAAAGTTTCTAACACACGTGAAGTCGTAGATCCTGTACAGTAGGTATTGCCTATATATTACCGATTAATCTGAAGTTGCTGTTCCTTCAAGTTAAACGCTCGAAAGCAAAGACACATTATGCAAGTCATTCCTTGAGCTTCGCCAATCGTGCTTCACGACGAGAAACTGCATGTATCGTTCACGAAGGGAGTGTCGGGCACAGTGCAAATACTGTAGGTCGATGCGATAGACTATTGACTCGATGAACAAACGCTGTGTGCATGCGCTGGGGCTTCCACCACACGCGTCCAGCCGAATGAGAAACTTGTGCCTGATGCAGGAAGACAAAGCCGACTGCCACTGCGGTGACTGCGACGCACAATTGTTCAGACGGCTGTGCTAAATACAAGTACGAGGCACACGTATCACCGCAACTTGCAATGGACACTTACGTGTTTTCACACGTTAGATCAGCAAAAGAGATCACTATGAGCTTCACACCGACTTTCACTTGGATGAATTACGCTCAGCTAACATTTGCTGCCCATGTCTGAGCTGGATTCACTTGATCGACGAGTACAGCTCGCCGCAATGGAAAGCAGGAGCAATTGGCACCACGACGGACGACCGTACGGTGCAGTACGTACTCCAAAGAACTACATTCGACTGTCGACTCGACATTCTCCAAACTATCGGCTACCACTTGCGCCAGACCTACCATGAAGAGCACGTGCACAAGACGATGAAATACATGTAGCAACCTACCTCCGCAGGCACCACGAAATTGAACGGACTGAAAGGGCGAACGGTGGTGGATGCCACGGATGCGAGCAATAAGATTAAGTAGGTTACAGCTTGTCGGGCTCATATCGGGCAGTAGCGGCTGCGTTGGCGGCGTCTCGAGGGGCTCTTCCTGACTCCTCGACGTTGTGCAGTTGCAACGGCTCTGCGTCCCGCTCGCGTGAAGTGTCTAGCTCTGCATGACCGCGGCGTCCTGAAGTTCCGTGTGACGATGTCTTTAGTCCGTCTCCTCCTCTCGGCGCAGCGAGCCGCGCGCGAACATGATGGACTCGTCGCCCATTGCCAGCATGTGGCGGGCCTTGACGCCGGTCTCCTCGGGCGCGTTGGCGGAGACTGTGGCGGCCGTGAGCGCCAGCACGGCCAGAGCGAGGCAGCTGAAGAACTTCATGGCTTCTGTAGCTTCGACGGGTACGGGCAGGTTGATTTCCGAGTGTACGCGGGAGGGCAAGTCGGGGACTGAGCAGGACCGAGGCAGGCGAGCAACCGACGGACTGTGCTTGTCACACGGGAGACTTGGCCGAAAAGCTGAACTTGGGCACTTGCAATCGGACGGAGACAGTTACTATTCCGAATAGTGACTACCAGAAGCATTCAAAGCTCCTGGATGCAAGATAGCTCCGGTCGGGATCGATTGCCCATCTTTGTGCGTGTCCAGAAGAGCTCGAATCTCGCTTGACGACCGCATGGTGGACCAAGGCCACAAATGCGCGGTCGTTCCATGCGGAGCCCAGCCCCCGATCGAGAGCTCGTCCGGGCAGCTTGAGGCACCGGCGGATAGCCGGGGAGGCGTTCCATGACGAGCTCGGCGTCGTCGACCTCTAGCCTCCAGGGAAGCGGCGGCGCTGCGGGCCAAGGCACTGTGGCTACACGAAGTGGCGAGACCCGCACGCCGCCAAGACACTGCATGCAGACTTCACTCCTCCGGCCTCTTGCTTCGTACCGGTAATACATGTGCCGGTCCTGTGCCGTACGGTACAGTCGCTGTTGGAGTCCCGCTGCATTCTGCGCCTCCAGCGCTTCCGCTCGGAGCCACATGCAGCACTTCCTCACGGAATTATTTCCGTGGCGGCTGTTCTCCAAGCCGGCGCTCCGATCTCGTCCGGCGATGGCTGGCCGGCTGGGAGCACCGCCTCACAGGAAACCAAGCAGACCGGCGGAGTGAAGCATGCATAAGTGTGTAACGATTGTAATGGTCTTATAACAGGCAGGACTACCGCAGGATACGCTGTTCGCGCGCTCTCCCCAACGGAGCGCGGCTGCTAATAAATAGAGGGACTCTTGTCTCGGGCCTGGGCGCTTGATCTGCGTCCGGACTTACACGACCTGGCGGCGCCACGGCAGCGTGGGCTTGCGGAACACGAGCGACACGGCGTCGCCCGTGCGGCTGCGCAGACTCGAGGCCTGCTCCGAGAACTTCTCGACGTCCTTCTTGCTGTAGAAGAGCTCGGGCACCTGGTCGTCGGGCACGGTGGGGATGGTGCGCACGAGCACGCTGCCGAAGAAGGAGACGCGGCGCTTCTCGACCTCGCCCTGCTCCTCCATGGAGGCGCTCTTGACGCGCCGCACCTCGCTGCGCATAGCCAGCTGGTAGAAGGCCGAGACCCACTGCGCCTGGTCCGCGCGGCTGAACACGCGGCCGAGCATCTCGCGGCCGTCCGTGAACGTGAACTCGATGCCGAGGTCCGTCTTGGGGCCCACGCGGCCGCTCGCGAGCTCCAGCGTCTCAAGCACGTTGCGGCGGTAGCTGGCGTCCTGTTTGTTCTGGAAAACCAGCAGCTCCGAGTTGCTGAGCACGAGGAAGCGCGTGTTCCAGGTCAGCACGTTGCGGCGCTTGACGCGCGCGTAGCCCTCACAGTAGATGACCGACGAGACGGCGCTCTGGTCGAGGCTGAAGCGGCGGTTCTTGGCGGCCGAGGCGGCGCCGACGCCGGGCGGCGTGGACGCGCTCAGGCCTGTGCCTGTGTGGCGCCGGCGGATGATGCTGTTGCTGCTGCTGCTTGGGGATGGTCGGCGGGTCATGCTGGACGAGTAATATGGAGTGAATGAAGCTGAGGTGGGGCTTGAGGCTTGCTTTGGGTAATGGCGGCTGAGCCGAACGGCGAATGCAGAGAACAGCTGGGTTGCCTTTGGAAGACCGTTGGATAGACAAGCGGAGGGACCTTTTCCATAGTGAGACCAAGAGGAAATCGGGCGCGGGCCGCCGTTTTACCCTCTATTTTATTCACTTCACCTTCAGCTGCCTGTTGCCGGTTGCATATCGCAGTCTTCTCCCCGGATTATCACTCGAGCGGCGCCGCCCAGGTTTACCCAAGCGAGAGCATGATGACGAGCCCGGCGACGAGAAGCCTTGCTGTGGGTACTGTATGGGATTTTGCCGCCTGCTTGATCGCTTGGCCGAAGTGGGGATCGCCAGCAGAAACGCTTGTTGAAGTGTAGCTACACTTTACACTTTGCAGCTGGGTGCACACTTCCAGCCGGCGGCATTCACTGCAACTGGCGACTTGTCAGTGGCGGAAGCAGGATGTAAGACGCTGTGCGGAGAGCAGCGTAGCGTATCTGCGGTGGTGCTGGCGCCAACTTGCGAGGATCGAGGGGTTCGAGCGGCCATGAGCATCGCAAAGGAGCCATTCGCCTAACCTAACCGTCCAGCGACGCTCCCGTCGCGCTTAAGCATGAAATGCAATGTCCAGTCGAAAAGAGCACGGCGAGGAAACCATTGTCGATGCCGCCCCATGCGCCACATTCGTGCGATTATTCCTCCGGTCCTCTCTGGTCAAATCAGGTCGGGCGAGCTCGGCATTCTAGAGCTGTCGATGCAGAGAGAACGAATGTTTTCGAGAACGATGTTTTCGGGTGGAGCATTGCTGTTGCCGATGATGCCGAACTGAGACGGTGGAGAGAATCCACCGCTCGAATTCTATTTCGAGCCACCGGCGAATTTACTCGAACTCACGTAGGAAGCTCGAGGCATGACTGCGCGTAGCTCGCTTAATTACATCGACAATCTTCGATTGACCGCCAACGGCGGAGGCTGCGGAGCACTTGCATCGAGAGCCGAGCAAACAGCATGAGCACCTGATTTTTTTAATTTCGTAAAACCGAAAATAAGGGTCACTATAGTCATTAAAATGGGGTTTTATAGACGGCAGTGATACCTAATTCTGGAAAGTATACTTTTTCAAGGCAACGGAGCAACATACGCAACGCTAACCCCAACACCCGCCAAATCAAGGACAAAAACAAGGACCAAAAGTTAGAAGCGTACGCTGGCGTTGTTTTTGAAAGCTAAGCCATCTTTTTGACATGGATAGAAAGAAAGCCTTTGATTCGCTCTTTAAATACTGTGCTATGCATAGTGTCCACCACCGTCCATAATGGCAAGAGCTACAATTGAAAATTATCATTAATAACATATCACGTTTCGTTTTTGTCCTGGATTGTAGGACAAATTCCTCAAAATGACTTGAGTTCAGTATGAGACTTCAGCCGTTACATCCGCTCGAACAGTTGTTGTCTTTGTCATACATGACACCCTCGTACTTACCTGGATCTTATTTCCTTCCATACAACCCCCAAGTCACTTTTGGTCCTTTTTGCTGGTTCTAGGACAAAACCCTACTAAATACGGCGTACTTAAGTGAGTTTTGGTCCTAGATTCTAGGACAAAAAGTGTTGGGGCTAACGTACCGGGAAGCAAAACAGAAACGGTAACACAGAGCACACTATAAAATAACACAGCCGGCAACAGAGAAAGTGTAATTTGCGTGGCGTCATTTTAGGTGAACAACGCTGCTACACTGCAGCTGCAACTACGTACTCAGTCCATTCCTCTCCTACTCAGGTGTTACGCGTGGGGGTAACACCCCATGTCCCCGTAGTAGAAAAAATAACTCCCAGCTGCAACAACGGGTCCAAACCAACCAATCCTGCAAACATCAAACGCATGTATTGGCGTATCTCGCATCTATCGCTATATGCGTGAGGCACGGGGCCGTCCGCGCAATGTATGGAATACTACGTCCATGGCTGTAACTTGTCTACAGTAAATGAGCGGACCACCTCTTGAACCAAGTTACCGGTAACTTCAGTTCGAGGCGTATAGTACGCGTACTATACGTCCCATCCTAAACAATTATCCTTTGCTCGAACTCGAGCAACGTTACATTGTTACCGTGCTCTAACGACTTCGCAGATACAGAAGGCGGTGACTTTAGGCCACAGTGACCGGTGCGAGCCCGACGTGTCTGCGCCTGCGGACATCGTGGTGTTCTCGTAGCGATATCAATCATCGCCGCTACCGTCCATGTACATTGGCACCCCGCATCACAGTTCTCAAAGTGAACCCACATGCCTTGCGCAGGCCGCAATATCTTGATCTCAGTATCCGATCCGAGGTCTTGACGTGAGTATCGCCGAGCCATTGATTTGAAGGCCCTGCAACTGATTTATTTCTCGGCTCACTTCCGGATTCGCCTCTCAAGTCCCAGTCGTCATTCTCCCTTCGTCCCCTTCCTCCACACTCAGCACCATGAAGTTCTCGACCGTCTTCACCGCCGCCGTCGTCGCCGTCGTGTGCCTGCTGCAGCCCTCGGCCGCCGAGGAGCAGGCCTCCGTGCACCTCCGCGTGCACACGGAGCAGAGCCCCAACGGCGCGATCTGCTACAAGGCGTGCCCCTCGGGCCAGTACTGCCCGCGTGGCGAGAACGCCTGCCGTGCCCCCACGGGCAAGCAGTGCTTCAACCCGGCCACGAGCCTCTTCCTGGCCAACGGCTGCGACCGCGGCTTCAAGTGCAGCAACGGCAAGTGCGTCTACGCCTAAGCGAGCCCCGAAGATCCAAGAGGCAGCGGGGTCTCCGGGCCCCTTCTTGCTGCTGCAGTCGTCTCCCTCCCATCTTGTGCCCATATTACGACAATAATACTGTCCTTATAAACCCCATACCGTGCTACGCGTTTCGTTAACCTTACTTAATGATCGATACCTGAAGTTACAGCTTGAAGGCGGTGGCGTGACAGATTTGACAACCTCAGCGTGATGCGAGCTTCTTGCTGCACTGTCATACAGACAGGGGATCTTGGCGCGAGTTTAGGATGTGATGCAATAGATAAATCAGGGACTGAGGCTCGCCTTCGATGGTCCAGGAGCCTAGCGACGGATAAGGCTTGAGCTGGCTGCTGTGCAAATCCGCTACGTACTCGTTCGCGTCTCACGACTGCAAACACCGGCCGTTGTCGTCTGAGTTGAGATACGGCACTCACGGGCACTGAATAATAAAACACGAGGTCTGTCTCCACTTGCACGCACAGGGTCATTGAGCAGAACAGCAACGTATGCTGCTTGAAGAGGCTGGGCGAGTTCCGAGTCGTTTCCACAGCGTGTTGCTCGACGTCCCTCGTCTCGTCGATCTCGTCGAAGAAGACATCGTCGAGAAGAATCGCTCCCCTCACGAAGAGCGAATGGCAGGGAATAGTTACATGTAGCTAGTGGGACTGAACGGGCTCCTCCTCACTGAGTCGTTCTCGTGTAATAATGAGATCGGTGTCGACTCGAGATGAACTTGGTTGCTAGAGGTACCCATGATGGCAGGCAGTATGGACTCGATTGCCACTTTCGAAGAACCTTTTCACATCGATAGGCCAGCGCCAACACCGGAAGTGACCCAATTCCGGTGTTGGCGTTGATACGTTCCTTGCCCACGGTTTCCAACGATGGCTCGCTGGATACGTAGGTTTCAGAAGCTACAGTGTTGTCTGCCTCCTTTTGCGCTCGACTTTACAGCCCGCTTTTTAAGTGAACCGGCTAATGTAGCCTGCAAACGGTTGCAGTATGAAGTGGAGATGCCATCAAGCATCCTCAGTTTGGTGGCCAGATATACACTTCACTTTAAGTCTCCAGTTTCGCACGATCACCCCCAAAGATTGAGAAGCAAGCGCGAAAGCTAAGTCGGAATATATTGCCTGAAGCTGCTTGTTTGTACCGTATCGGTTGGTTCATTGGTTGCTATGTAGGACTACTGCACCGGTGCGCAGTTGCAATTGTCGTTGCATGCTTGATCATCAGCGAGTTTGGTCCCTTGAGTGTTCGGGCTATAGTCCGCTGTTCTCGTCGTTTACTTGTAGACGCACTGGCCGTGGCTGCACTTGAAGCCGCGGCCGCATCCGTGCTGGAAAAGGCTCGTGGCGGGGTTGAAGCACAGGTCCCCGGTCGGAGCACGACACTCGGCCTCGCCGCGCGGGCAGTACTCTCCTGTTGGGCATGCCTTGTAGCAAATGGGGCCGTGAGCGGGTAAAGTTTCGGTAGCGGCGACGGCGACAACGGTGTGGGTGGTGGTGGTGGTCCTGTAGACGCACTTGCCGTGGCTGCACTTGAATCCTGCATCGCATCCGTGCTGGAAGAGACTGGTGGCCGGATTGAAGCACAGGTCTCCTGTTGGGGCACGGCACTCAGTCTCCCCGCGAGCGCAGTACTGCCCCGTGGGGCACGCCTTGTAGCAAATGGGGCCGTGGGCGGACGAAGGCGTCGTCTTGTAGACGCACTTGCCGTTGGTGCACTTGAAGCCGATGTCACATCCATGCTGAAAGAGGCTGGTGGCCGGGTTGAAGCACAAGTCGCCGGTGGGGGCGCGGCAGTTTGTTTCTCCTCGGGGCAGTACTGTCCTGCTGGGCAGGCCTTGTAGCAGATAGCGCCTTGGGTGTTGGCGTTCACGCGGAGGAACGTCGTGGCCTCGGACTCGGCGGCGGTCGATTGGAACAGGCACGCGACGGTCGTGAGTGTAGCGACGAGCGCGGTCGAGATCTTCATGTTTGGTGGGACCGGGCTGGTGGGGCTGGTGGGGGGGGTGGAGTTCTTGGGCGAAGTGTGCAGATGCAAACGAATTCGAGAGTGAGGGGTGGGTAAGGCGACGGTGATGGATCGGGAGTAACTTAGCGATGCTGAGCTGGGCTTTCGCTCGATATGGTATTACTCCTTGTCATGGTCAGGAGTCCTCAACGTGGTGATTCGGACAGCAAAAACTGTGAGACGAGCGGTGGGAATCAAGTTGAAGTGGTTTCCGATGGAAAACTGCTTCGGGTAGTTTCGATCACGGATCCTTTAGAGCCTCAGACCTGACTACCGGTATCCAGGAGTGGACGCAAGCCTCTCCGACGAGCAAAACGCCGCTGGTTGCGCGGGCGCGGAGCGGGCAAGAACTCTGGCAACGGTTGCGAGTGTCGCGTCGTGCGCTTCTGTGTGTGCGCTACACCAAGTTGTTCCTGTAGTAGATAGCTTTCCTGTCCATGCTGTAGATCGAGCGATCGCAATCGTTGGTTGTGGGTACCGGCCGCCTCCAGGAGGCGAGCTAGAGCCCGAGAGCTTGCAATTTTCGCGATCGTTTCTGCCAGGGCCGTCGCATGTTGACGCGCATTTGGTGCTGTGGTTGTTGGAGCTGGTCTGTTTCAGGACAATGATTGATTCGGGGTCATCAAAAACACTGCCTCTTTGTACTACGCCAAGGTAGAATCTGTAAGTTAAAACGCCTGGCTTAGTCAATACGCAACTCGAATCAGCTCTGTAGTACTTGCTGTTTGGCATCATATTGCAGGCAATGGTAGCACCCACGGCCACTATCACGCTCCAGCATGAAACGGACCACAGCAGCGGCTCCAACAACCACAGCACCAAATGCGCGTCAACATGCGACGGCCCTGGCAGAAACGATCGCGAAAATTGCAAGCTCTCGGGCTCTAGCTCGCCTCCTGGAGGCGGCCGGTACCCACAACCAACGATTGCGATCGCTCGATCTACAGCATGGACAGGAAAGCTATCTACTACAGGAACAACTTGGTGTAGCGCACACACAGAAGCGCACGACGCGACACTCGCAACCGTTGCCAGAGTTCTTGCCCCGCTCCGCGCCCGCGCAACCAGCGGCGTTTTGCTCGTCGGAGAGGCTTGCGTCCACTCCTGGATACCGGTAGTCAGGTCTGAGGCTCTAAAGGATCCGTGATCGAAACTACCCGAAGCAGTTTTCCATCGGAAACCACTTCAACTTGATTCCCACCGCTCGTCTCACAGTTTTTGCTGTCCGAATCACCACGTTGAGGACTCCTGACCATGACAAGGAGTAATACCATATCGAGCGAAAGCCCAGCTCAGCATCGCTAAGTTACTCCCGATCCATCACCGTCGCCTTACCCACCCCTCACTCTCGAATTCGTTTGCATTTGCACACTTCGCCCAAGAACTCCACCCCCCCCCCCCACCAGCCCCACCAGCCCGGTCCCACCAAACATGAAGATCTCGACCGCGCTCGTCGCTACACTCACGACCGTCGCGTGCCTGTTCCAATCGACCGCCGCCGAGTCCGAGGCCACGACGTTCCTCCGCGTGAACGCCAACACCCAAGGCGCTATCTGCTACAAGGCCTGCCCAGCAGGACAGTACTGCCCCCGAGGAGAAACAAACTGCCGCGCCCCCACCGGCGACTTGTGCTTCAACCCGGCCACCAGCCTCTTTCAGCATGGATGTGACATCGGCTTCAAGTGCACCAACGGCAAGTGCGTCTACAAGACGACGCCTTCGTCCGCCCACGGCCCCATTTGCTACAAGGCGTGCCCCACGGGGCAGTACTGCGCTCGCGGGGAGACTGAGTGCCGTGCCCCAACAGGAGACCTGTGCTTCAATCCGGCCACCAGTCTCTTCCAGCACGGATGCGATGCAGGATTCAAGTGCAGCCACGGCAAGTGCGTCTACAGGACCACCACCACCACCCACACCGTTGTCGCCGTCGCCGCTACCGAAACTTTACCCGCTCACGGCCCCATTTGCTACAAGGCATGCCCAACAGGAGAGTACTGCCCGCGCGGCGAGGCCGAGTGTCGTGCTCCGACCGGGGACCTGTGCTTCAACCCCGCCACGAGCCTTTTCCAGCACGGATGCGGCCGCGGCTTCAAGTGCAGCCACGGCCAGTGCGTCTACAAGTAAACGACGAGAACAGCGGACTATAGCCCGAACACTCAAGGGACCAAACTCGCTGATGATCAAGCATGCAACGACGATTGCCAGCTTCATGCTCAACTGCGCACCGGCGCAGTAGTCCTACATAGCAACCAATGAACCAACCGATACGGTACAAACAAGCAGCCTCAGACAAGCAGCCTCAGACAATATACTTCGTCGTAGCTCTCGAATTGCTGTGTTCTTGCTTATCTTCTACCTTGCTAGCACCTCGTAGAGCATGTCACGCGATCCATCCGTGGTAAGTGGAGACTGTAAGTTTATCTGCAGCCACCAAGCCAACCGGTGAGGATTCATGGCATCTTCACTTGCCAGAAACAACAGGAATGACGTGTGCAGGCAAGACCGAGCAGCATCGCCGGGTTACTCAATAGGCGGGCTACGACAAGTAAAGCCGATCGCAAAAGTAGGCAGTCAATAGCTACATGAACTGTAACCTACCGGTATTGTTAAAACTACAGCACCGGAAGTGGTCCAGTGCCGTTTTTCGGCGCCATCGGATACAGTAAAAAGTTTTGTCGAAAGTGGAAATCGCAATCGACGGTAGCTCGACTCGCACTTTTTTCTGAGTACGACTCGTTGAGTAGTGCTACAAGTGAGGACACGGTCATCCCCAGTGGCCCCGCTAACTAGATACTACTTCCCTGCTCTCCAATTTTCCCGAGCTGTCGATTCTGCTGAAGCTGAACCACGCCCAACAAGCTGCGGAAACGACTCGGAACGTGCGCAGTCACTCCAAGCGAGTTTGCTGCAAATGTTACTGGCAGAAACTTACTGCTTCATGCGGAGTCGGACTTCGCCGTCAGTTCGCGTAAACTTCACGCGTCACATTTTGATGCAAGCCACGCGGACTCCGCGAAACACAGCGCTCCGCCGCGGAGCGCTGAGTTTCCCCTCAGACGCCGTGTGCCGCACAACGCAGAATGGAAAGTACTGCACACACTTCGCCCACGTCGGCTGTGATTGTTGTGTTTGGAGGATTTGCGCGACAGGTCAAGAATGAGATGAGATTCCTGACCCCGCCGCTCGCCTCCACAGATCCTGATTTATCGCGAGCACCAGCTCCTGGCAGTTCCTGAGTTGGGTCTCCAGGTCTCTCTTCACTCTGAAATTCGCCTCCAAAGCCACAATCCAAGCCCCCCCCCAAGCCAGCACCATGAAGTTCTCGACTGTGTTCACCTCCGCCCTCGTCGCCGCCGTCTGCCTGTTCCAGTCGACGGCCGCCGAGGACCAGGCCTCTGTCCACCTCCGCGTGCACAACGTCGAGCAGGACAACAACGGCGCCATCTGCTACAAGGCCTGCCCCTCGGGCCAGTACTGCCCGCGTGGCGAGACCGAGTGCCGCGCCCCACGAACGGCCAGTGCTTTAACCCGGCCACGAGCCTCTTCATCGGCGCTTGCGACCCCGGCTTCAAGTGCAGCGAGGGCAAGTGCGTCTACGCCTAAGCGAGATCAAGCCACGCAGGCCTGCAAGGCCACCAGACTGTGCACTAGTCTCCTGTTCCTAAGCTCATCAACGAGCCCTACAGGGCAATATAATGTCATTTTCATCATCTACCAAATGTGTCACGAAGTAGTGATCATCCCACTACCTACGGTACCTACATGAAGTCGATTGTTCACCACCTTCACTGTACCACGCGAGAGTCTGTCACCACCAAGATTACAACAGTCTATGAGGTTGGTTAAGTTGTCTAGATGGCCGCGTCCTTGCGGTGTACGCACAGCCATCGCGTGCGCTTTCTGTGGGTGATCGCCTGGTTCGGATGCTCGTTCATGTTCGCTTGCTCTGCGATGGGGAAGTGGAAATGCTGCGGCGCCGTCACCTGCGGCACCCGCGAGAACGGCTGGGGATGCCGCAGGCGGATCGACTCAATCGGGATCGGCGTGGTTAAGTTGCCGGCTGCTGCAGCGTTGAACGCGACTTCTTCGTGTTTGATCTCGATGTTCACGGTCGTCATGTCCTTCCAGCGCGCGATGAGGTCCATAGAGATAGCAGGAGTACTTGAATCCTCAGAGGGCTCTTCTTGCCGTTCTTTGAGGTCGAGCGGGGCCGCTGGTGCTGGTGTAGCCGTTCAGCAGAGCGAAGACGTGGTCGCGGCCTTGATCGTTGGTCACCACGCGGCCTTCGCGTCCCATGAGCACGCTCGCATACAACCAAAACAGATCGTCCGATAAGAAGTCTGTGCGGCAGCTGTAGAGCATGTTCTCGTCCTTCCATCGCGTCATGATAGCCTTCTCTTCGGGTGTGCGCTCGCGAGAGACGAACTTGCCTTGACGACGCATAGACTTGTTCTGCTTCGTACGGATACGCACCACGAACTTGTCCGCGAGATAAGCCTGCGGCATGGTAATGCTCACCAAGTGGCCTTGAGCCTGAAGATCCTTCGCGATGGCGTCCACTTGATCGAGACGATAAGTGCCGGCCTCGAAGTTTTGGTTGATGTACGCGATGTTGGGGCCGTCCAGCACGAAGTGCAGCGGCTTTCCGTCCTTCGAGCCCGTTGCTACGTGTTGAAGCTTGAAATTCTCGTGACGCAGCATCAGCCACTTGCGGAACGGGTCCAAATACTCCTTGACTGTGCTCTCCGGCGACAGCTTGCTCCGACGAGACTCGATAGCAGCCAGCATGAACGCGCGCTCCTGCTCCGTCATCCCCTGCTTGCACAGTGCGTGGCCGCAGCACGGACACTTGTTTCTCATGTGCGCGTCGCTCGGCACGGTCTCGACGATGTATCCAGCGTCACGGAAGGCGTGCAGCAGGCGCTGAGCGTTCGATGGGGACACCTCACGACACGTAATCTGTAAGTCATGCAGCAGCGACGCCATCTGCGCGTGGAAGTGCGACTCGCTGGCCTCGCGCTCGGGCATCTCCGTGTACTCGTTGAGCTGCTGCTCGTCGCTCTTGACGCAGGCGATGACCATCTGCACCAGCACGTCCTCCATGGCGCTGGTCCACTCGACGTCGTGCTGCTTGAGCTGCTGCCACCTCGAGTACGCGCTCGCGAACTGGCCGTGTCTGCACTCGTGCTCAAGCAACGGGCTCACCGTCCTGAAGTGCAGCTTGGGTGGCTCCTGTTCCGCCTTGCTTCCGGCCCTCACGGCCTTCCTGAGCTTGGTAATGAGCTTCCAGGCCGCCTCCGTGTCCCCGCAGCGAGGTGCAGCTTGATCACCGAGCCGAACACGGCTTCGTTGAGCGACTGGCCCAGCACGAACCGCTGCGTCTGCTCCGCCTCATCCCACGTGAACAGCTCGTCGTCGAAGTACTGCAGCACCTGAAGCCGCAGATCCTCGCTGAGCGCCCTGCTCTCCGCCTGCTTCGCGCAGTGGAAGTAGAACGAGTCCACGGCGTGGCGCGCCATGGGCACGCGCAGCGTGTGTGCGTGCACCTCGCTCTGCACCAGCGGCAGCACGTCGGCCAGCGGCATCTGCTGCTGCACCACGCAGCGGTGCACGTTGAACCTGCCCTTCTTGGTCTTCTTCTGCTGCTTATTAGGCGCTGCATTGCCTGATTCTTCGGCTGCATCTGCACTTGCATCTGCAGCGGCAGCGCGTTGTTTCTTGGCTCTACGACCCGCGCAGCGGCCGAGATTGGCAGGCTCTTGGACGGCGGAGGCTGTGCTCAAGAACCGCTGGTTTGTAGGCCACGCGGGGAATTGAAATGGTGAAAGCCGCTGCATAGCGAGATGAAATGCATGCAGAGGCGGACAGACCAGCGCGACGCGCGGATGCCGCGTACAGCGCACGCGAGAGCCTCTGCATGGGCGGTGTCCGGGCAGCGCTGGAAGTGTCTCCGTTTCGGCTATTTGAGACCAATAAGTGCAGAACAAGTTGCAACTTGAGGGTGACTGTTGCAAGTTGGGAGCTCTTGGACCAGAAATTTATTTTAGCGAATCGATCAAGGCAACTTTGAGGCACAAAAGTTGCCTCCGCTCAGCACGAGCGAGTATGTACAGTACAGAACGGTATTATACGAAAGCGCATGATCGGTTTGGTAGATAAATAGATAAAGTTGTAGCTGATCGATCTTAAGTCTTGTAAGAATAAAAGTAAGAGTAGAAATTCAACAACTTCTCATATCACTCCACTCACTCACGCTGCCTTGGAATAGCGACAGCGGACGTTCATCAATGGGGGAGACCGAGTCCAAAAGAGGACCCAGCACTGCAACCACCGACATCCCGAGTCAATGAATGAAGTCGAATACGATCATCAAAGTTATTGAGGTTGAATTGGCTTCGTGTTACCAATTAGTAAATCTCTCTTGTCAAATGGGCTTACTACGGAGTGAATTGGTTCTGCTCGTCGCTTGTAGAGGATATTCCTTGACTAATCGGGTTTCTGAGGGCAGTTCCCTTGAAGGGTGGGGCCCTTGTTGGCCATTCTGGCCTGAGTTCGTCTTAGTTGCGGCCACTCGACGGAGACCCCCCGATCTCCGTCACCCGACCACCCCGCTTCCTTGTGTGCTGTCGCTGCCTGTGCTGCCTGCAAAAATCCGCCCAAATCCGTCGGCTACTCTGGATGCACGCTGCTGATATTTGCCGATCGAGACGTTTGGCGTCCCTTTTAAGGAGCCCGAGTTCCGAAGTCAACACCTGGTGATTGCCCTGCGCCACAGACCCAAGCGCTCCGTATACGAGTGCAGATAGTTGAACTGACCAACCTTGTCGCTCGAGATGCCTCTTCACACTGGAATATTTCTTGCACTTCTGGTCTGCAATGCGAGCAAGTGACGAGCTGCCAGGAGAGTCGCTACGATGGTCTTCGTAGGTGACGGCGAGGTCCACGATGGAAACAGTGCGCTTGGCACGATTGTAGAGTTGCAAATCCGGGCGAAGAGCTGGTCCTGGGAGCGTTGGCACTGTCTGGTCGACTAGCAATTCGACCTGGTTGTGGCTGCCGCGCGGAGACGCCTCGATAGCGTTGGAAATTAGCTTGAGGACGTCGTCATGTCGGCCACGCACAGCACCTTCGGTACCAGGACAGTGTCCAAGTACATGACCGAGCGTTTCTTTCCATGAGCAACCAGGGTGTCTGCACGTTGCGTGCGCGCGAACCTTTTGCGTTTCAGCACGCTGTTGGTGTCGATTTGATTCAGTCGACCAGCGATGGCAAAGCGATAGTCCGCTTCCCAGAGACCGCGTGGGCAATTCAAAAACGCACTTCCAGCGCCGCCAATCGATCGGGCGACCCGGCCTTGGTCCTTCATCTGCGTCCAGCGGTGGTAGTGTCGGTATTTCATGTGCATCTTGAGCTGCCGAAGAACAGTCTTGTAGTCGAGCCAGCCTTTGTAGTGTGGAACTTGAAGCTGAAGAGCGGTAGCTGGGGTCCCCGTGACGGCATCCGCTGGCGCTGTTTCAAATTGCAAATCGAACGACGTTAAATGGCGTTGAATGTCAACCCAAAGAGAACCGATATCGCTCGAGTTCCTCTTCTTCGGTGCATGTACAGACTCGCCCAGCTTGGAGTTCAGCAGCATCTCCGCGAGTTCGTCCGAGCGGGTCTTCCAATAGTCGTGGTCGAGGTGGTGTCGCGCCGCAGCAATATCACGAAGCTGAGTCCGAGCAATACGCTGAATCGAAGCGTCCGGTGAGTGCAATACCTGCCACCCATAGGCTAGTTGTAGAGCTGCATGGAGTTCCGTCAGCGGAAGTAGTCCGAGGCCGCCACGGGTTACGGGCGCATACAAAAACGCCCTTGTAGAATTCGACGGCAGGCGAAAGAGGTTGAGCAGTCCACGCGCTAGATGTTTGTCGAAGCCGGCCAGCTGCTGGTTGAACGGACGAAGGTGCCGCAGCGCATACTCAACGCGGGGATACAGGTACGTTTTCACAGCCTTAACGACTTGCCATGGCGCGAGCCCAGAGTGGAGAAGAGCGGTGGTGTCGCGCTTGAGCTCCGCAATTGCCGGGCTCATCTCGGTTCGGCTCATGGCATGATCAAAACCGTCGCCAATGCCGAGGTAGGTGTACGCCTCGTGCAAAGTCAAGCTCGGAATCACTTCGCCATCCAGTTGAGCATCTAGATCACCTGAAACCAGATTACAGCGCGTGTTGCGCGTGACGGAGAGCGAGCGGCACTTCGAAGGATTAGCCTGGAGGCCCGTCCACCGCAAAAACTTTGTAACCAGCCTGTGCTGCTGGTCGATGCCTGCCTTGCTCGTGCTAAAGACCTTCAAGTCGTCTGCAAATGCGCACACTCCCGGTCGATCCTCGCCAGATAGCGTCACTCCGGCACCTGTTAGCTTATCGAGCGCGAGCAAAAGCGGAGTAACCACAGCCGTAAAAAGGTGGGGACTAAGCGGGCAGCCTTGAAACACTCCAACACGCAGCGACACCGGAGCTGATGGTCCATCTTTCGCGTTGGCGACAACAAAGGCAGCACGATCATAGATTCCCTGACAGCGGCCAACAAAATCCGGAGGAACGCCTAGCAACTCGAGAATGTACCACAACAGATCGTGTAGAACGCTGCCGAATGCGTTTTTGAGGTCGTACCAAATGACCCGGAGCTCGCGGTGCTTTCGGCGCGCTTGATCAATCAGAGTCGACGCCACAAAATTATGTTCTCCACAGCCATTGACAGATCGAAAACCTTTTTGAGCTGGGGCGTGACGCTCATTAGCATCCAGCCATCGTGTGAAGCGTCCTGCCAGCACTCCCGCGTACAACTTGTAAATCGACTGCTGCAGGCAAATTGGCCTCCAGTTGCTTGGGTCCTTGCGAGATCCTTTCTTGAAGACCAGCCGAACCGTGCCCATTTTCCAGCTCTGGGGGATGCGCTTGTGCTCCCAGCAGCATGCGAACGCTGCAGCGAGTGGGGGAAGAAGCTGTGCTGCAAACCGTCGGTAGATATCGTAGCCAACTCCATCCAAGCCAGGGCTGGAGCGCACATTGACTCGGTTGAGCTGCGTCTCGATGTCCTCTTCCGACGGGGCCTGGGTTAGAAGCTCAGGCAGCGACGTAGCAGCCGGCAAGCTCTGCACCGCTTCACGAAAGGCTGCTCCGACGCGGGCTTGCGGGTCAAACTCGGAGCGCGGCGTGTTGACACCATCAAAATACTGCCAGAGCTGCTCGCCGGAGAGGGGCACCCGGGATCCTCGTCTTCCTCGCTGTCGTGAGCCACTGTCGGGTGAGCTGCCGCTGATTTCCCTCGCGCCCTGGCGACTGCCGCACGTTTTAGGATCTCCGCCACGCAGTCTTTTTCAGCAGTATTAAAACGATGGCGGAGGCGTTGCTGTTCTTGAGATCGGCGAATACGGCCAACCCGGCGCCGCGCCTTGCGGATGTCGTGGCGAGTACTCGTACGATTACGCTCCATAGCGTACAGATTGTCTAATGCTTCATCGATACGCTTCTCCCTGTTGAAGTTCGAGTTGCGCGGGGGTCGTTTTCTCTTGTGCTGCCGTCGCCGTGGCTTCGTGCCGGCCGCAGGCGACGGCGATGCGCCGAGGGAAGCACATTGCTCGATCGAGCGTGAGCGGTCATGTGGCGCTGCTGCTGGCGACGGTGCGGCGGCTGTGTATGGCTGCAACTTCTCGTAGATCAGGTATGGAAGAGCGGTAATGTAGCCTTCAGCGGCACTCCAGTCTACTGCATCGGTGATCTTCGCCGCTAAGGCCACACCAAGCCGCTCCATGTCTGCACACGCCGCTTCTTCTTCGTCGTCCTTCAGCTCCCGAAGCCGTAGACGCGGGCGACGAGTGGGGACTGCGCCTGCGCTGACCTGCATGGGCGCGTAGACCTCGCCATCGTCAACATCAGCGGGGGTCCGTCCTCCACAGGTGCGTCGAACATGGGTACATCTTGGGAATCAGGATTGTCCGGTGGCTGCAAGGCGACAGTGGCCAGGGTCGTGACGGATCGATCTCCATAGACGTGCAGCCCATACCCGCCGGGTGGATGCCACACTCAGAGCGCGTGTTTCGCCGGTCAAGCGCGCGATTGGCAAGACGGTCGGCCTGTCCATTTCGCTGGCGGTCTATCTGATGTAGCGAATAGTGTTCGAATCGCCGGAGCTCGGACATAATCCGCTTACGCAGCCCACTTAGCCGCGAATTGTTGGTTCGGTAGCGACCGCGCACTTGCTGAACAACGAGATTGCTGTCGCCTTCTATTCGAAGGCGCCGTACTCCATGGTCAGCAGCTGCGCGGACCCCAAGCAGAAGTGCGGTATATTCCGCCGTATTGTTGGTCTCTCCGGCGTCAGGCATATAGAGTGAACCTGTCCATACTACCACATCCTCAGGATTAGACAGCACTGCGCCGGCACCCCCAGGATGGGGGTTCTTACGGCATGCTCCATCAAACTGCAGTAACCACTCGCCGGTGGTGGTCGCCTCGCTCGTTGGGGCTCGCCGTCGGCGACGGCCATCTCGACGTCGGTATTGCTGGCGGGAACCGTGTCAGCCATGTCGATGGTACCGCTGGCAGCACCAGTACTTGGCCTAACAGTGCATGTATTGTTTTGCTCCAGCGGGCTCCCAATCGGGTAGCGCCATCGTGTGTGTCGGCCTGGGTCGGCTCAGGAGCGGTCGTCTGCGTTGAGCTCGGATTGGTTACGGGGTCGGAAGCTGCTAACTGCGCGATGGGAGGCATCGATGTCGAGAGAAGGGGCTTGATCCAAGACGTGTAGCAATTCGTTGAGCAATTATGTCACGGGGCAATGGCCGATCCCACCTCGGATGGGTTCCCCCAAGGCGGTCGGCAATCTGGAACGCCACTCGGGTGGCGACCAAATTTCGCGGAAGCGATCGTCCCCAGCGAGAGGAGGGCCGCTCCACTGCCGGCTCCGACAGCAATTCTGTAGACTGCGCAGACGGCTGGGATGGGGGTCCTTCTGGTTCTTCGTGGGGTGGTTGGGGGTCGGAACGGGAGCGGTGGGGGCCGCAATGTCGACGGTTGCGTCGACAGCACCGACGGCGAAGCTTGATGCTTCTACCGCCGGCGCTGTCGGCATCGGTAGGGTTACCACGGTGGTTGGGCACGCAAGAGAGTGGCGGGCGGCCGCCAGTCTCGTAGCGAACGGCCTGCCGCATGCGCATCCGGCCGAGAATCGGTCCAAGAAGACAGTACGGCGGTGACGCGAGTCACGGTGTCGCGACAGCGAGGCGAAGCTTGGAGCGGTGTACTTGCACAGCGTGCACTCAAAGTGCTGCGCATTGTGCACATACACGGCCAGAACTGAGGCTGGGGAGGCGCTAGCCGCGGATGGCTTGGGCGCTGGGGCACGGGGGCAGTCCTCGTTCGTGTCGACAAGCTCGCTCACGTCGCAGTCGTCTCCAACATCGTTGAGGCGGCGGCGTTTTCCGCCAACCTGCAGCGCGCGGGACTGAGGGCACTCGATCGCGTCGTAGAACTCGTCTCCATCTTCGGCGCTCGCGCAACGCGAACGGGTGGACGGAGACGCGCTCAACGGCGGCGGCATCGGCGTCTCGGGGTTAGGTTTAGGAAAGTCGAATAGAAAAGAAGGTACTATAGAAATGATCCTGTGTAAGTACGGTCTTGCCCTTCCATTGAACAAGTTGCCGTAGCATATTTACCCTAATCGAGCCCTACGAGCAATTCCGAGCTGCTATGAACAATATCATTGGTGAAACCACTTCAACATGGACAATCGAGAAAGGGCAAGCAAAAGTTTCAACCAAGTAAAGATTTTTGCTCATAAAGCGAAACCTCGACTATACCGTCTCGAAACATGCTACAGGGCTCTTAAAACATTCCCTCTTAGCAGCCAGTGCCTCCCGCAATGACAAGACACGCGGTGCTGGTGAAAATGGCCATGATGTTGGTCATGACGGACCACACGATCGCAAAGCAGAGGTAGAACACCGTGATGCCGCCGATGAGTTTGCTCTTGCCGCCCTTGCGCAGCAACCGCTGCGTGTCCTCCTTTTGCTTGGGCAGCAGGAACAGGAAGACCCACGCGAACGCAGTCATAGCGTACATGATGATAATGGTGTAGGTGAGGTCCATGCGAATCGAGTGGTCGTCTTCTTGGACTCGGGCGTTGGTGATGTTGAACGGGGCGTTGATGACGAGAGTCAACGCTGAGGCGAAGGGAGAGGCGACGTTCTTCACCGTTGTCAGCAGGCCGTAGACAGCTGCCTCATTACCCAATCCAGCCAACTCCACACTCACATAAGACGCAATGATCCAGCCGACGCCGTACGGGAGCTGCACGGCAATGGGAGGACCGAGCCAGAACCATTGGTTGCGGAAGACGTCCCAGATGACGATCATCGACACAGTGCAGTCCACGACGATCACCGCGGCGCCAGTGATGACGATCATCCAGCGCCAGTTCCAGTGCAGCCCCCACTTGGATGTGATCATGATGCCAATCATGAAGAGCAGGTTACTGAGGATGTCGCTCAGAGTGCTGTTGATGGGGGTCACGCCCACCATGTAGTCCTGGACGGGGGAGCTGCCGGTATACGTTATGTTGGCAAAGATGTTGGCGAAGAAGTTGTACGCGACGACCTGGTACATTGCCCGAGTGCACAGCAAGTCCCAGAAGCTGCTGATGTACTCTTTGAAGTTGACACGCTCAACTTTCTCCTCCTTGATGAAGAACCACGTCGTGGGGAACACGGGGATCGTGAGGACAGCGACGATGATCATGAGCTGAGGGAAACTCAGCGAGAAGTCGAAGGTGCCGCCATAGTCTTCACCGTTGAAGAAGAAGCCAGTGAGCAGCTCGCCGAAGATTACCATCACGGTACGCACAATGTAGATGTACGACTGCGTCCTGCCGCGCTTATCAAGAGGTTCACGCTGAGCTAATTCGACCGTGATACTGTCGGCGCAGACGTCCGACATGACGTAGCCAAACGCAGCGAGACACATCAACATCACGTATTTAGCGCCTTCCGACGGAGCGTCATAGTTGATGCGGGCCTCGATCTCCGGCGTGTAGTCGGCAACTTTGATATCGCGATCCGCCGCCACGGTGTAGTATGGTTTCCCGATAGGTAGGATGGACATGACCAGCAGCATAATGAAGCAGATGCCCCAGCCGATGAGCATGTACGGCCGACGACGGAAGCCGCAGACCGGCAGGCAATCGGACAGCATGCCGTAGAACACCTTGAAACTCCACGGCAGCACCACAAGCTGGCTCGCAGCCGTGACTTGAGCACCGGAGCAATTAAGGTACTTTTGCATGAACGGGTAGATCGTCGCGGGGAGCAGTCCGTACAAGAGCCCAACAGTAGCATACTCGAAGACCAGCCCGAAGTTCTCCTTGCTGGTCAGCACGGGCATGCCACCTTCACGGATGGCGCCGTCCTCTCCGCCAGGAGGGAGTGCGCCGATGGGCACGTGCTCGGGGTCTTGACGCCGACATAGCTGCCGTCTTCGAGATCCTTGGGCTGCGAGGCACCGCTCACGAACGACAGGCGCTTGGAGATGTCGAGGTCTTGGTTGTTCACGCCTCGACCGCCGGTAAACGTGGTTGGCATGGTAAAACGAGGGGTCTCTGAGCCCAGTCGAGGGGGTCGGCGGTGAATTGGCAAGTGAGCAGCGATCAGCAGTCTCATCGAAGGACGAAGAGGGGTTTTCCGTGGCCCGGCGTGCAGGGCGAGAGGATGCGCTCGATGGCCAAACCGCTCCATTGCATGTACAACAGCGGACACCGGAGGATGCTTCGGCGTCCGTCTCCATTGCGCGCTCGGGCCTTTATTTTAATAAAGTTAGACGCAGATTGGTACTGTAGTTGTTGGTTGAACGGTGTACTTTTAAATCTCATGCATCAACCAGGGATCAGGATTGTGGGGCTCTTGTCGTATCGAACCCCGGCTCTGACCTTGCCAAACCAGTTGCTGCATTCCTGTCAGTGCTGACGAGCCCCGCGTCAACCAAATCGCCAACCGCGTCCGATATTGAAGTCGAAGTTGCCCTCGCGTCAGCCCCCTACACAGACCCACCAGGGCTTTTCTACATGTAGTGGGGCGGGCGAGTCGACACATGTGGGACCAAGGAATGAGAGGGTTTTGATAAGCGTATTGGCAGATATGTTGTCAGATCTCGAGACGCTGCTACTGGATGGCAGTGCCATTGGCACAGCTACTAGCCGAGCGCCGCCGCTACGCGGCGGGAAAATTTAGTTGGTTGACGCTGCGCTCGCTAAGCTCACTCCGCTTTTGGAGCAAGCTGCCTACGCTTCGCTACGGCAGTAGTGGACCCGTTCCGCTCGCCTCGTCGGCTCGCTGCACTACTCGCAATGTCAGGTTAGTAATACAGCGGCCGGGGCGGGTCCTGCGGCCCCGCAATATCCTATGGTGGGGTCGCCTTCGGCGACGGAGCCGCCTTCGCTTCGCTCGGCAGCTAATCGGACTTAGTTGGATTCGTACTTAGTGAATAAGTGTGATCTACTCTCGGACGGACAACGTCGTTCTGATTGAGTCTTTAGACTAAGGCAAAGTGCCAATTTAGTGGCCCCGGCGGAGTACCGGCACAAAAGTGGCGATAACTCGGGAAGGAATGCTCAGATTGACATGTTCCTGGTACCATCGTATAGAGGAGACACCAGTGTTGCCGAAAGTGGTTTGATCGATCAAACGGATCAGACGAAGAACCGTTTTTTCGTTTCTTGTGTTGTTTCATCGTTTCTTCGACCCAAAAGGGGTCACATAAATACGCGCAAATATACCTGTCATAAATGTTAATCACAACACATATCATATTTAACGAGCGAAAGGAGTAGACGTGGGTTAAAACGGCCACTCTTCAGGTTTCATCGTTCCTTGGTTTCTTGAACAAACAACGAAGAACCTGAGAAACGCGTTTGATCAAAAAAACCATGAAACAACGCAAGGCCCGGCTATGGAAGAAACGGGCCGGCCCGTTCGTTCGACATCACTGGAGACACCAGCGGATTTTTGTGATTTTTTGTGGCTTCAACCAGGTGCGTACGCGACTTCTAGCTAACCGGCAACGCGAAGCATCGATTTCGCGGCGGTGCCAGTTTAGTGGCCCTATTACACTTGGCTTTAGTATGAAGGGCTACCAGACAGCGCAGCTCCAAATCACTTTAGGGTTAGGTGGATGCAATCCTTTCAAACGTCATGTTCAGCGCATCTCATGATAAAGTCTAGTTTATTAAATAATGTAGGAACCCCTTGGATGGTTGACATGGCGACCTCATACGCGTGAGCGCCGGCGATGCGGGCACACTGCAACCGGAGGCGATTCATACTGTAGCAGACCAGCGCGGTCGCTAGAAGGAGCACGGTGGACGTGTATCGTCGGCACCACAATGGTAGGTTTGGCGAGTCGGCGGTGAAGAGTTCAACGAGTGCTCGACGGTGGCTGCGATGCTTTCAGCCGCAGGCTGTACGGCGCGCCATAGCTCGATGAAGCTGTAGATGTTAGTTTGCTGTGCGGCTATCATACGTAGCTTGGTGACGACTGAAACAGCACTTGTATTGTATGCATACTAAACTGCACATGTAATGACGCGGGGACATGCCCTACATGTACTATGAACGTGTTGCAGCACGTATATCGAGCCCTGCGCACAACCAGCTCCACAGTAGCAATACAGTACGGCTCGTTATGCGCTGTCGGATGCACAACGCCCTCTTACGATGCCGCGCGCTACCTGGAGTAGCGCGGGCTTTGGGTTGCGTCGCTTGGGGTTTCTGTGCACTTTCACGCTGTAGTCGATGTTGGAAAAGGTAGGGCGCCGAGGGGATTGAACTCATGACATACCTGTAGAACATAGCTCGTTAGCCCGTTACACCATACAGGCGCCCCGGTCGTCGACTCTTCGGGCTGGGACTTGACACTGTCTGATTGCATATTCCAACACTCCCCCTCAATCGAGAGTGTCAGGACCTCCTGATTGCGACCTTTTTCCTGCAGCTTGTTGGTCCGACTCCAACGCCTTGCCGCAATGACCTCCTGGGTTTAAGGCCATCCGCGTCTCCCCCTGGAGACACATTCCGTTCACATACACCTCGTGTTGTGACACGAACCACACAATCATCACTACGGTCCACATTCCAGCAACCTTCACCTGACTAGTGCCACAGTCGACCCTTCGACCGTAACAAGTGCTACCATGTTGGAAAAGGTAGGGCGCCGAGGGGATTGAACTCATGACATACCTGTAGAACATAGCTCGTTAGCCCGTTACACCATACAGGCGCCCCGGTCGTCGACTCTTCGGGCTGGGACTTGACACTGTCTGATTGCATATTCCAACAGTCGAGACCTTCAAGATCGTCGCTGCCATCTTGCCTCCGTCATCTCGTCCCCGTGGTGCAGCCACACCCTCGTTGACTTCCGCGACTTCCGTGGAGTGGGGAGGTGGTGACTTGGTGACTTGGAAATGCGGAGGGTGGAATCAGCGCCGATATCAAGTCCTTCAGGTTTTCACTCAAAAGCAGCTGGTTCCTTTTTGTCAAATAAAAGCGCGTATTTAATGGCTACATTTTTTCTATTGGCCAAAAGGAGCGGAGCTACTAAATTGGCTCAATCTACTAAATTGGCACTTTGCCTTAGCCGAGCGCCGCCGCTACGCGGCGGGAAGTTTTGTGGTTAGTCGTAGTAGTTAGGTCCGCCCACCTCCGCTTCGCTTCGGTGGGCTTTTATCATGTTCCAATGTTTTAATTGCCGTAAAAAAATGTTTTTAGGTTGAAAGTACTATCAGTAGAGTGACGTGTCTGGTACTTACTGTAAGTATCAGCCTCGTAAATGGTAAGCCGTTAGACCTATTATGTCAGAGTACCTAGAAGTAACTGCTGTTGCAAGGTGATACTGTGTTAGTACGGTACTATGTGGGTCCACATACGTACTTAAGTACAAATACTTTAAGTAGTTAATACAAAGTCGCCATTGTAAATCAAGTTGAAATAAGCGTTGACATGAGCCGCTTGTTGTGATGGGGTAGATATTGCTATCGACACTGGTCAGTTAAGTCTGTCTACGTGTTATCGCACTTTCATAGTTTCTGTTATTTGGTTCGTAGGCTATGTCATTTTGAAGTGCAGCCTGTAATCAGCTATAAGCCCAGATAACAATCAAAGTATGGGCTTCGTTATTGCTGTACTCAGCATTATCTGAAGTGTTTGTGTCCTTAGTAAAAATACTGACTATACATTGTGCTACATCGTTTCAGCATTTTGTATCTTCCGCCAAATGTAGCTGCACGCCGCGCTATACTACGTAAGTACTTAAATACGTGGTCTGCTTCAAAACTCCATATTTTAGACGTGGTGTTAGAAGTAGATGAAGCATGCATGTACGACCTCTCTATTGAACGCGTGCCAGACGCGTTTCGGCCCCCCGCCGGGGGCCTCGTCAGTGGCTTTACCAATCGAGAAGTGAGCTCTCTCTCTCTACGTGCCCTCCTGGGCGGTCGCCCCTACGAACCTTCTAGAATCCTCCTAAAGATCTTCGTGGGTACGACTCTGGTGTCGTAACCGTGTACCCCCACCACGGGGATACACCTACGTGCCTGCAGCACTTCCAACACGTGGCTATCAGTTTGTTATTCAACTACGCGGAGAACATTAGCATTTTAGCGTACCACCTGCATCGCAGTAGGAAAAATGTAGAGACTGCGCACTCGTAACTATAAATGCCCTATGTTAATTCCGTTTCATGCATGGATGCCCGTGCAATAACATGGTTAGAGAAGGAATCCCAGCGTAAACTATAAGAAAAGCTCCCGCTCAGTGAATAATTACTAACCTAGCAGCGAACGCATTATCCTACCGCGCTACACATTGTACCTTCAAGATATTCAAAACACGTTTAAGCAAGTGTACCTTTCGCCACATGTACCCGCACTGCTATCGCTTACTCTCCATCTTTATCGTTTACTACTTGCTGCTACTGTATACTACGTGTTGCTATCGCCAACTACGCGGTGAGCCTTATCAATATCGTAACATATATATTGAGCCAATCTCGCTGCATTTCGTTATTATAGAAAGTAGTTGGGCAGGCCCAGCTATCGGGACGACACCGAACTACGCGCAGCTCTATTAGCTATTTTATGATACGGTGGGCGCCGCCGCTTCGCGGCGGTAAGTATAGATTAAGACTACTGGGTGTGCAAGTGCCCCCGTTCCGCTCGCCTCGTCGGCTCGCTGCACTACCCGCAGTGCTAGGTTAATTATGTAGGGTAGGAGGGCCCTGATGGGGGCCCGCAATGCAGCATAAGGTTTTCGGGGCTGCCTTCGCTGCGCTCCGCAGCAAAATCGGAATTAGCGGTGATCGTACTTAGTGGGATAAGTGTGACGATTTCTGTGACCGACGGACAGCGTCAGGTTCTTGTTGATGCTTTAGACTAGCCGAGCGCCGCCGCTACGCGGCGGTAAATTTTAGTTGGTTGACGCTGCGCTCGCTAAGCTCACTCCGCTTTTGGAGCAAGCTGCCTACGCTTCGCTACGGCAGTAGTGGACCCGTTCCGCTCGCCTCGTCGGCTCGCTGCACTACTCGCAATGTCAGGTTAGTAATACAGCGGCCGGGGCGGGTCCTGCGGCCCCGCAATATCCTATGGTGGGGTCGCCTTCGCTGCGCTCGGCAGCAAAATCGGAATTAGTGGAATTCGTACTTAGTGGGATAAGTGTGACGATTTCTGTGACCGACGGACAGCGTCGTTCTGATTGATACTTTAGATATCCGAGACGGACATGACTATGGTCAGGACATATAAGTGGTCAGTGCCTGGTATACAAGTGAAAGTCAGTAAGGAAAATGGGTACCCGGCCGTAGATCCCATAATATTGCTCGCTACAAAGCCTAGCGCACATGGTTCAAAAGAGGGACTTCTCCCCAGCAGTTTGAACCCATTCACAATCGCGAGCGACTCATTCTGCCCAAGCGCCGACCGTTTGAAGGCAAGCCGATACAAAGCCTATTTGAGCGCTTGGAGCCTCTTATGCACAAAAGCGGGGCATTGTACCAAAGTCCATAGTTAAACCAAGTGTGTGTCTAGGTGACCACCAATCTGTCCACTAAATCTCGTCTGCGACGTGTGAATACTTGAAGAAAGTAATGGGACAACATTTTTTTTTTTTTTTTTTTTTCTGAAGACGTGTATTGTCACTTAGTTACTAGTAGCTTACTACTGCTGTCTACCAACAACTAACGACAAAGCAGCCTGGCCCCACTCGTGCTACAAGCGTCACGAGCCGGGTGGCTCTCCGGTTGCGGAGAGTCCGATGAATTTCCAAAGCGCGACCTCAGAGAGGACAGGTGATCGATCTCGCCACCCACGAGGTTCGGTAGATACAGGGCACGGGCCCTGCACCCACCTGAATGCGGCCGTAGTAGCCGCTGTCCCACAGGGACTTGACTTGAGCGTAATCGCGTTCGTCTGGCGCGTGCTGTAGGATGCGTGGGCCTAGGCTTCACAACATCGCATGACGGCGGTATCCCGAAGGACACCGCCCAAATGCCTCCGTGGAGGCGTGGCTTCAGTGCTTGAACCGCGGTCGCCTGCCGCGAGCTTGAAAGAGTGGCAGAAGGCTGGGCCTCCCACCACCGTGGCAGCGACCCATAGAGTTGCTGCCCTCTTGGAGCGCGATCGCCGTCGCCACGCGCGAGCTGCTCCAGTGCCGACTGCCTTCGTCAGCCATGGTCACGCGAAAGCCGTCGCCGCTGCCGCCATGCTCCTTCCTGGGCTCCCGAGGGAGGATTCCCCCCAGGAAGGCCAAGGGCCCGGAGATCCTTGGAGGCGACCCTTGGCAGACACTTGCTCGCGACCCGTCGAATGTTGGAATCTGTAATGGGACAACATGTGACCATTTATATGTCCGGCGCGGATAGTACTCGTTGTTCAAGAGGTATAGTAAGCGGGGGACACATGCAAGGAGGATGAGGAGGTAACCGGGAGTGAGATGCACTCCAGGGTAGCATCACAAGTTGACTCGCAGCCGTGACTAGAGCGCCGGAGCACTTGAGGTACCCCTGCATGAACGGGTAGATGGTCTCCGGCACTCGAAGACCAGCCCGAGGTTCTCCTTGCTGGTCAGCACGGGCATGCCGCCTTCACGGATGGCGCCGTCTTCTCTTGCAGGTGACTCCTACTAGGAGGTACTGCAGAGCACACATACAAGGAAGCTGGGGAGGTAGCATGGAGTGAGATTCAGAACAAAAGCTTATGCCCGATCACATGTCGAGCCAATTGTGCAATGAGGCGTAGTAATGTTAGAAGACATCATACGAAAGGATCAGCCATTTCAATTCTAGGACCGACACGCCAACGGTATTAAAGTGCAACGTATTGCACGTCGACTTGGGAGCGAACGAACTACACCATTGCACGGCGTTATTCTCATAACGTGCACTCAAATTCACAAAGTACGCCCTCAAATTCAAAATGCCTGCCATAAAGTATACCTTTATAGTAATTTAGGCATCTAAAATATTATATTATGATTTGCTACGGTGTATATCCTAGTCTATATCACAAATAGTAGACTTCAAAACAGCATACATATGGCATGTATGCTATGATACAGGATCATGTGAATTTCAGTGCGCACTTTGTGAATTTGAGTGCGCGTTATGAGAATAACGCCGTGCAATGGTGTAGTGCTTGCCGATGTCTTTTAGTCGGAATCTGCGTTATGAGAACTTCATAATGCAGTAACCTCGACACACGCAACAGTATAATCTGCGGGATAGTTACTACTTAAGGATACCGGCACGTTCCTACTACACAACTCGTTACTCGATACTGCAGCGCGAATCTACCTACAAGCCTAAGCAAACAAGAAATGAAATATTGATAGAAGACCTAGAATCTGATACAGAACTCCCCGCCTTAGCCACAAAGGTGGGACCAATAAATCTTGCAAGGTTAAGAGAATTGCGAAGAAGGCTAAGTGTACTGATTTATTTCAACTTTACCGCCTAATTGGGCATAGCCCTTCCTTCAACTTTCCCTCCCATTTTCAGTTAAATCAGTACGTGGTGAGTTTATGCACGGATGGGCATGGATGCTGACTTCAGTGATTTGCACTACCTGCGCGAGGTACCAAACTTTATACAGGCGAGGGGAGTTCTGTACATGTACTTGAAATGGATACGTTTTTTTTAGCTAATGGGTACACTGATGTGCGCCACATCATGAAGATTTCGCGCGGCGTAACGACGGGGGAGCCATAGTGAGCCTTCACGTGCGTACGTGTGCCCGACGACTTGTTTGGCTCTCTTCGCGCGCGCGCAGCAGGCTCTCGGCACGGTTCCGTTGCGCCGCAGCACGCCCACCATCTCCGCCGTCGTCCTGTCTTCCGATCGCAGTGGCGCTCGCGCGTATTGGCTCTCTGGATCGCGCGCTACACCTGCGTAACCGAAGCGTACCCCCATGGAGGCGCTGGTGCTCAAGTCGCTGGGCAAGCTGCGTAAGGCGTGCACGCGCAGCCACCGCGAGCTACGAGACATGATCGACGCGGCGCAGGCCAAGGTTACGTCGACCAGTGCCGAGGGTACCCTTGAGGTACCCTTCGAGCCGTTCCTGCTGGCCTGCTTGACCCGCTACGCCAAGCTCGTGGCCGTGGCGCTGGACTGCATGGAGAAGTTCCTGGCGTTCGGGTTCCTCAAGGAGGCTGGCGTTATCCCCGAGGGGGTACGCCGCCGCCTCGTGCAGAAGGCCGCGGCGGCGTCCACCCCGTCGGCTCGGCGGTCAGGTTTCGGGCTGGGGCTCGGAGGGTCCTCGAGCTCTGGCTCGGGCTCGAGCGCCGCCCCTCGTTTGGGATCAACACGCCCGCCAGTGGCGGTCGGGATGCGGCTGCAGCGGAGGACGACGCCAATGAAGACAGCTACAGACTCATCGACTGCATCGTCGAGGTGGCCTGCGACTGCAACGACCACCCGGACGAGGGCGTGCAGATCCAAGTGCTGCGCGTGCTGCTGACGGCCGTGACGACGCCGACCTGTGAGGTGCACGAGCACGCGCTGCTGAGAGCGGTGAGGGCGTCCTACCACGTGCACCTGGTGAGCAAGAGCGCCACGAACCGGACCGTGGCCAAGGCGACGCTGCAGCAGATCATCAGCATCGTGTTCCAGCGGATGGAGACGTTCGACCGCCGCGTGGAGGAGGAGACGAGGGCCACGCTGCAGGCGTCACTGGACAAGCAGGAGCAGGAGCAGCAGAGTCAGCAGGAAGGGGAGCAGGACCACGAGCAGGACCGCGAACACGCTGAAGAGCACCAAGAAATCATTGAGAGCGACAGCGACGAAGACATGAGCATCCCCACTCTGCGTGCAGAGGCGTCAGCTCCTTGGTATCCGGCGGTGGCGACGGCTCTGCAGCTTCCTCGGTTTGCAGCGCACTCGGAGAAGGCGTCGATCTCGTCTACGGCGACCAAGAAGGTGACGGCGGTGGCCACGCTGTCCCAGCCGGTGTTCGCGCCGGCGTTCCCGTCCGTGCTGCACAAGGACGCGTTTCTGCTGTTCCGGTCGCTATGTCGGATCTCAATGCGATCGGTGGCCGACGATTCCCCGGGGGCGAACGGAGCTAATGGGTCTATGGCTGGAAATGCAGGGAATGGCGCCAATCCCGAGGACCCGTTCGCGTTCCAGAGCAAGATTCTGTCGCTGGAGCTGGTCAAGGAGATCTTAGAGAACGCTGGGCCGTCGTTCCGGCGCGGAGAGCGGTTTGTGCACGCTATCCGGCAGTACCTGTGCCAGTCGCTGCTTCAAAACTGCACCAGCAACTATACGCAGATCGTGTCGCTGTCTCTACAGGTCTTTTTGGTGCTTTTGCGGAATTTCAAGCGTCACTTGAAGACGGAGCTGGATATCTTCATCACGAGTATCTTCCTGCGCTTGCTGCAGTCCGAGAACGCGAGCTTTGAGCACAAGTTGCTGGTGCTGGAGGCGCTCCACGCGATCTGTGACGACCCGCAGACGCTGGGCGAGATTTTCATCAACTACGACTGCGATTGGAACACGAACGACTTGTTCAAGCAGATCGTGCACGCACTCGCCAAGGCGGCCAAGGGCGGACGATCCCAAGACGCGGCCGCGCAGCAGTATGCAGCTAGTCTGTCCACCAGTGCGCGACTCAAGATGCAGCAGCAAGACGCTGCGCTTGCGCTCAAGGGCCTCGAGTGTCTTACCGCCACGACTGCGTCCCTCAAAAAGGCCGCGAACTTCGTGGAGGCGGAGCGTCAAAGCTCCCAGCACGAAGGAGAGAGCGAGGCTCACAACAGCGAGGCCGGCGGTGAGGAAGACACTGTGGCTCCGCCTGACGTGGTTCACGTCAACTCGTCCACCATGTCGGCGGTAGAAGCCTTCGAGAGCAAGAAGAAGCGGCAGGAAGAACTGGCCACGGGCATCCTCAAGTTTAACGTGAAGCCCAGCGCCGGTATCGCGTATCTCGTTGCCCACGGACACATGGGCGAAGGCTCGCCCCGTGATGTGGCGCAGTTCCTGCAGACGTACAACGATAAGCTGGACAAGACGATGGTGGGCGACTATCTCGGAAATGGCGTGCACTACCAGGGCGGCTTCTGTGTCAAGGTGCTGCACGAATACGTTGACATGATGGACTTCACGGGCTTGGAGATCGACGTGGCTATCCGGCACTTCCTCGCTGGCTTCCGTTTACCCGGTGAATCGCAGAAAATCGATCGTATGATGGAGAAGTTTGCTGAAAGGTTTTTCAACTCGTGCCCGCCCGGACTATTCCCCAGCGCCGACACTGCGTTCATCCTAGCGTTCTCAATTATCATGCTGCAGACCGACCTGCACAACCCCAGCATCGCGGAGGAGAAGAAGATGGACAAGGCTGGCTTCCTGCGCAACAACCGCGGCATTAACGACGGGAAGGACTTGCCTGAGGAGTACATGGGCGCTATCTTCGACCGCATCAAGGCGACGCCCATTTCGCTCAAGGAGGACGACGACTTCCGGAGTCGTCGCGGCGGACCCGCTCCAAGTGCTGCGAGCTCGCTTTTTGGCTCTTCAGGTGCAGCCACCGACCGGATGCGTCGCGACGCGTACATCAAGGAGCGCGAGTCAATGGTGCGCCAATCGGAAGCTCTGTTCAAGCTGTCGGGTGCCAGCTTCGGCTCGCGCGCAGCAACAGTTCCCTCTCCCCGCGTGGCAACCGCTCGAGTGCATCTGCCGCCTCCGGTGCCGCAACTTCACAGCGGGGTGGAGATGGCCCATCGTCTCTGCTGACGCCGGATCCCTCGTCGTCTACCTTCCGCGAGGTATCAGGGTACAACGAGCGGTCTCACGTGCGGCCGATGTTCGAGACGCTGTGGGCGCCGCTGCTTGCTGCGTGCTCGGTCACCTTCGAGAGCTCCGAGTCCGCTGAGGCCATCCAGCTGTGCTTGGATTCGTTCCGCCACGCGGTGCACCTCTCAGCCAGACTGAACATGCCAGCAGAGCGCGATGCCTTCGTGACGGTGCTGGCCAAGTTTACTGCGCTGCACACGACAAACTCGCGGTTGATGCGCTCCAAGAACATGGAGGCCATCAAGGCTCTCATCTCGATCAGCGTCAAGGAGGGAACTACCTCGGCGATTCCTGGCACGATGTCCTGCAGGCCATTTCTCAGTTGGCGCGAATCCAGACGCACGCTCAAGGCCTGCACGAGCGCTCCGCTGCTGGCTCGGTCTCCGGTGATTCGTCTTACTTCAACCGGCAGCCATCGCCTGGCCTTACGAGCCACACGAGTTCGCGCAGCAGCAGCGGCAACACCACACCGTCCTTCAGTATGCTCCGGGTCGTCTGCGAGCAGTAAGCGAGGTGGATTAACGTCTTCGATGTCGCTCACGTCGCCATCCCAGTCGCACCGTGATGTTGGCGGCCGAGGCAGCGGCTCTGAGCTGGACGAAGCCCAGAGCGCCGCGATCGAAGACGAGAATGCTGCGCGCGTACTGGGAGAGATCGATCAGCTGGCGAGTGATCGCGTCTTCTCGAGTTCGGTGTCGCTGAGTGATCAGGCTCTGCAGGACTTCGTGATCCAGCTCACTGTGGTGTCGCTGTCGGAGTGCTCGGGCGTTGGGCCTTCTGGCGCGGCCGGTGGCTCTCCGCCTCGCGTCTTCAGTCTGCAGAAGCTGGTCGAAGTGGCCGACATGAACATGCGTACGCGCTCGCGGATGGTGTGGGCGGCTACGTGGCAGACTCTCTCGAGGCATTTCACCACGATCGGCTGCCACGAGGACCTGACTGTGGGCATGTACGCCATCGACTCGTTGCGCCAGCTCAGCATGAAGTTCCTTGAGCGCGCGGAGCTTCGCGACTTCAACTTCCAGCGTCTGTTCCTGGCGCCGTTTGAAATCATCATGGCCAATGCCACATCCCTCGAGACCCGGGAGCTTGTGCTGCGCTGCGTGGAGAACCTGGTGCTCGCTCGTGTGGGCAACATCCGCTCTGGCTGGAAGACGATCTGGGGTGTGCTCCGCGTCGCTGCCGAGACGTACGCGCCCGGTAGCGAGGACCGCGTGGTGCTTTGGGCTTCCAAGTCGCGCGCGGCGTCTTGGAGCGCCACTTCGACTGCATCGTGGACGTGTTTGTCGACGCCGTGGAGTGCCTTCTTGCCTTTGCCGTGTGCGGGTGCGAGGAGGTCGAGCGTCAGATGGAGGAGCGACTCGCGCTCACGCAACTGGGCGTCGACAGCATCGGGCTGCTGCGCAGTGTGTGCATTGAAAAGCTAGCGACAGGAGAGGTCATCGAGCCGCTCACTGCGCGCGAGACTGCTGGGTCCATTTCAGCTGCTGCAGCCCCAGCGACTGCAGCAGCCGCAGCGGCCGCGGCCAAGCAGGCTGCGCGCGTTGGGTTCAAGAAGGTCAAGGTCGTGGCGGAGGACCCCGCCGCTGAAGCAAGCTCGGCTGACGGAGTTCAGTCTCCGTCCAAGCGCGCGTCAGTGCGCTACCAGAAGCAGGAGTCTGTGCGCTCGCTGGAGGAGGAGGTGGCTGAGCTGTCGCCGCGGAGAAAGCTGCTGCCTTCGGCGTCCTCTCCGCTGTCACCTCGACGGAGAGCAGGCTCAGTCGACGTGCAGGAGGAGGAGCACCAAGAGAGTGCCGAGGTGGCGTATAACGACTCTGCGGCGCACACGCGCATGTGGTGGCCCGTGCTGACCGCTCTATCGACGCTCGCTGCTGACCGGCGTCTGGATGTGCGGCTCGCAGCTCTCGAAGCGCTGTTCGACGCGCTGGAGACGCATGGAAAGAAGTTCTCGTCTGGCCTATGGGGACTGATCTTCAAGGGCGTGCTGATCCCGTTGCTGGACGAGCTGCGGCATCTCGAGGTGGTGGTGGAGAAGGGTGCACACATGCTGCCCAAGCTGCCACTGCCGCCGACGCGCAACCCGTCGACTCGGATGGCTCCGTACGCTGCTGGCAAGACGACGGCAACGCTGTGCCTCGAGCGGCTATTGGAGTGCTTCGGACAGTTCTACGACATCGTCGGCTTCTTGCCGGAGGTTCTCTTCCTGCTGGGGAAGTGCATGGACGCCGGGGATGCCGAGGAGCAGCTCGCGGCCGCCTCAGCTCGCGCACTTGAGAGCATGCTGGTCACGCACGGTCACAAGTTCCCGGAGGACGTCTGGGGTCTCATCGCGGACGAGCTGCGCAACGTGATGAAGCGCGCGGAGCCGACGTGGGTCTTCTTCGCGCTGCCACCTGAAGACGACGTTGAAGATGCTCCCGCTTCCGAGTCTCCGGCAAGTGCCGACAGTCCATCGAAGAAGTCGCTTTCGCTGCCTCCCCACGCTCCCCGACCGCTCACTCTGCAGCCGCGATGCTCACGTCGCCTCGCCAGCCTTCATTCCTCAGCATGTATCCCGGCGTTGTGGCGACTCTGGGCTTCACCTTCGCCGCCAGCTTCCCGCCGAAGATTATCAGCGTCGAAGAGGTGGAAGCGCAGCGCGTGCCTTCGCGCACGCATTTGGCCGTGCTGCTGGCGCTGCAGCGAGTAGCAGGCAACGTGCTGGCGAGCCGCCGCAAGGAGCACCTGTCGCTGAGCGTTGGGCACGCGCGCTCGCTGCTGACGTGTCTGCGTGAGAGCTTCCTGTTCGCTCGCAAGGTGAACGATGCGATGCCGCTACGTCGGTATCTGCAGCGCTGCGGTTGGCGCTACGGGATGACGACGCCGTCCTCCAGCGAGCTGCCGAGTCTGCTGCCGCAGGAAGTGCTGGGCAAGCAGCAGTACCTCCACGTGCTCTTCACGGCGCTCGTCCGCCGAGTCGACAACAGCGAGATTGCGCCGATCGGGGAGCAGGACGAGGCGCGCAAGTACATGGCGCAGCTGGTGAAGGAGACGCTGAAGGAGTATCTGGCCTGGACAGGCGCAGCAGCGCGGACGCAGGTCGAAGACGAGGATCAGGTGCCTGCCGACGCGCATCAGCGCGTTGAGAGCTTCACGCCGCTGATGGTTGCGACGCTGAAGGAGCTCGCAGAGTTCGACAGCGTTGAGGTGAGCGACTGCGCGTGTAAACTGGTGGGCGAGTTCTAGTACTAACTGCTGTTTTGGCTGCTGCTGTTGTTGTGGTGGTGGTGGTTGTGCGTGCGTGTAGCTGCAGGGCCACATGCCGTGGCTGTACCCGCTGCTGACGGACCTCGTGAGGGTGCCGAGCGCCGAGGTGCGGGTAGCGCTGTCCAGCGTGTTCAGCAGGGCCGTGCGGCAACTGCTGCCGCCCATGTAGGCGGATTCCTCCTCTCCCCGGTAGGACCATCGTAGTAGACTTCGACGAGCAGCTTCTGGCCGGACGAAGGCGCCTTGTATTGTCGAAGTAAAGTGCTTGCATTACACTATCTTCCGCGCGTGTCCAGGACCCCCGTCGTGCATCTTCCTCTTGTTATGCAGTCCGAGCTTCGCAGTACGGAGCCTGATTTGCAAGCAAGGGCAACTTCGACTTCACTTTGGATCCGACGCAGATACGTCTACAGGCTCCTGCTGGTGCTTCTCGCTATGTCGGACACGTTCGATTCGGCGATTTGGTTGACGCGGAGCTCGTCGGCACTGTCAGCAATGCGGCAACTGGTTTGACAAAGGTCAGAGCCGGGGGAGTATGACACGACGAGTGCCCGCGCTATCCTGACCCCGAGATCACCATGCATGAGATTTAACTACATGTACTGTACGGTATCATGCGGGTCTTGAGACCGTCCGAGGCTCAAGCCCTGAGCAGGGGCGCAATGGAGACGAACGTCGAAGCATCCCGCGGTCTCCGCTTACATGTCCATATACTGTAGTGGAGCGGTTTGGCCATCGAGCGCATCCTCTCGCCCTGCACGTCGGGGCACGGAAGGCCTCTCTCTCCGTCCCTCGATGGCGCTGCCGACTGCTTGGCTCACTTGCCAATTCACCGCCGACCCCTCGACTGGGCTCAAAGACCTCTCGCTTCGCCATGCCGACCACGTTCACCGGCGGTCGAGGCGTGAACAACCAAGACCTCGACGTCCCGAAGCGCCTGTCGTTCGTGAGCGGCGCCTCACAGCCGAAGGATCTGGAAGATGGCAGCTATGTTGGCGTCAAGACCCCCGACCAAGTGCCCATCGGTGCTCGCCCGCCTGAAGGAGAAGACGGCGCCATCCGTGAAGGCGGCATGCCCGTGCTGACCAGCAAGGAGAATCTCGGTCTGCTGTTCGAGTACGCTGCGGTTGGCCTCGTGTATGGACTACTGCCAGAGACCATCTACCCGTTCATGCAGGAGTACCTCAACTGCTCGGGGTCTCAAGTCACCGCTGCGAGTCAGCTGGTTGTGCTGCCCTGGAGCTTCAAAGTGTTCTACGGCATCTTGTCCGACTGCCTGCCGATCTGTGGCTACCGTCGCCGGCCGTACATGCTCATCGGCTGGGGCATCTGCTTCATCATGCTGCTGGTCATGTGCATCATGCCCATTGGCAAGCCATACTTCACTGATGCGGCTGACCGCGACGTCGACATCTCAGACTACACGCCGGAGATCGAGGCCCGCATCAACTACGACGCTCCGTCGGAAGGCGCTAAATACGTGATGTTGATGTTCTTCGCTGCGTTTGGCTACGTCATGTCGGACGTCTGCGCCGACAGTATCACGTGCGAATTGGCCCAGCGTGAGCCGCTCGACAAGCGCGGCACGACGCAGTCGTGCATCTACACGGTGCGTACCGTCATGGTAATCTTCGGCGAGCTGCTCACTGGGTTCTTCTTCAACGGTGAAGACTATGGCGGCACCTTTAGCTTCTCGCTGAGCTTCCCGCAGCTCATGATCATCGTCACCGTCCTCACGATCCCCGTGTTTCCCATGACGTGGTTCTTCATCAAGGAGGAGAAGGTCGAGCGAGCCAACTTCAAGGAGTACATCAGCAGCTTCTGGGACTTGCTGTGCACTCGGGCGGTGTACCAGGTCATCGCGTACAACTTCTTCGCCAACATCTTCGCCGACATCACGTACACCGGCAGCTCCCCCGTCCAGGACTACATGGTGGGCGTGACCCCCATCAACAGCACTCTGAGCGACATCCTCAGTAACCTGCTCTTCATGATTGGCATCATGATCACATCCAAGTGGGGGCTGCACTGGAACTGGCGCTGGATGATTGTCATCACTGGCGCGGTGGTGATCGTCGTGGACTGCACTGTGTCGATGATCGTCATCTGGGACGTCTTCCGCAACCAGTGGTTCTGGCTGGGTCCTCCCATTGCCGTGCAACTCCCGTACGGCGTCGGCTGGATCATCTCGACGTTCGTGACTGTGGAGCTGGCCGGATTGGGCAACGAGGCTGCCGTCTACGGTCTCATCACAACGGTGACCAACGTCGCCTCTCCCTTCGCCTCAGCGTTGACGCTCGTGATCGACGCCCCGTTTAACATCACCAACGCCCGAGTCCAAGAGGACGACTACACCATCCGCCGGGATCTGACGTACACCATCATCATCATGTACGCTATGACTGCGTTTGCGTGGGTCTTCCTGCCCCTGCTGCCCAAGCAAAAGGAGGACACGCAGCGGCTGCTGCGCAAGGGCGGCAAGAGCAAGCTCATCGGCGGCATCACGGTGTTCTACCTCTGCTTTGCGATCGTGTGGTCCGTCATGACCAACATCATGGCCATCTTCACCAGCACCTCGTGTCTTGTTATTGCTGGCGGCACTGGCTGCTAAGTGCACATGTTATTCAGAGCCGTATTTCAAGACGGAGCAGTCATGCCTTCGCTTCATGAACATGAACAGAAAGTAACCTTTGCTTTGTTGACTTGTCCATGTTGAAGTGTTTTCACCAATGATATTGTTCATAGCAGCTCGGAATTGCTCGTAGGGTTCGATTAGGGTAAATATGCTACGGCAACTTGTTCTGTGGAAGGGCAAGACCGTACTTACACAGGATCATTTCTATAGTACCTTCTTTTCTACTTGACTTTCCAAGTAGACAACCTCAATAACTTTGATGATCGTTTTCGACTTCATTCATTGACTCGGAATGTCGGTGGTTGCAGCGCTGGGTCCTCTTTTGGACTCGGTCTCCCGCATTGATGAACGTCCGTTGTCGCTATTCCAAGGCAGCGTGAGTGAGTGGAGTGATATGAGAAGTTATTGATTTCTTATTCTCTTTCTTTTTATTTTCTTATCAACCCCCGCCAAACTACAACTCCTGCTTCATTCACCACTATGTCTGTCGGCTTAAAACACCGTCCACACTTGTGTCCCCAGCAATCGTGCAACGAATGAGAGCCTACTTGAACGCACTCAGAGTCTTAGTCAGGCGGAGAAGCGTAATAACCAATTGCCAGTATCCATTTGAGGAAACCTCCAAGAGGGAGGCGTACTTATCGTGTCAAGCAAGGAACACACAACGTCGGCCTTCTCATCTACACTGGTTGATCTGCCTCTGGCCATTACTATCAGGTCTATCGCCTTCTGCATCGTGCCAGCGCATCGTGATCTTAACCCTTTCACTACCAGAGATTTTTAGTAGGTCCGCTCCGGACCCATATGACAGCCAATCATCTTGGGGTCGACTTAATACATTAGCCAATCGCGAAACATTTTGCTTCCACGTGGACCTTATTTTTGCCCGCGGAGTAACTTACGGTACTACATCAGACGTAAAATTTCTAGATGATCGCCGGCGCTAGTGCATGCTCTTACTGCTACAACTTGTCGTGCAAATGGGCCCCCTACGGCTTGATCATCATCTGCAATATGAATTGAATGATATCAAACGGTTGCACGCCTCTACGCATGGCGAGGGCCCTCTTCCAGCTCATTTTTACCACTATAATAAGAATGTCCGCACTTGTTAGTTGACACGAATATACCCCGCTGTGTGTGGAGGCGAAGGTTGGGATGTTGTATAATCTAGCTATGTACTACGCCTCCATTGATACTGTGTCTACTCGAGCAGTAGATAGCTCACCTAAATGTTGTGCGTATGTGTTTTGATCCTTGTCATGGGCGTGTGCTACATTACATGCATATGTAGGTAAAGCTGCCTAAGGATGCAGCAAGCGGTCTATCAAGCAGTGACCACCATTAGTCCGGCGAGCTTATAGCAATGTCTAGTTCACCACGACAGCTCGGTATTCCACCGCGCCGTGTCGTGCAGGACCGGCTGAGATAAAGAAAATGTGGATATTTACGTGTTCAGGTACGTATTGATGATATTGCATTGTAGGTAGCAGGCTGGTTACTAGCGTTGTATGGCTTGGCAGTCGCTAGCTACTGGCAGGACATCGGCATCGAGCCTACCCTTTCCAATGATAGATGTATCAGCAGCTCTACACCTTGACCTACTACCATTTTAGTAAGATAGTGTGTGGCCTTTACTACTAGAGCCGTTGTACAACGTATTTCTTGCTCTTACACGTAGATTACCATGCGAATGTGATGCGCTGTCCTTTGCTGCTGCAGCTTCCGGCGAGGAAAAAGGCTAAGGAATTTGAATACACGCTTCTCAATAAACCCTCGTCGTGGGTGATAACCTCGCAGGGGTAGAACTGCCCAGCGTGGAGCCGCTCGGATGGCATGGGGTACTTTGAGTATGTGAATCTAGCGTGTATGACGCCCGCTCATCTATTTCATGTTACCAAAAAGACTTGAAATTTCAGGTATGTTTGCTCCCAAACTAATGTTGCGTTCACGGTACTGCGCGAATTAGAGGTCCGCAGCGGTCCTACTAATCTTGGTGAGCTGCATTCCCAAAACCCTCCGACGTATTTTTGTCCAATCAACAGTATATGTACCTGCTCTAATAGGACCGCAGCAGACCTATTAGATCATCGGGCTGGGCTGGTAGTGAAAGGGTTAAGGTCTCGGAGACATACCGGAAAAGTCGTATTGATAAAGCACCCGGAATGGTAGAGCACTTGTAGGGTTTCTGTCTAGCACATCGGGAGTGAACGTGTACTTGCTATTCTAGTCAGCCCAACTAGCACAAAAAGGCAAAATGACTTGATTTTTGTATGGGAAGGCTTGAGAAAAGTACACTAAATCATTTTCAAGTCCACACGATCCTTCAAGAAATACACCCTTAACAAGAAACGATACAGCCATGTGCATGTTTATTAGAAAATTGGTGCTCTATCAATACGACTTTTCCGGTACTAAGGCAAAGGACCAATTTAGTGGCCCCGGGGAGTACCGGCACAAAAGTGGCGATAGAGAACTGTAGTTTCTGGAGCTATTTTAAGTTTCGGAGCTAAATGGCGTTGCTCCAAAAATAGACTCCTTGGAGTTAAAGGGGTACCCGATAGCTCCACTGGAGTTAAGTATAGGAGTTATCCGCCGGTAATTTATCCGGCCGGATTATCCGGGATAATTCGGATTTTTGTAGCTCCAACTCCAAAATAACTCCAGAAACTACAGTTCTCTGATAACTCCGGAAGGAATGATCGGATTGACATGTTCCTGACACCATCGTATAGAGGAGACGCCAGCGGATTTTTGTGATTTTTGTGGCATCAACAAACCACGTACTCGACTTCTAGCTAACCGGCAACGCGAAGCATCGAATTTGCGGCGCGCCAGTTTAGTGGCCCTATTACACTTGGCTTTAGTATAAAGGGACGCAGCTTCAAATCCCTTTAGGGTTAGGTGGATGCAATCCTTTCAAACGGCATGTTCAGCGCATCGCGTGAGAAAGTCTAGTTTATTAACACGCAATGCCCCTAACCAGACCGCATGGTCACTACGGCGGGGGTCTTGAAGGAGTTATGCTATCACTCTTAAAATTGGCACACATATTCACATAGGTTTCATTACAAGATTGACAAAGTTTCGAGATCAAAGGCCTTAACGCAGAGCTACAGTTCTGTTGTAAGTGCCAAGGTTGCACATTGCCCCCAAATCCTGGTGTTATAGCTTCTTTTATGCACCAAATAATCGTCTTTATGTACACCAAAAGTGCGTCTTATCATACCGGTATATATATTTCTGGCGCCCTTAGCGACTAAGCACGATCCCTTTACTATGGAGCACCGTGCCCACTTTTTTAGAGGGCTGGCAGCATGATGCCACGTTTTGACTTACGATTTGTATTGGGGTTGTCACGGAGGCCAGTCCCTATCCACTTAAAAAAAGGACTGTGTGTGCGACACATCACTGTGTGTAATGATTGTGCCCATCTGTGTGTTCCACCGATCATAGATTGAACGGTACAACGTACCCTTTTTGGGATTTGGCCCGCCAAATTAGATCTGGGCAGATTATTGCGATGATTTTGGCAACGTAGAGGCACGGCAATTATGCGTTCGGGTGTGTGGGCGGTGAAGATGCTTAACGCGGGTGTGCTAGGACAAGTTATGGCTTATGAAAGGCTCCGCCAAGCCGATATACATCACATTGTGAAGGTTGATTTAAGTTATGCATAATTTTAGCAAGTTGTGTATCTTTTTTACAAGCAGGTCTTGCCATTTTTAGCTAATGAATGGTCTGCAAAATAACTGCACAGCACAATAAGGATACATGCATTTTCCGATTAAGATTAGAATTAGAATTGGGGAAATTCCAAAATACGTCCGTTTTATTAAAGTAATTCCGTAATGCGTCCGTGCCGTATAAATATGTACCGTAGTCACCCTTATTATTAGGACGTGTATCCTTTTGGTTTGCGTAGCCATTATTAATATTAATATGTACCATGTAGCCAAAACGCAACTACCAATCTATTTATACCGATGAGCCTACCAAAATGGTTTCGGAGCGACACTTTGAGTTCTTCGATGGAGAAACAACAGCGCTTCTTGAGTAAGGCGGATTTTAAGCTGGCGGTAGCGCAGCTGTTCGTTCGCGACTGTCGTTCACCGCTCGCCCGTGTTGAACTTCTTGGCGACTGTCGTTCACCGCTCGCCCGTGTTGAACTTCTTGGCGACTGTCGTTCACCGCTCGCCCGTGTTGAACTTCTTGGCGACTGTCGTTCACCGCTCGCCCGTGTTGAACTTCTTGGCACGTCCATGGGGTTGATGCCCAGCGGCGCGGCTCCGAACGGGTGAGACTGCCGTCCGTCGTGTCGAACTTGTACGTGTATATGCCCTTGTCCGTGCCGTTGATCCAGCCTTCGTCGCGGATGTACGTGGTCGAACAGAGTCGTATGCGTGTCGGTTTGCAGCGGGGAGCCAGCGGACACGCCCGTCACAGCAGCCGCGAAGGTGAGGAGGAGACTCGGGAGGCATGGCGCCGAAGATCCACGGCGGCCGCTTCCACGGCTTGGGCTTGGTCTGAGTGCGAGTGTGTGCCAAACGTACACGTCCTAATAATAAGGGTGACTACGGTACATATTTATACGGCTCGGACGCATTACGGAATTACTTTAATAAAACGGACGTATTTTGGAATTTCCCCATTAGAATTTGATTTTTTTGCGGTTATGTCGCCAACACCCAGTGCCGCGCCCATCGATGGCAAATGCCCCTAGATACTATAGTAAAAGTCGCTAGCTGATGATGACGGTTTACGTGTTCGCGCGCTACTGAAGATAACTTAGTGCGTCGTATTTGATTTGTTACGTGAAGTATCATTCTTACGTAGAATTGAATACATGTACATGTGCTTAACATGTAAGTACAAAACAAAGCTATGTACTAATTCAAATAGTATATTACCTGAAGTACACGAAGTTAATATGACCGGTTCAGCGTAGAGTTCACCCACATCAGTAATGATGCGAACTTCACCTATTTGGCATCCTCATCCGAGCGGCAAGACATGCATAGTTTTAAGTTAAACTCGGGGCACCGGTTTGAAAAAAAAACAATATATATAGTTTATCTAACTATAGTAAGCAGTACACTAAGCATTGACTTCGCAAATAGTATAGGGGTTACGGCCTACTCTGATCGTTATTTATTGGTAGCCTCCTAGTTTTGATCGGCTTAGACACGGGGTGTTCTATTCGTAAGAGGGCTACTATTGCTTAGCAATATCGACGCCAACACGCGCTTCATTTTGCTTAGCATAGTTTTACTCCGTACCTGCATCTTTAAAATAGCGGGAGGTCTTCTAATGGTAGGGGGTCTTCTATTCGTAAAAATTCGTTACGTTATTTTGCGCGGAGTCATGTGTGCGCTCAGTACTCACCGCGTTGTGCAGTCTGCTGACATGAACTCGGTAATGTTTTTCTTTAGATTCAGCATAGACAGAAGTGCAGTTAGAGTGGGCCGCCCTATTGTGCTGTTCAATAATTAGCGTGAGAAACCTTCCCGAAGCGCCAATGCTACATTTTTGTACATATAGTGGATTTTATTTTCCTCTTTGCAACTACCGGTCAAGACCGGCCACTATTCGTAAGAATTCGTTAGCTTCCAGTTGCGGCAAAAATGTGTAACTTCCGCGATCACTACTAATGTGGACGTTGCTGCTTTTAGGATTAGTATAATGTTTTCCGGAATCTTGGGCGATGAAATGAGAACACTCAGCGGGGCAGGTGGCGAGCCTGCTGGAAGTTTTTGAGCCGAGTGTATTGTAATTGTGCCTTACGGGGCACGATGAAGACTGGTCTGTGCCCTACGAGGCAAATTGGAGACTGACTAGAATGTCTAGGCTAGGAGCTCCACGGCGGCGCTCCTTGTGCTGTGCGTGGCGTAATACAACCCACGTTGAAGAAAGCTTCAAGTCGAGGTGGTGTAAGCTGGCTTGAACCAATGATGCACTACAATTAGTTTCGAACCCACTGCGGTGCCCAAGTGACAATAACACAGTCTGAATTCTCAGTTACCTTCAACTTAATATCAGTATTGGATCTCGAATAATACCACTTTCACCTGCAATAGCGTGACAATCCGTTAGCACCTAGAATTGAACAAGTGCATGATTGTTTTAAATACTACGAAATATAGGAATCGATACTTGGAAATGGATCCCGAAATAAATAACAAATGCAAAGCCGTCTCCAGCTTTGTGTAAGAAGCAGTGCACGTGCTCACACAGTAGTTAATTATAATTAGTACCACATAGCGTACCCGTATCAATCTGAATCAAATCACAAATAGTCGGTAGCCAAATAATCGGTAGCCAAGGTCACACGTCGCAAATTATTACCTTATAGAAATCGCGACTTGAAATGCATCCTGAATTAAAGTACTTCAAAGTACTTTACATTTAAGGTTTTCAAACTTGCTGTGTACTATAGTTCGTACAGACTTTGGTACAATTCAGCTCGGGTTAATATAGGTTTTCTTATTATGTCAATGTGGCGCCTCGAAAGACCAGATTGCACGCAGCAGTGCATACACAAAGAAAATTGCATCAGACGCGCGCGGCCTGATACTCAAGGAATGCTCAAGTAACAGAGAAGTTGTGCATTCATACGAAAGTACAATGATGTAAGAACTCGGACTCCCGATTGGATACCTTAGTTCCAGCGGACCTACATACAAACTAGGAGGGCACCCCCCAGATTTTGGTAAGAAATCACACTTACCCCCCTATTTCTGAGCTGTCGGATCGACGTACTCCCATATTTTTGAGCCGCATATAGACTTACCCCCTGTTTCTGGCCCGGCCCCCCTCAGATTTTAGTTCTGGGCCCGCCCCTGCCAAAGAACTGAGTCAATTCTTTAAAAACAATTTTGCACACTATTATTACGGGCAAGTAGCTGTGTTTTTCAGTATTATGATATTGCACCGGAATGAATACTTCATGCTCAATATGACGATACGATTAAGCGTAATTAGGTGTACCAGAGCCGACTTTGAAAAGATGAGAGCGCTAAGTCTGGACTTGAGCCCAGGCTATTCGCGCACCTAGGCTACCGGTAAATACGTATCCAGACTACATGAATCTTAGTTTTGGTTGGACGAGTTTCACTCAAGTTCGACCCTGATGATATCCTTTTTAGACAATTACGCTCACGTTATGGTCGAGTATAATTTCTTTAGGAGGCTTGATTTTTCTGTAGTGCGGACTGAACCTTAACCCTTTTGCGATGGTTCTGCGTAAAACATGGCTAACTAGCATGTTTTACAAAATCGACCCAATCAGAGTTTAGAATGATAATTTTAGCCAGTAAGGGTCGGGGCGGTAACCGTACTAAAACATGGCTAAGTAGCATGTTTTATATTAGGTACGAATAAAATCGAGTCTTATGTCCGATTTTGGTTTGCGGGTCTCGGCGTAAAACCATGCATCTAGTCGTGTTTTACGGTTTTGTATCGGGGGCTCCCATACAAATTCCAAGTATAAAAATCATCGCAAAAGGGTTAAGGCATAAATAGTCTAAATCAAGTTTGTGGACTACAACTATGGACTAAGCGGATGTCTTCCAGACTCATTACACTTTTCTGTAGCTGTTATGTAGCATAATTCAGGACGGACGGATGGTGAACATAAAATCTTGAGTGGGGAAAACTTGATTGAGCTAATAGTACACGCGTGATTTTGTATGGAGGTCAGTAAGAATAGATCCAGGCTTTTGGGGACATTTAGCCGTCTAAACAGCAATCAAATCAAATCAAAAAGTAAAAGTAGATCAAAATTTCATGTTTTTCAAGACTCTTCTCAGTACTGTATTCGATTTGAAGCCAGATTTTTTTTAACTGGAAAAATTCCCCGCCGAGCGAAGCGAGGCGGGTAGCCCTTCTTGCTAGGTTTAAACCTGTCAAAGAGCCCCGCTCGCGCGGCTCCGCTTGGCTTGTGTTACATATGTAAACGGTTGCTTGCGATACATACACTTGACGTTACCGCATCTCCCAGAGACGTCTTTTTCGGCGAGCTCGTTCTCAACAGCTAAACCAACACTACATATGCGCTCGATTGAATCCGTTCGTAATAATAGCGAACTCTTCCTTTGAACAGCACTTCCAAGGTCTAGCAAATTACCGGATTAAAATGGGTTTTGAAATTCCGTAAAAAAAGGCCAAAAAGTGCGGGTTGTCACGGGCACTGCGTGTTAAATAATGTAAGCACCACTTGGATGGTAGACACGGCGGCCTCGTACTCGCGATGCGATGCGAACTGCAGCCGGAGGCGATTCATACTGTAGCAGACCAGCGCGGTCGCTAGAAGGAGCACGATGGACGTCTGCGCTATACTCACGCCGACCAGCCGTGTATCTTCGGCTCGGCACCACAACAGATACAGTAGCCTTGGCGTGTCGGCGGCGAAGACCTCAACGCGTGCTCAACGGTAGCTGCGATGCTGCCAGCAGCAGTCTGTGTGTCAATCAATGACGTGCCAGAGGCTCGATAGAGGTAGGTGTATATGTTAGTTTGCTGTGCGGTGGTTATCATACGTAGCTAGGTGACGGCTGAAACAACACTAGTGCTGTATTGTATGCATACTAAACTGCACTCGAGGACTTGCCCTACATGTATTATGAACGTGTTGCACCACGCCTGAGCACAACCAGCTCCCTAGTAGCAATACAATACGGCTCGTTATGCGCTATACGATGCACAACACCCTCTTACAATGCCGCGCGCTTCCAGAAGCAGCGCGGTCTTCGGGCTGCGTCGTTCGTGGTTTCTGTTCGCTTTCGCGCTGTATGTCGAGGCCTTCAAGATCGTCGCTGCCATCTCGGCCCCGTCATCTCGTCCCCATGTTGCAGTCACACCCTCGTTGGCTACCGCGACTTCCGTGGAGGGTGGGGTGGTGATTTGGAACTGAGGAGGACGGAAACAGCGCCGATATCAAGTCCTTCAGGTTTTCGCTCAAAAGCAGCTGGTTTCTTTTTTTTTCAAAGGCGCTTGTTGCTGTTACAACCTGGAAAAAATGAGACGAGCCTGGAGTTACAGACAGCATCCAGAACAGCATCCAGACCATCCAGACAACATCCAGAACATCCAGACACGATAGAGCGAGTCGTGCCATCTGAATAGGCTAGGGTATACTTTTCCGGTTATCAAACAAACAGGGATAGAACCTGGAAGGGTGAACTGGCTGCTTGAAAGTGATGTACCTAAAGGATACCTATGCGTAGGCCAGAATAGCTAAATAACTTAGTGCGGGCATCTCCACCGCGACCGCGCCGTAACTATCGCTATTGCTCAGCTTGTAGTCAGAGGAGACCAACGAGAACTGGTTCGTAGCCGTCTAAAGTAAGGGGAACCCCACTGCTCAAGTCGTAGGCATAGAAGATAGACGACACCGAGTATGTAAGCGTTGAAAGAGACCAGAGCAGCGCCTGCGGCTCAGAGCTCAAGTCGTAGTTGTAGTACACGTTGGAGAGCGAGTTGGTAGCCGTCAAAAACGAACAGAACTGCACACACAGCCCGTAACTAGAGTCGTAGTTGTACAAGTCGAGCGAGTCTGACTTCGCATATGTCAAAGCAAACGGATCGGATCGTGCAACAAGTCGGTGACGACGGCCGAGACTGTGCGTGCAGCTCGTATTCGTAGTCGAGATCGCGAGCAGGACTGTAACTACAACCCGCAGGTCAAATTGTACTCAAAGGCGACGGAAGACACCGAGTTCGTAGAACTAAAGCGAATGGTACTGCACGCCGGTGATGGGCAAAAGGTAGAAACGAATGAAGTATGTATTTGATTCCGAACAGTGAAGAAACTGTTGCATGCGGTGGATCGTAGAATCCCCCGAGTTTGTGAGCCACAGCACGAGCATGAAGCGCATACTTCGAGTTCAATGGGTCGTAAAACGCGATGTGCTGTGTGACTCGATTTATCATGATGCAACACCAGTGGTTGTTGTTGCAATTCACCAGGATCAGAACGGTATCTCTTGCAACCGAGTCTAGAATTGTTTTGAGCGCCTCGCAAGCAACCGTAGTCTTCCCGTCGATAACAACTCCTAAATATGACGGGTCAACCACTGAGAAATCGCGGTGGAGACCAAACATATTTGCCGCCACTTTGAACATAGTTTCGCAAGATAGATAGCCGTTACCTGCAAGTTCAAGAGCATGCGCCTGCGTTACGGCGATATTTTACATTAATACTGACAAAATACCAAGTATTATTATATACACAGGGGACGTACCGAATCGTGCGTCAGTGGCAACGCTTTGAGCCTGTCACCAAGACTCTCGTCAAATTGAACAACAAAGGCGGCTGACATCTCGATAGAAAAGTTGATCTTAGTAAGCCACTTGTAGTGCATCATTGGTTCAAGCCAGCTTACACCACCTCGATTTGAAACTTTCTTCAACGTGGGTTGTATTACGCCATGCACAGCACAAGGAGCGCCGCCGTGGAGCTCCTAGCCTAGGCATTCTAGTCAGTCTACATCTTGCCTCGTAGGGCACAAATCAGTCTCCGATTTGCCTCGTCGGGCACAGAGCAATTCTCCATCGTGCCCCGTAAGGCACAACAACAATACACTCGGCTCAAAACTTCCTGCAGGCTCGCCACCTGCCCCGCTGAGTGTTCTCATTTCATCGCCCAAGATTCCGGAAAACATTATACCACTCGAGCGCTTTGTCAATAGCAGTGACCGCTTGCTTTGCACGATGCCAGCTCTTCATGAGTTGGAATGTCCTCGTGGTAACAAAACCAGATCCAGGAATTTCGATGGCCACGTCCTTTTCTGCTAGCCCCGGATACTTTTTCTGGAGAGCTACAACCTTTGTGCTACATTGAGCAAGATATTCCTTAGGAAGGTGCAAACCATCCACGTCGGGTTCTTCTCACCGACCAGCTGAACGCATGCGTTAATCTACGTCATAGCCAGAATCGTACAACAGGGTAAGCTAATCGATACGCATTACAAGCACTTACGACACAGCGCAGTCTGGAACTCAAATCCAGACTAACACTAGTAATATAACTGCAACACGCTAGGTAAATTACGACAAAACTAACCTGACATGGACACTCAATTCGGCAGCTCTCTTGACGCTGACGCTTGCCCTCGCCTCTAGGATTGTACTTCCCAGCATGAGTACACTCCAGTCCCTTCGCGTACTGCACGAACGATTCGGGTATCCTGCTTTCAACCTTCTTCACTTTTGCATTCCGCGCCTTCACTGTCCTACTCGTCCGCCTGCGAAAACACTGTTACAGATATTTTTTACTGGGAGGACAGCTTTAGCTGGCTGAACAGCCTAACCAATTTTATTTCAGCGGCCGGGAGCCCCCCCCCCCCCCCAACTTTAATTGGCAAATGTCGCCTGAGCCCATAGTCCACAGATTATGGCTACCGAAACATCACAAAGTTTGTACATCTCGTGGCTGGTTGTTTCCGGAATGTCGACCGTATCCGTAGTGTGTACCACACACTTTAGTGATCAATTCTTGAGTGAAATTTGGATAGCTGTATTTTCTCATTGTAAGCTAACATTTACTATGAAATAGCAACTAACGAATTGCTCTCTTTCCTGCGCCTGTTTCGGCTTTGGTTTTGGCCGCTCTAAGTTGACTAAAGCCAATGAATCCTTGTGTGAATTTGTATAGCTGGAATGCATGAACTCAGCGCGCTCGGCCGGGGGCTTCGCCCCGGCGGAGCGCACCATTAAGTTCTTTTGCACGGTAACTTCGCAATTTATTCAGAAAGACGCGACATCAGGGTTTGGAACCTGCCATCAATTTCATGTTACATTATTATCGCCTTATATATTTATCAATAGGCACACAAGGAAGTTTACACTGTCCTCCCAGACCAAAGCTTCGCCTCTAGTTATTGTCAGAACCGTTTTAAACATGTACCATGCGATTGAAATATTAAGCAAACCAGCCTGATACGTGCTCTTTTCGTACGCTTTGATGTCCTCCCAAGATGCGAACCGGGTTTTCTCTAGCGCCGGAGCAATCGCAACAGTAACGTGTGGGCTATCTAAGCGACGCTCTTGCTGATCTGGGGATGGCCGTGCGTGTGGTAGACATCTCGAAGACACTTCATCCATGTTGTTAGTGCTGACAGTAGATTCTGATCGAATATAGAAGTTGAAAACACGCACCCTCCAGAACGTTGCCTTCACCGCTCTTACCATCGTCAGCTAAACTGTCTTCAAAGTCCTCGTCTTCACAGCTGCCAGTATCTGCCGTTGAGCTGCCACCTCTACCTTCATCACTTTCCGATCGCTTTCTTCTCCCTGCTGCGCTCGCCATTAGAGGCGCGGGCTGCTCCGTTCCGAGTAGTGGCCGCTTCCTGAATCGAGTGGTTTGGAAACTATCTCGTCGTTCAGAGTATATTTAGTTGTATACACGGCTGTTGTATACACGGCGGACGAGCTGAAGACAGTTAGGGCTATTTAGGGAAGGTTCGGGTTGCCTGTTGATCAAACCATGTGATTTCTAGTCTGGAACAGGAACCACTCTCTTTTCCAAATGAAAGCGCGTATTTAATGGCTACATTTTTTCTATTGGACAAAAGGAGCGGAGCTACTAAATTGGCTCAAGCTACTAATTTGGCACTTTGCCTTACATGTAGAGATCGAAGCGCATTTCCACTGCGACGCACCGTTAAAAGTCACCAAGTACGCCATCGTCACGTTCTTCGCTGCGCTCCGTCGGACGCCTGCGCCGGCAGTATCTCGACTCTTAATTCACGAGTGCATTGGCGCAGCGCGAGCCTCTGGACAAGCGTTGCAATCTACAAGCCGGGCAAGTGTGGTTTATTATCGGAGGGGGGGGGGGGGGGGGCTTCAACGCTAGTCGGACACGTCGATCACGAGCGAGGCGAAGGATGGGAAAATATTACCAACCACGGTGGCCATGCTAGCAAGTTCTACGACGACAAACGTTTCCTCTCTCTAACCAACGCGCGGGTACAGGAGCGACAATTCATGCAGCATTATCAGCATGCACGCAGTGACGATATTTTCGTGGCTTCTCCTGTTCCTTCTGTCTACCCAGAAAGCGGTCGCAGCAAGGTCCTGGGTTTCGCGCCGCCACGAGTTGCGAGCCGCAACTTACGACTCGCGACCAATATCCTCAGGATAGTTCCATTCGAACCGTGTGCTACCAAGCAACAACTTCAGCAGGTATCGACCGCACATATTGACACGAAACGCGTCCACCAAAAGAGATTCGTTGTGGTGGTGCAGCTCAGGCAGGACGACGCCACAAGACGGAGAAGCGGATATTGAAGTGCAGGAACCGCTTTCGCACCGGCTTGACGGCTTTTTTGTTTTCTCCGTCGTGAGTTGTGAGGGATTTTTATTCGGCGAAGGGGGTTGAGAGGTTGTTGTTGAAGACACCTGCAATAATACATGTACACCTGCACTTGACAAGGAAATACATTTACTGGCGGCGCTTGCACCCCATTGCACCTTGCAGCCGTCGATATCGCGCACCGTACGTGTCGAATAGAGCGAGTGAAGCTCGCATGATAACCAGCAAGTGCTGATGCTGACCCAGCACCACCAGCTGCAGCACACCCGCTCTGCTCGCGTGGTGCTGACACAATTGCTACCCGCTTTCATTGAGCATATGCCGGCAGAGCTGTGATGTGCTGGGGCCTCCATACGTACCGGCACAACCCTGGCGTGCAAGTCGGCAGAGGGCCAACGTGCTCAAGCTGGAGAGATTGAGGTGCGCGGGATCCATCAAAGGTCGACACGAACACAAGACGGCGCTCTTGGTGTGTTCGTCAAGCCACAACGAACAAACGAGCGACAGTCTCTCCTGGTCTCTACCCGTAAAGTGCACCTGTTGACGGCCAAGCTGTTGACCACCCGATGGGCCTGGACTCCAGTGACTGGATGGGGCGCCAAAACTTTTGGCCCAAAAGCAGCAGAATTCCGGCAAAGCTCGCGCTCGAATCCAAAAATGTTGACTTCCTTGAGCCGGCTCCCCGCGTCATGTGGTCGCAACCTCGGCCCAGCTCAGCTCAATGCCCGCCTTGTGGTGACCCGCTGCCAGTCCTCAATTCGCCCACCTTGGGAACTTACCGCTGGCTAGCTGCAGTACCATGACGGTCAATCCCAGTCTCAACGATATCGACATCCCCAAGCGGTTGTCGCTGGTGAGCGGCACCTCGCAGGGCAAGAATGACGACTACGCCCCTTCCAAGACACCGGCCGACATTGAAGGCGGCGCGCTGCGTGAAGGCGGCATGCCCGTGCTCACGAGCAGGGAGAATCTAGGTCTACTGTTCCAGTACTCGACCATCGGACTCGTCTACGGTCTGCTGCCCGCGACGATCTACCCCTTCATGCAGAACTACCTCAACTGTTCCGGTGCCCAAGTGGCTGCTGCCAGTCAGCTCGTGGTGCTGCCCTGGAGTTTCAAGGTCTTCTACGGCATCTTGTCGGACTGCCGGCCCATTTTCGGCTACCGTCGCCGGCCGTATATGTTGATCGGTTGGGGTATCTGCTTCGCGATGCTGGTCATTATGGCGATTATGCCTATCGGCAAGCCGTACTTCACTGTGCCCGCCGACCGCGACGTCGAGATCGCCGACTACACGCCCGAGATCGAAGCTCGCATCAACCACAGCGCACCGGATCAAGGAGCCAAGTACGTCATCATCATGATGTTCGCATCGGTTGGTTACGTGCTCTCGAACGTCTGCGCTGACAGTATCACGTGTGAACTGGCCCAACGCGAGCCCATCGACAAGCGCGGCAAGACGCAGTCCTGCATCTACACGGTGCGAACCGTGATGGTCATCTTCGGTGAGATCCTTGTGGGGTTCTTCTTCAACGGCGAGGACTACGGCGGCGACTTCGACTTCTCGCTCAGCTTTCCGCAGCTCATGATCATCGTGGCCGTTTTGACGCTCCCGGTGTTCCCCATGACGTGGTGCTTCATTAAGGAAGAGAAGTCCAGCGCCGCCAACTTCAAGGAGTACATGACCAACTTCTGGAAGCTGCTGTGCTCGCGCGCCATGTACCAGATCATCGCCTACATGTTCTTCAGTGGCATCTTCGCCAACATCACGTACACGGGCAGCTCCCCCGTGGCCTCCAAGATGGTGGGCGTCACCCCGATCAACAGCACGCTGAGCGACATCCTCAGTAACCTGCTCTTCATGGCCGGTATCATGATCACGTCCAAGTGGGGGTTGCACTGGAACTGGCGCTGGATGACGGTTGCAACCGGTATTGTGGTGATCGTCGTGGACTGCACGGTGTCGCTCTTGGTTATCTGGGACGTCTTCCGCAACCAATGGTTCTGGCTGGGCCCTCCTATTGCAGTGCAGCTCCCGTACGGCGTCGGCTGGATCATCTCCACGTTCTGCGTGGTCGAGCTAGCACAAGTCGGCAACGAGGCCGCGGTCTACGGCCTCATCACGACGGTCTCCAACGTCGCGCAGCCTTTTGCCACGTCGCTGACCCTCGCCATCGACGGCCCCTTCAACGTCACCAACGAGCGCGTGCAGATTGACGACCACAGCGTCCGCATGGACATCACGTACACGATCATCATCATGTACGCCATGACGATCTTCTCGTGGGTCTTCCTGTTCCTGCTGCCCCCGCAGAAGGCGGAGACCCAGGAGCTGGTGCGCAAGGGCGGCCATAGCAAGCTCATCGGCGGCATCACGGCGTTCTACCTCATCTTCGCCACGATCTGGTCCATTATGACCAACATCATGGCCATGTTCGACAGCACCTCGTGTCTGATGATTGCCGGCGGCACCGGTTGCTAAGCCAAGAGCCTCGTTATTAGTCGACGGAGTGCAAGCCCCGTTATTCACGTAGTCTTGAGTGCACATGTAGTTCAATCCATCGTTATACGGATGTTCTATCGTGGATAATGCAAACTAAAGCTTACTCTTGGTTGAGACAATAGCGGTACATGTAGATCGATTCGGTTGCGGGGTGTGCTCGCTCGTACACACCCGATAACGGCAGGACTGACGCCGTCACGTCAACCTCTGCGAGGATATGATGTGCAAGCAATGGCATATCTCGGCCCAGCTGTGGGGGCACAAAGGATCAAAAGGAGCGCACACCCCTTGCATTTCGTAGCGCCTAGATAGAGAAAGCGGTACAAGTACATGTATATGCACAACAGCTTGGATGTTGCCATCACTTCGAGCCCAAGAAGGAGCCGTATATGTACGCACTGTATTCACAGCTAAGCTTAAGCTCATTCGACTGACAAGCAGATATGCATGAGAGGCTAGAGAGAGAACTGTAACATCAATTCTTAAATCAATTCGAACGGGTTTTGCTGTCTGAGCATGACCGAGTAGCCGAGCTATTCGTCGACGGTTCCCTTCACGAGAGGGGGGGGGGATGTACATGGCCACTCTTTCACCATTTTCCTGAGCGGGGGCGCTCAGGATGGAGACGAAAGGCTTCTCATCCCCATTCTGGCCTGGTCTCACGGCTTGGGCGTCGAAATACGATCTTGGGGTTTACGCTCCACTGCTCCCTGGTGGTCTGCTCCTTGCTAACTTATACGCTGCGGCATTTGCTTCTCACTTGCCGATTCACTCGCAGACCCTCAAACGACTTCCGAAGACTCGACTCAGCTGGCCAAGCAATCCAATACGCCATGCCTACCACGTTCACCGGCGGTCGAGGCGTGAACAACCAAGACCTCGACGTCCCCAAGCGCCTGTCGTTCGTGAGCGGCGCCTCTCAACCTAAAGACCTCGAAGACGGCAGCTATGTTGCCGTCAAGACCCTGAGCACGTCCCCATTGGCGCGCTCCCTACTGGAGGAGAAGACGGCGCCATCCGTGAAGGCGGTATGCCTGTGTTGACCAGCAAGGAGAACATCGGTCTGCTGTTCGAGTACGCTGCTGTCGGCCTGGTGTACGGGCTACTGCCAGAGACGATCTACCCGTTCATGCAAGAGTACCTCAACTGCTCTGGGTCTCAAGTCACTGCTGCAAGCCAGCTTGTCGTGCTGCCCTGGAGCTTCAAGGTGTTCTACGGCATCTTGTCGGACTGTCGCCCGATCTGCGGCTACCGTCGTCGACCCTATATGATGCTTGGCTGGGGTATCTGCTTCATCATGTTGCTGGTCATGTGCATCATGCCCATTGGCAAGCCATACTTCACTGATGCGGCTGACCGCGACGTCGACATCTCAGACTATACGCCGGAGATTGAAGCTCGCATCAACTACGACGCTCCATCGGAAGGCGCCAAGTACGTGATGTTGATGTTCTTCGCTGCCGTCGGTTACGTCATGTCTGACGTGTGCGCCGACAGTATTACGGTCGAGTTGGCACAGCGCGAGCCGCTTGCCAAGCGTGGAACCACACAGTCGGTCATTTACACGGTCCGAACGGCCATGGTGATCGTCGGCGAATTTTTGACGGGCTTCTTCTTCAATGGTAAAGACTATGGCGGCACCTTCGACTTCTCGCTGAGCTTCCCGCAGCTCATGATCATCGTCACTGTCCTCACGGTTCCTGTGTTACCCATGACCTGGTACTTTATCAAGGAAGAGAAGAGAGAGGCCGCGAATTTCAAGGAGTACATCAACAGCTTCTGGGAATTGCTCTGCAGCCGCGCGGTGTACCAGGTCATCGCGTACAACTTCTTCGCCAACATCTTCGCCGATATCACGTACACCGGCAGCTCGCCGGTGCAGGATCACATGGTGGGCGTCACTCCCATCAACAGCACCATCAGTGATATCCTCAGCAACCTCCTCTTCGCTGTGGGTATCATGGCCACGTCCAAGTGGGGGCTGCACTGGAACTGGCGCTGGATGATCGTCATCACTGGAGCTGTGGTGATCATTGTCGACTGTACGATCACCATGATCGTCATCTGGGACGTCTTCCGCAACCAGTGGTTCTGGCTAGGCCCTCCCATTGCCGTGCAACTTCCGGCCGGAGTCGGCTGGATCATCTCGACGTTCGTGACAGTGGAGCTGGCTGGACTGGGCAACGAAGCGGCCGTATATGGTCTGCTGACAACTGTCACAAACGTTGCATCACCCTTCGCCTCAGCGTTGACACTCGTCATCGACGCCCCGTTCAACATCACCAACGCCCGAGTCCAAGAAGACGACTTCACCATTCGCAGGGATCTGACGTACACTATCATCATCATGTACGCTATGACCATCTTCGCGTGGGTTTTCCTGCCCCTGCTGCCCAAGCAAAAGGAGGACACGCAACGGCTGCTCCGCAAGGGTGGAAAGAGCAAACTCATCGGCGGCGTCACGGTCGCCTACCTTAGCTTCGCAATTGTCTGGTCGGTGATGACCAACATCATGGCCATCTTCACCAGCACCTCGTGTCTTGTTATTGCTGGTGGCACTGGCTGCTAAGTGTACATGTTATTCAGGGCCGTATCCAAGACGGTAGTCATGATGAGCAGTTTGCCTTGTTGACTTGTCCATGTTGAAGTGGTTTCACCAATGATATTGTTCATAGCAGCTCGGAATTGCTCGTAGGGCTCGATTAGGGTAAATATGCTACGGCAACTTCTTTGATGGAAAGGCAAGACCGTACTTATACAGGATCATTTCTATAGTACCTTCTTTTCTACTACCTCCGATCGGAAAATAAGGACGGTTTCCAACTATTTCCGATTTTGCAGGTTTTATATCCTCCTCAAATAGATACCTGGATAAACAAATGTGTATCCGTATGCATCGTTTTGAAGAGGGATCTGAGGAGAGGTCCAGATTCGAATCTCCCGCCCATTTCACTTCGCAAGTTCAAGGGAGAGCGGCAAGCTGCTGGACGATCTTCGAGGGCCCTCAACTCAACACTCATGACCCCCCAGGCGCCGCGCGCGAGTATCCCCGGTGAGGACATGATTAGGTGAACTTGTGCGGAATGCTCGTGTGTTAACGCTCGCGCGCTGTGTGTATACATGTCCAGCACGTTCGCAGGTTGAGGAGGATACGAGGCAGCAGGTGAGCGCTGGGCGTACGTTGCTTAAGATTCGTGGAGAGCGCATCTAGACATCAGGAAGGAGACCATGCTACGGTTGTGAACGCGCTTGTCAGGCTAAGCATCGAGTAGATCCTGCTGCCCCGAGACGAATGAAGCTCTGCTCGAGGTCTTGCAAACGTTGCTGGAGGCGGAACAAGTACGCTGTGCAGCTTGCGGTGGAGCATGTGCCCCGCCGTCGCTATTGTTGCCTACTGCTGCCTTTTGTTGCCTCTTTTTGCATGGATTAACGTCATGCGATGGCCTTGGTGCTGTCGCCTTGGTAGCTGTGTGCACACGCGTTTGCCCTAGTGGCTACGTATTCTGACTCAAAATTTGGTCATGCTCTAATTTAGCTCTCTTTGCACAGCTTATAATTCTCAAAAAAACGAGGCGGAGCTATGCGCAAATTTTTTTAAAAGTGCCATTATTTTCCAAACGGAGGTAGTACTTGACTTTCCAAGTAGACAACCTCAATAACTTTGATGATCGTATTCGACTTCATTCATTGACTCGGGATGTCGGTGGTTGCAGTGCTGGGTCCTCTTTTGGACTCGGTCTCCCGCATTGATGAACGTCCGTTGTCGCTATTCCAAGGCAGCGTGAGTGAGTGGAGTGATATGAGAAGTTGTTGAATCTCTACTTTTACTTTTATTCTTGCATGCACGTACGACTCTTCAATTTGATCAAATTTATCTACCAAACCAATCATGCGCTTTCGTATACCCGTACTCTTCAGTTCATACTCGCTCCGTGCTGGAAAATGGGGAGGGGTACTGAGCTATGATCCTCTAGACATCTTTGAGGCCCTCCAATCTTTACCAGCACCTCGTGCCTCGTCATTGCTGGCGGTACTGGCTGCTAAGGGGACAACGCTATTCTTTCCCATCCAACTAGCCCTTTTCGAGCTGGTGTAGTCATGGTTTCTCTTTTTTTTAAGTAACGAGTAAGATTTCTGTTTAAACAGAAATCTTACTCGTTACAGGTATCAACTTGTCAATGTTGAACTGATCAATGTTCATAATAACAATTAGTATCGAAAACGATTGGTAATCGTAAACAAACAATTATTTCCTAAATGAACAATACAAACTCGTCATGTTCAACAGTGTCGCGGAGGCTCAAGATAAATTGAAATGGTACGTGTAGCTGTGGTTTTGATTTTCATGCACCCCGTTACGACATCGAACGCATTTTGATGTGACCAAATTTACTACACCTTTTCACCTTCAAAACTGCAAATTGTAAGTTCAATTCTGCAAAACGTAAGTTCAAAACTGCACGAGCAGAGACCAGGCTAGCCTTGTACTTTTATACACAGCTCATTGGTTGACGCGCAGCACAGTTAGCCAATGACAAAATAGGACAAACACACTGCCAGGTACAGGTGGTACCCAAAATATGCGGGTGCCACACAGATCAGAATGAGGACGTGACCGAGGCAGCGGGAAGCGAAGACGAGGACCACCCATCCCGCCGCCCGGCCACGCGTCCCAGCATCGGCTCGCAAAGAGCTCCACTTTCAATTCGGCACAGCCCAAGGCAAGCGGCGCAGCAGCACCGGCCCAGCTCCTCGGCAGACACGGCGGACATCCGCGGCGCGGCGTGCCTCGGCCCCGCACTTCGGCCGGCACGGCGGCGCCAGCGGTGGACGCGACGGACTCAACGGGCACTCGGGGCGCGGCGTGCCTCGGCCGCACACTCAAGCCGGCACGGCGGCGCCCGCGGTGGACACGGCGGACATCCGCGGCGCGGCGTGCCTCGGTCCCGCACTTCGGCCGGCACGGTGGCGCCTGCTTGGGGTGGCTTTATGTCGTGTTCGTGGGCAACAGACTACAGCTTGTGCGGAACGAGTTGAAGGGCATCCCCCTGTACCGTTCTAGCTGATGGCTGTAGGCTGGTGCCCACGTATGCGTAGTATTGTTGCTTCACGACCGGCTCTTAGAAGACTTTGAAGACATGTGATTAACGTAGGAGTAGAGTGTATTTAGTGAGTAGTAATTAATATAGTGAGTATTTCCTACGTGTGTTTCTTGCTTCATTCTTCCTTTGCCTCTGCTTCGATGAAAGCACGCCCAACCTTGCGGCGTTTGCGCTGTCTGTATTTCTTTATCTCCGCGGAGGGTAGGTTGCCGACAGACTCCCATGTTGGCTCCCAGCTCGTGCGAATATCAACCCTTCCGTTGATACGCCGGTCCTCTAGAATGGTCCGCATCTGGTATGTCGGCTGTCCGCGCAGGTCGACCCCAGTAGGTAGGACCCATTCCGCCTCCCCTGCGTCGTCACCCTGCTGCGCAGCTTCGACAAGTAGGGCTTTAGTGATGCGGTCGCGTCCAACAGGCGCTTGATTGCGTCTCCGGTACTCGAGTCGTCGTTTCGGATTACGCCCCACGACCTCAAGTACCGGGCGGCTGCCTCGTCCAGCCTGCCCCACCCCCGCGCTTTAAGGTACGCCGTGCACCAACTGAAAAATGCCTTGAACGCGCTGGGGGCTCTTGGGCGGAGTCGGTTGTCTGCATCTTTCTGGTTGCTGGGGAGGATAGTGGAGATAATTGAAAAGTGAGTAGCAAGTATTTAGTGCAGGAGGTGTACGTATAGGTTACAGGTTTTGCGGTAGTTTCACTATAACGGATGGGAAGTGCAACACGACTTTATTTTGGTTAAGCCACGCAACAACTAACATTATTCAGTGCTCAGTGCGTGCCCGTTGGTACGGGGTCGTCCAGCAGGAACGCGAGAACCGCTAGCACGCGACTTACGCCGCTTCTTAGGCACGGAACGGTTGACCAGTGTCCGCTTCCCATCCAGCCCGGTGTAATACTTCACCTGCAGGGCGAAGAGGACATGAATGCAGATGGCGAACTTGAAGTTGTACTTGCATCCGCAGGTTAGCCGCTCAACGTCCACATGCCAACCACCCTCGGGTTGTCCTTCTTGTTCCATTCTCGCATAGTTGGCTCCCATCTGGGCCGAAATCAGCGCCACCTCGCGGCTTCGACCCAATTCCGGCAGATAGACCCGATGACACCCTCGCGACAGCACGCGAACCACATTCGGCGTCGGGGATACGAGCAGGAACTCGATGCTTGAGCGGCTTGGCGTCATGTCTTGAAGAAGGTCGCGCTGCCGGAACTCTTTAACGCGAGCCTTCAGCTGCTGTGTGGCTTGAGGGGCTTCCTTGAAGGCGCGAGAGGTCACCGACTGGTGACCACAGCAGTCCGCGAGCAGTCGGATCAAAGTTCCAATCTTGTGCTTGGTACGCAGCGTGTAGTCCCGCTTAATCAGGCGGTTAAACTGTTCCACGGGATTGTCCGTCGTGGCATAACCACCTGGGGTGAGGAAACACTGCCAGCGGCTGAACTCGCTCTTCACCCAGACGTTGTTAAAATAGGTGCATAACACCTTCAGATCTTGGTCGGCCGACCACCTCGAGAGAACCGTTTTGACCTTTTCGTCATACACTTGCTGGTCAGGGGCAAAGTGCAGGTCGTAAATGTCGGCAACCACTTGTTCGCACAAACGGTCGGGTACAGCCTTGAGGCGTTCGTGGACCTTGGCCATGACGTGGTAAAAGCACATCAGGTAGGTGAGGTCGGAGTCGACACCAAACACATGGCTGACCGCGTTTAGCTGCGCAGCTTCCGCGTCGGCCATGACGTACTTGAGCAGCAGCTGTTGTTCCGTCACCGCGGTGTACACCTTTCGGAGGGCGGTTAGCGCCTGAACGTAGATCCCCTCCAGACGTTGGGAGACAATAAACACTGCCACCAGGTGAAACGAGCGGCCGCGGTCCGACACACCACAAACGATGACAGGATACGCCACTTGGTTCAACTTGAAGGTGCCGTCCATGTGGAACACGAAGGAGTTGGGGTCTCGAGCCGCGTTGCGCAACAATGTCTTGGTTGTGAGACCCACCAAAAATGGATGCTCGTCGGATCCGTTTACCACATTTGGCTTACCCTTGCCGTCCCGGTCCCAACCAAACGAGAACGGCTGGGTATCCGTAGTCGCTGGTCCAAACGCCAGTTGGTCGATCTGGCCGAGAACGTCCTCATAATCGTCGTTGCCGTGGAGATTTTTCTTGGTGAAGTTGCTGACGAACCACTGGACTTGACGCAGGGTTGGCATCTCCGTCTCGGCAAGCCCAAATGGCCGAGACATACCCATGCGATTGCGGGCCGGTTTCTGGCCACGGGTCGCCATTTCGCGCCCGTAGTCCTTGAGCCGGGGGGTGAGCTGGGGTTTGCGAGGGTCTCGGGCCATTGTCTCGTGACTGCCAGTCTCCATGATCGTCACGCGATTCAGCTCTTGGCAGGTCAGAACCTTGCCTAACCACGGGCAGTCGGCATATGGCGTTGCCGCCACGCATGTTTCCGACGAGCACTTCAGCAACTGGTATCGCATCTTGTGGGGTCTGGTAAGGGCGCATACGACGCAGGGTACCAGTTGGCTCTTCACGATGATGAAGAACTTCATGTCCTCCATGAGCAGCTGGGAGTCGTCGCGTGCCATGTCGCTGCAGATGGTTGTCCACTGGTACTTGGGGGCATCGTGAGTCGGGCTGCGGGCTGGGGGGGGGGGCTGGTGTGGGCGGGTGGCGGGGTATACTGCGTTTTCGAGTATGCAGGAAGATACGCAGGGGCAACCAGAAGATATGAGGTAGATACAGCAAAGATACAATCATTTCATTGGTTGAATTTCGACTGTTCTCATAGATACTATTCGCTGATATTGAGTGTTGTGCAGTAGCCCGAGTTAGGTGTGTTGATTCTACTAGCGGTGTGCCACGCGTCTTCGTAGTGTGGTACAACATGTACTTGATGTGCACCACGCTATATTTATGTATTTTCACATATGTTGTGTGCCAAACCATTTTTCTGTGTGTTTTCCGGGTTCTGTCCTAGCCAATAGGTCAGTTGTACTCTATAATCATATACGATGATACATATCATACAGATTGTAATATACATTTATAGAGTATTGTTGTTTTGATTTTACCTTTTGCTGTTTTGAACTTACAATTTGCAGTTTTGAAGTTGAAAAGGTGTAAAAAAAGCATATTTTCGAATGCCTATTGGACATACCGCACCAACAGCACGGACAGTAAAAAGTCGCGGTGTACGGTCTTCTCGTATGGATAGTAGAAACCCGCGTGAATATGTCGACTGATCAATGCGTCTCCGTTGCAAAACTCGCTGCGGTACATGCATTAAGTCGCCTGAATGCACGGGCCGGCGTCACCGTGTGGTAGACGTACAGCGGCATCGTTGGAGGTACATGTATCAGCCCACGCAAAGTCGCTGCGATCAAGCCACTGTGGTGACATCAAGCCGGAACTAGCGTAGCCACTCACACCGCCCAATTTAACGCAACGCGCGCGGCGTCACTGCAAAGCTGCACATGACTGGTCCGTGACGTGATGGTTCATTTAGGTGCAATGGTGGCTCCAGTTGAGCCTCGACATGAGTAAGGCAATACTTTATGTGGTGTGCTGGTTTTCGTATTGTATCTGCACTTGTGATCAGCGATCAGGATCGCTTTTTCGGTTGATGGAACCGCCCAGCAATTGCCTCGGAAAGTTTATGATGAAGCTGAGTCATGAAGACGCAACAGTCGAAATCTTTTTTTTATCAGATAGTGATTTTCAAAACGGTGAGAGACAGCTAAAGCAGCCTGCTCTTTAATAATACGTGTCGGCCATCTATCGTAGGCACCCCTGCGTTTGCCGCAAGCGATGCCGAGTGAAGAAGCGCCGATCTCGTTCATGTAAACGCAAAGTCCTGCCCTGCTGAAAAGGACGGTAGAGTTGGGGCGGGCTCGACACGCGCAACGAAGGATGCGCCGCGGGAGCTGAGCCCGAGCATATCTCCAGCTGGGGCGGTTCGTCCACAGTGATTGCACAACGTTGCACTGGCCGGGGATGCGCCTCGAAAGCAGCCTGCATGCAGTCAACTTTCGTCGTGTGGCAAGCTTCTTGCCGAGTGAATTAATCCGGGTGCAATACATGAACGTGTCAACATTAATCAGCACGGATCACGCCCCCGCAAGCACAAACGGCATTGCTGTACGAACACTTCGCTCTGACATCCAGCATGGTCCTCATGGCTGTCCTTGCATTCGCCTACATCTGCCGGTGGCCTCGCGCGATCGTCGACGAAGACTGAGACCTTGCTGTGGCCCTCTAGCTCATCCCCACCTCCCGCTGCAGTTGCAGCGGATGGCTCACCACGTCGGACTCGTCGTTGCGCGGGGATCACTTGGAGACTAAATGCAAGAATTAGTCTGTAGATTAGCTGTGTAGCTCCTGTCCGAATCGTTTGTCCTGAGTTGCAGGGCGAACTGCTTGCAACATGTACCGCTTGTTGAGCAAACGCTTCTCTCTAGCGAGCTCGAGCGGTGGTGCCGCGCTCAGTCCATTCCTGCTTTTGCCTCGCTCCACTCAAGTCCACCGCTCGACTCCGGTCTCCTTCGACGATGGCGACCGCACACCACGCTGCGGGCGCGACGCCCAGCAAGCTCGACATCCCCGTGCGACTGTCGTACGTGAGCGGCACCGTGCAGAGCCCCGCGACCCCGCGGATGCCTACACTGGCGTCAAGACGCCCGATACGACCGACATTGAGGGCGGCGCCCTGCGTGAAGGCGGCATGCCCGTGCTGACGAGCCGAGACAACATCGGTCTGCTCTGCCAGTACGCGGCCGTCGGCATGGTGTACGGCATGCTGCCCGCCACCATCTACCCGTTCCTGCAGAACTACCTCAACTGCAGTGGCGCGCAGGTGACGACTGCGTCGACGCTGGTCGTGTTCCCGTGGAGCTTCAAGTGCTTCTACGGCATCATCTCGGACTGCTTCCCCATCTTCGGCTACCGCCGTCGCCCCTACATGCTCATCGGCTGGGGCATCTGCTTGATCATGCTAGTGATCATGGCCTGCATGCCCGCCGGCAAGCCGTACTTCACCGTGGCGTCCGACAAGAAGATCTCCCTGAAGACTACACGCCCGAGATCGAGGCCCGCATCAACTACGACGCGTCGTCCCAAGGCGCCAAGTACGTCATCCTCATGTTCTTCGCGGCCTTCGGCTACGTCCTGGCGGACGTGTGCGCCGACAGTATCGTGGTGGACCTGGCCCAGCGCGAGCCGCTGGACAAGCGCGGCAAGACGCAGTCGGCCATCTACGCGGTGCGCACGTTTTTCGTCATCATCGGCGAGATTATCACCGGCTTCTGCTTCAACGGCGAGGAGTACGGCGGCACCTTCGACTTCTCGCTCACATTCCCGCAGCTTATGATCATCTTGGCCGTCTGCACGGCGCTCGTGATCCCGGCGACGTGGTTCCTCATCAAGGAGGAGAAGAAGCCCAAGGCCGACTTCAAGCAGTACTTGAAGACGCTCTGGGACTTGATCTGCACTCGCGCGGTGTACCAGGTCATCGCGTACAACTTCTTCTCCAACATCTTCTCGGGCATCTCGTACACGGCCAGCTCGCCCGTGCAGTCGTACATGGTGGGCGTGACCCCCATCAACAGCACCATCAGCGACATCCTGGGCAACCTGCTCTTCATGTTCGGCATCATGATCACGTCCAAGTGGGGCCTGCACTGGAGCTGGCGCGGCATGATCGTCTTCACGGGCTGCTTCGTCATGCTCATCGACGGCATCTGCACCTTCATCACGGTCTGGGACGTCTTCCGCAGCCAGTGGTTCTGGTTGGGCCTCCCGATCGCCGTGCAGGTGCCCTACGGTGTGGGCTGGATGATCTCCAACTTCGTCATCGTCGAGCTCTCGGGTATCGGCAACGAGGGCGCCGTCTACGGCCTTATCACCGCTACGCACAACGTGGCGTCTCCGTTCGCCACCACCCTGACGCTGCTGATTGACCGGCCGTTCAACCTCACCACGGAGCGCATCCAGGTGGACGACACGTCCATCCGCACCGACATCACGTACTCGGTTATCATCATGTACGCCATGACGGTCTTCTCGTACGTCTTCCTGTTCCTGCTGCCCAAGCAGAAGGAGGCGACGCAGGAGCTCGTCCGCAAGGGCGGCTCCAGCAGGATCATCGGCGGCATCACGCTCTTCTACCTCATCTTCGCGCTCGTCTGGTCCGTCACGACCAACATCCTGGCCATCTTCGACAGCACCTCGTGCCTCGTGATCGCCGGTGGAAACGGATGCTAGGCGTGGGTACGAAGGGATACGTACACTGTATTATAGCAAGCGTATCCTATCCTGGCTGCGATCGTATCGTACATACTGTTGTCTCTTGAACATGAAAGTGAATTGTCTACTGCACGTTGTGGCGCAGCTTGCTGACTGTGATCGTCATTGCCGACTTTGCCAAGAGAACGACGGCCCGCGTGTTGGAGACACGGAACACGGAGCTAGTCAATCTTGGCAACTTGCGATCCGACAAGTCGCCGTAACTTGTGCATTTCCAAGCATTATTGATACATGTAGGCGAGCGCCAAACTTTGGATGGATTCGTCTGCAGCTTTCACGTCGGTCCGTGCAATCAACGCCGTTGTGGAGACCGCCAGGGATGCGCTGGCGGTTGATGTGCAATGCGTGGGATCAGATGGAGCTTCTCCTTCCTGCATGCGCATCAAGACATGGGCATCAGCGACGGATGAGTCCGGCTCTGTGTGGATTAGCGCCCGGCAGCATCCCCCCTCGGCGACAGAGCGAGGGATCCGCTCGTTCATTCGTCTACAGTACAGCAGCATTCTCATCGCCAAGCCGGCCATGGCTGGGCCGCCCAGGCCACCGCTCCGGTACCATCGACACCGACGCAAGCGAGCTCGAGGCCGCAAGAATTTCCTCGCTGCATAGGGCGCGGACATGTTGCTGCCCTCATCGCCTCGATTACCCAGGGACCCAGGCTCGCGGTGTACAAGAAAAAGAACGCGCGACTTGCCCGCTTTATGATCCGCAACTCCGCGTGAGCCCGGCCGCGCCAACTTCAGCCCGTGAGAGCGGCCAGCAGCACAGACCTGCAGACGAAAAGCTCATCACCCTGGACCGGTACAGTCACCGCTTGCTTGACCTCAGTGCAGTGCCTCCCCTGTAGACGAGTAGGCTTTGCCACTCGCACGACAGCTCCCGCCATTCCTCGATTTGCCAGCTCGGCTCCAAGACTCGCAAGTGATCGACCATGCCGGGCGTCTCCACCACGGGCGGCACGGGCCCTGCAGTAGGCGACCTGGACATCCCCAAGCGCTTGTCGTACGTGAGCGCCACGTCGCAGTCCAAGGACCTCGAAGAAGGCAGCTACACGGGCGTCAAGACCCCGACACCTCCGGCGAGAAGGTCGGCGAGTATGAAGGCGGCGCGCTGCGTCCTGGCGGCATGCCCGTGCTCACGAGCAAGGAGAACCTCGGCCTGTTGTTCGAGTACGCTACCGTCGGCCTCGTCTACGGTCTTCTCCCCGAGACGATCTACCCGTTCATGCAGGAGTACCTCAACTGCTCCGGCTCGCAGGTCGCTGCGGCCAAGCAGTTGGTCGTGCTGCCGTGGAGTTTCAAGGTGTTCTACGGCATCCTGTCCGACTGCCGGCCGATCTTCGGCTACCGTCGTCGGCCGTACATGCTCATCGGCTGGACGATCTGTATCCTAATGCTGCTGGTCATGGCCATCATGCCCATTGGCAAGCCCTACTTCACGGTGTCTTCGGACCGCGATCTCAAGGTCTCGGAGTACACGCCCGAAATCGAAGCGCGTATCAACTACGACGCTCCGTCGGAAGGCGCCAAGTATGTCATCATCATGTTCTTCGCCGCGTTCGGCTACGTCATGTCGGACGTCTGCGCCGACAGTATCACGGTCGAGCTGGCCCAACGTGAGCCGATCGCCAAGCGAGGCAAGACGCAGTCCTGCATCTACACGGTGCGTACGGCCATGGTCATCTTCGGCGAGCTGCTGACCGGCTTCTACTTCAACGGCGAGGAGTACGGCGGCACCTTCGACTTCTCGCTGAGCTTCCCGCAGCTCATGATCATCGTGACGGTGCTGTCCCTGCCCGTGCTTCCCATGACCTGGTTCTTCATCAAGGAAGACAAGGTAGAGGCGGCCAACTTCAAGGAGTACATCAGCAGCTTCTGGGATCTGCTGTGCCATCGCGCCGTGTATCAAGTTATCGCGTACAACTTCTTCGCCAACATCTTCGCCGACTTCACCTACACGGCCAGCACCCCAGTCGCGTCTTACATGGTGGGCGTGACCCCGATCAACAGCACTGTGAGCGACATTCTGAGCAACCTGCTCTTCATGCTCGGCATCATGATCACGTCCAAGTGGGGGCTCCACTGGAACTGGCGCTGGATGATCATGGGCACTGCAGCGACTGTCATTGTGATGGACTGCGCTGTGGCCATGATCGTGGTCTGGGACGTCTTCCGCAACCAGTGGTTCTGGCTGGGCCCGCCTATCGTCGTGCAGCTCCCGTACGGTGTGGGCTGGATCATTTCCACCTTTGTCACGGTCGAGCTAGCACAACTGGGCAATGAAGCGGCTGTCTACGGCCTGATCACGACGGTGACTAACGTCGCCGCGCCGTTCGCGACGTCGCTGTCGCTGCTGGTGGACGGCCCGTTCAACATCACCAACGCGCGCGTGCAGGAGGACGACTACAGCGTCCGCATGGACATCACCTACACTATCATCATCATGTACGCCGCCATGGCGTTCGCCTGGGTCTTCCTGTTCCTGCTGCCCAAGCAGAAGGAGGACGCCCAGCGGCTGCTCCGCAAGGGCGGCTCGAGCAAAATCATCGGCGGCATCACGGTCGGCTACCTGCTCTTCGCTATCCTGTGGTCCGTTGTTACCAACGTCCTCGCCATTTTCGACAGTACGTCGTGCTTGATCATCGCCGGCGGCACCGGCTGCTAACTCGGCAGGCAGGCAGGGCTCAAGCCCACAGCACATCGCAACGATGCAGTTTTGCCCGTAGACCCTACGGTAGGGTGCGCGGAACTCCGTCGTGTCGAAAGCTGTATGTACTTACATCAATACATCAATACACTCTGCTGTTTCTTGTCCATAGATGTATTTTCATGCATTTTCATAAGCCCATCGGTGGTGTAGGTATTCATACCGGTACAGTACGCTAAACCGGTGTTGCTTCTCCAGTGAGAAGTTCGCAAGGTTGCGCAAATCGCGGGTCGTTGGAGCCTCCAACTTGGAGGGAGCTGGCTGCTGGGAGGTGATACCGTATTTTAGATCTCATACTACAGAGAGATCTCATAATTCAGAGCGGAGAGATAGTGCATTTGCAACAGAATATGGCCGTTTTTGGCAAGAAAGGTCCTAAAATACGCACAGAAAGGGTGAATTGGCGCAAAGACAAAATACAACAATACAACTTCAAGAATATGGTGTATGAAGTATGAGATCTAAAATACGGTATCGACAGCGCGCCTTACGCTATTGGCAGCGCAGTCCTGTAAAAAAAAGGTGTAGCGGCCCCGTCGCTTGTCACTGATGGGAATCGTTGAGCTCGATACGGACAAAAGTTGATATCACACGGAAGGTCGCCTGCGACAGAGCCTGGTTGCGGTCCAGATCCCAAGAACCGCCACCCACCTTAAGTCACTGAGCCCACCGACCAAGCATGAGCCCAACCTCGTCGCCGCCGCTAAACCCCAGCGTTAGGAGCCGTGCGCGCGGGCCTCAAAGCGATGCTCGCAGCAAAGTGAAGCGCAGTGCCGCCAAGGATGCTGGCCACCCTAGCAGCAAAAAACGTGCTAAGGCCCGCAGCGAAGGAGACTCTGAGGAAGTAGCCGGTAGTCGCGCCGATGATTCGACCGCCGGAGGAGAGCTACGTCCGATTCGAGTGTGCAAGATCCTGGCGAGCCCCTGCCGACGTCGAGGAGGCCAGCCACTGTCGAAGTAGGAAGAAGACTGTCGGCGTCCATGCGCACGAGACCCCTCGCACTGGTTACGGCGATCTCAGTCAGGATGACAGCGCTGATAATGGTGGACCTGCAACCGCTGGCATGACGAGCACGGACAGCCCCGATAGGGCTGGTGGTCCAGCCGAGAAGGCTGCCCGCGGCCGAGACAAGAGCCGTTCCGGCGGTCGTGCTCGACCGAGTGGCAAGATCCCTGCCGCCGCCAACGGTATCGGCTCAAGTGGGAACGGTGCGGGTGCCTCTAAGTCGAAGTGCCGCAAAAGCAAGAAACCTGCGGAATCTCGTAGGCTTGGCGTGGATATTGAAGGAGGGTGAAGGGCTGGTTGTAGTGGAAGGCATTTCGAGTGCACGCCCTGCCAGCAACCCCGAGCTCACCGACACTGCGCGGTGCGACCAATGATACTACGGCTGAAGGTCCGCAAGATGCGGCTGTGGCAAGTGAGCAAGACAGCGACGCTACCAGCCCTACGCCCATTACATCAATAATGGCAACGTTTTGGAATCAGGGATACTCAACTGTCGTTGGTATATTGAGTGATGATGAAGTTGACATTGTGCTCCGCGCAATTAACGCAAGTCATCCACGTGAGTGGCTTCGTCAATTGGGCGATCAGAACCGGCGTCAAATGGATGTGGACATGCGAACCGATGCTGCGTCGGCCCACCCCGCATTTCGGCTTGTGCTGGAACGGTTCATTGCGTTTGCGTCCCAGCTTCATCCGTCGTGGAGTGTGTGCGAGCGGCTGTCTGTGCTTGAGTCACAACCAGGTGCAGAGGCTGAGCGCCTGCACCGAGACTTCTCGGCGAGTGAGACAGCTGAAGCGATCAATGCGAGAGAGTGGGTGCAGGCTTCGTTCCTGCTTGTGCTTGATCCGGAGACGGTTTTGACGGTTGTACCGGGTGCTTTTGCGGGCAACGTGCTACGAGAAAATTGGATGGTTCTCGACGATATGCAACCCGGTGCCATGCTCGTCTACCGAGGTGACCTGCCACATGCTGAAGTGGCAAGCTCTAAGCGCAACGTACGGATTCAAGGGTGTGTGAATATCGACGGCATCGACCACAATGCGGGGGTGGTTGAGCGGGTTGCGTGGGCGTTCTACCGATGTGTGCACTGCTTCAAGAGGTGTGACGGTAAGCGGGCTTTATCGAACCATGTGCGATACTGCAACGACAACCCGGACAAGGAGAAGATCGCTACGAAGCGCAAGCAAAACAACGACAAAGGTGCGTACTGTAAGGTGTGCAAGCACCATTTCGGAAAGAAAAATACGTACGATGTTCACAACTGCCACGGCGCGGATGGAAGCGAGGGTAGTGGTGACAACGCTGACGGCAGCACTGAGAAGTAAGACGCGCAATGCAACCGATGCAAAAAGAAGGTAAACCACAGCTCAATACACGAAATGGTATTCCTATGTATTGTGTGTTTTGAATGTATCCCGGATATGAGTTGTATATAGTATAGGTCTATTGGCACTGCCTACCTAATAATCATGGATCCAACTCGTATATCAGGGATCCGCACTGGTGGTACTGCCTAATAGTCATGGATCCAAGTTGTCGCTCATGGATCCATCTCGTATATCATGGATCCGCACTGGTGGTACTGCCTAATAATCATGGATCCAACTCGTATATCAGGGATCCGCACTGGTGGTACTGCCTAATAGTCATGGATCCAAGTTGTCGCTCATGGATCCATCTCGTATATCATGGATCCGCACTGGTGGTACTGCCTAATAATCATGGATCCAACTCGTATATCAGGGATCCGCACTGGTGGCACTGCCTAATAATCATGGATCCAAGTTGTCTCTCATGGATCCGCACTGGTGGTACTGGCTAATAGTCATGGATCCAAGTTGTCTCTTATGGATCCAACTTGTATTTCATGGATTCACATTGGTACTACTGCCTAATAGTCATGGATCCAAGTTTTGGACCCAAGGGTTCTGTCATGGATCAAGCCCATGAGTGATGTGGCATGGTCAACGATCGTAGTATGGAATCTCGAGAGTGTATTGACGTTCACACGACGCATATCACGTTTGGCTCGTACACGTGGTCACACAAAGGTGATTAGCTTTTACTCGTTGCTGTACACTTCGAAGTTAGATGGAATGCGTCGAGTACCTCGCAGGCCATTGCCAGCTGCATGTCGACGAGCGCGGCGTTCCAGAGCTCTGCGAGCTCTGCGATCTTCAATTCTTTCCGGCTCAAGGATTCTAGCCGGGAGCTCGAGCGGTGCTTGGTGCCGACGAATCCACCAGTGCGGATGAAAATCTGTAGGCCGCAGTCCAACGCCTGTAGTCACTCTCTTGTGTAGCGAGTGTGCACACGGAATGCCCCAGGTCATTTCATACGAACTGGTGCAGGGTTTAAGGAGAGTTTCCACGCGCTGAAGTGACTCCACGCAGCGCAGCAACGCGTGTGTGTGAATAACTCGGATGACAGCAGCGAAAAATATGTCGCGCAGTCTTATGGGCACGTACACTTCCGCATTGGAGTGAAGCACCCAGTGTCGCTCAATCGACTGCCTCCACCAATGTTCCATGCGCGTGTGTACTGTTAGCAAGTCGCCGCTGGATGTCCCCAGCCAACTCTTTAGCGTAGCATGGTATCCCTCCACCCGTGATGTGGCGTGCATCCCGAAATGCAGCACTTGATCAGTCCAACAACGAACGATTCTCCGCTTCCAAATGTCGAGCCACACGTCGTCGATATATGATGCTTCAACTGCAGACAGCAAGTGTAGCTCATGCCGACGGAAGTGATAGTCCTCCTCCGTTGGTGCGTACACTACACGCAGAAATGCTTCGCAAAAGGTCTGGTGATCTCCCGAGTCCTGGAGTAGCGATGTGACAGGATCAAATTCCCTGGGGAAGGATACCCTGCGAGCATGGGCCTGAACGTCTTTCATGATGTGCCACAGACACAGCAACGCAGGCGTGTCTGGGAAAACTTGTTCTAGCGCGTTCAACAGCGCCAAATCCCGGTCAGTCAGAAACACTTGAGGTGGTGGAATTCCTTGCCGTGATAAAAGATGCTCCAGCTGCCGAAGAGCCCACCGGAAATCATGCTCTTCCTCCCCGATCAGAAATACTTGGGCGATATGAATCGTCGTGTTCATTCCTGTCACCCCCACAATGTTGAACAGGGGCATGTTGAACCGATTTGTGCGGTACGTGCAGTCCATGATGATAACGTCGTAGTTGGTTCGGTAGATGTCAATTGCGTCGTTGTGAGCAAAAAATAGATGGGTCAAGTGATGGTGCTCGTCATACTGATAGTTCACTTGAAATGGTCCATCTTGTAGCTTCTGGAGTAGCCGCTCGATCCTTGACAGCCCTCCGAGCGCAGCGCGAGTTGCACGAGCTCTTTCATTGTACACGTCGCGAGGTACTAGAAGAAGCCCCGGGTCTTCTACCAGTAGACGTGCGATAGTCTGTCTCGCGGTAGCGCCAGTTTCTCCATCTAATGCAATCGCGAGGCGTGCGGCTTCTGTGTGTGACACTCGACGATGCATCGGGTGCGAAGCTGCGTGCGAGGATGGCGGATGATTGTGTTGGTTAGCCCGACCGCGATGTTGAAGCAGCCAGCCAATATCGCCGTGACTGCCAGCCGTACGCACGAGGTAGACCTCCATGAGGCACCCACACTTTCGGCTGCTTACATTTAGCCGCTTAGGCGGGTTGGAGTGCTCGCGATGGCTCCGTGGAGCGCCGTGCCTATCACAGCCGTAGCGGATGAGCCGCTTCTGGCGACGCTTGTCATAGCTAGTCCCTTTGTACACAATGGCATAGCCATGGGGACGCGCAAAAGCGTTCAGCGCGCGTTGAGCTTCCACTGGGGTTCGGAACATTCGCTCCGCCAAGCAAGGCACGTGCCACAATTGCGCTCCTGCTGCCTGCTGTCTAATAGCTGGCTCTTCAAAATTGTCTTCTCGGGCAGACTCCAGTCGATCATGCGCCATAATAGCCGACACACTTAGTAGCGGAGGCAGCGGTTCGCTCAAACCGGCGCTTGCAGCGTCTTGGTAGCTTGTTTGAAGAAAAGTAGCTGCGTCCGAAACGGTAGCTTGCCGTGGAGACGATAGTTGAAGCTGACACAACGCTTCTTCCAGGGTGCTATAATGTAGCTGCCGAAGCGTGGTGGCAGGCTGCACCAGTACTGGGAGTTGAGGCAGCAGTGGTGGTGTCATACGCGAAGCCCATTGGGCTGCAAACACAGGCCGAGTTGATGATGTAGGCCATGACGTCAAAGCTTCTGGTGCGGAGTTACTTGCAACGCGACGTGCTGCTTGCATTGCTTCAAGGACGGCTGCAGGTGCGTTGAAGCCCGGCTTGTAGTGCTGTTCTGAAGTACTAGTTATGCATGGCGGTCCCTGATCACCGCTGTGAACCATCCGATGATTTTCAGCTCGGTTGCTACAACTTTTGGTAATTTGCGGCTTGCATGTACTATGCGCAAGTTTGGTCGCGCTGCCAATAGCGTAAGGCGCGCTGTCGGTATCACCTCCCCTGGCTGCTCAGCAGCGGGCATTTCGGCTGTAGACTGGACGAACTTGTCCTGCATTGCACACATGCTCCACCCCTGCACCCCGCAGAGACAGGACCCAAGGTCTCCGATCGTTGAGTCTCGCCAATGAGCGCGGCCGCCGACACGGGTGAGGCTACACGTACCAAATCAGTCCAAGAGAAAGGTCCCTTTTGGTATCGATTTGGTATACTGTACCAAATATCGTACCAAACCATTTCGGCTATTGTAAATTTCTCAAACGTAAATGTTTGGTTACTGTATACATCTGTTTGATTTGGTACTCGTTTGGTAAAATATACCAAACGAAATACCAAACAAATCAGTGTGTCGTACATGTCTGAATGCTTCGGTATGCCACACCAATTGCGTACATGTACCAAAGCAAGTCAGTGCGTGTACCTGTAGGATCGCTGCGCTTTCAGCATCATCACCAAACGAAGTGGTACATGTACATGTGTTTGGTGATGATGCTGAAAGAACTTGGCGTTGCATTGGGGACCTATGTCAGGGCTGTGCTGAATCGAGGTGGTGGCTGAAGTGAGATAGTGGCCACTTCAGCACAGCCGTTGTGCGAGGTGTCGTCAACGCAAAACCAAACGCAGTATGATGAAGATAATAACGGTTCGAAGTAACTTTATTTGGGGGTCCATCGCGCAGCAACGCCTGCCTCTACATACTCATCAGCTTCGTCCTCCAGCTAAAGCCCCGGGCCGCTACAACGTAGCGCTCATGGTCTCATCCTCGGAGTTGGGCCTCGAGTCGCACATGCCTTCGGCACTCCAATCCGCCGGGCTGTAGCTGACGAGCGCCCGATGCCGTGGCGCAGGACGGCTTCCTTGGTGTAAAGCGCATCCTGCACGTGACGAGCGCCGCCGGCGCGTCCTCCCTGCTAGCATCCGCGGTCCACGAGCTGCGCGTTAAAATTTAATGATAGTGCCATCAGTAGCCAAGCATTCCTCGTTTCCTCCGTCCGCATTGCACTTACCGTCACCCCCTGCGCTCGTATCGCGCCATCGCGCTTGAGAAGAACCTGCAGCACACACAAAGCACACGCACCTCATTTGGTCGGGAAATGAAGTCCAGCGCACTGGCATCGAGTGCGCCAGTTGCGAAATGAATGGTTGACGCAAATGTAACGTTATGGAAAATGTAAAAATTATGATTGGATTTCATGATGTGCCATTTGGTACGGATTTGGTACACTTTACCAAACGATACCAAATCATTTGGTACGTGTAGACACTCTCCCGCCGACACCCGTCCGCTGTACCGCCGGCGCGGCTCTGGTTACCTGTCATCGCGTTGCAGTGGCGCCCCGACACAGAAATTCGGCAGCAGGAGACGGCGCTGGCGAGTGCCCATCATGGTTCCTAGCGTCGGCTGGTTCTTCGTCCGCTCTGCGGACGGCATGACCCAACGACGTCCATTGCGTGCTCCTGCAGCCCGTGGCTCTAAACGGGCTTTAATCCCTCCTCGCTGCACCGCACGCGGTCAGTCAGCCACTCTGCAATTCGCCTGCTCCCGCGCAAGACCCCGGACAGTTCCCCGACGTCCTAGCTGCAACGAGAGCAAGCATGCCGCTGAACGGACAGGCTGGCGGTGTTGGCCCCAGCACCAACGACATGGAGCTCGTCGCGCGCTTGTCGATCAGCAGCGCCACGTCCAAGGCCAAGGACATCGAGGAGGGCGGCTACACCGGCATCAAGACCCCCGACACGACCGGCGACAAGGCCGGCGAGAAGGTCGGCGAGTACGAGGGCGGCGCGCTGCGCCCGGCGGCATGCCCGTGCTCAGAAGCAAGGAGAACATCGGTCTGGTCTTCCAGTACGCCGTTGTCGGCCTGGTGTACGGCGTGCTGCCGGCCACGATCTACCCGTTCATGCAGCAGTACTTGAACTGTTCCGGCTCGCAGATTGCCGCGGCCAAGCAGTTGGTCGTGCTGCCCTGGAGTTTCAAGGTGTTTTACGGCATGATGTCGGACTGCCGCCCGATCTTCGGCTACCGTCGCCGTCCGTACATGCTCATCGGCTGGACCATGTGCATCATTACGCTGCTGATCATGGCCATCATGCCCATTGGCAAGCCCTACTACACCGTCGCCTCGGACCGTGACATCGCGGTGGCTGACTACACGGACGAGATCAAGAACCGCATCAACTACGACGCGCCGTCGCAGGGCGCCAAGTATGTGATCATCATGTTCTTCTCGGCCTGCGGCTACGTGCTGTCGGACGTTTGCGCCGACAGCATTACCTGTGAGCTGGCCCAGCAGGAGCCCATTGCCAAGCGCGGCAAGACGCAGTCGGCCATCTATGTCGTGCGTACCGTACTGGTGATCTTCGGCCAGCTTCTGACCGGTTTCTTCTTCAACGGCGAGGACTACGGCGGCGACTTCAACTTCTCGCTGAGCTTCCCCCAGTTGATGATCATCGTCACGGTGCTGTCGCTGCCGGTGCTGCCGGTCACTTGGTACTACATCAAGGAGGAGACGTTCGAGCCGGCCAACTTCCGCCAGTACATCAGCGACTTCTAGGACTTGATCGGCTAGCGCGCCATGTACCAGGTCATCGCGTACAACTTCTTCGCCGGCATCTTCGGCACCTTCACGTACACGGCCAGCTCGCCCGTCGCTTCCGTCATGGTCGGCGTCACCCCCATCAACAGCACCGTCAGTGACATCCTCAGTAACCTGCTCTTCATGGCCGGTATCATGATCACGTCCAAGTGGGGTCTCCACTGGGACTGGCGCTGGATGATCGTCGTCACGGGCGCTGTGGTGATCGTCGTGGACTGCGCCGTGGCCATGATCGTGGTCTGGGACATCTTCCGCAACCAGTGGTTCTGGCTCGGCCCCTATCGTCGTGCAGCTCCCGTACGGCGTTGGCTGGATCATCTCGACCTACGTGGTCGTGGAGCTGGCCGGCATGGGCAACGAGGCCGCCGTCTACGGCCTCATCACGACGGTCTCCAACGTGGCGCAGCCTTTCGCCACGTCGCTGACGCTCGCCATCGACGGCCAGTTTGACATCAGCAATGAGCGCATCAAGCTGGACGACCACAGCGTCCGCATGGACATCACGTACACCATCATCATCATGTACGTGGCCATGGCCTTCTCGTGGGTCTTCCTCTACTGGCTGCCCCGGCAGAAGGAGGAGACGCAGGAGCTGCTCCGCAAGGGCGGCCACAGCAAGCTCATCGGCGGCGTCACGGTCGCCTACCTCGTCTTCGCCATCATCTGGTCCATCATGACCAACATCATGGCCATCTTCGACAGCACCTCGTGCCTGATCATCGCTGGCGGAACCGGCTGCTAAACAAATAGCCGAACCGGTGGAGCGTGACTCGACTGCATTGCAGTCGTCCACGCTGTGGCCGGACAAAATGTTTTATCGTCTCGCTAATGAAAAACGTGTTGATAATCCTCGATAAAGTCTTGTGGCTTAAATATTTGTCGGCCGAAAGTGTTGTGTTAGCGTCGTCCCAGTTGCTCTCGTTGGTGCTGACCCGCGGCTCGTCATGATGCGCATGAAAACCCCCCGTTGCTGTTTTGCTGATCTCGACGGGGATTGCTGGCCGAACAAAGCAGATGCACTTGTCAAACTTTCACTTCAAGTTGAAGTGACTCGTTCCTAGCAAACAAAGTGAAGTTCGCACCCCTGTCAAGATCAACAGCAAACTACAGATTTTTTTGCGTAGAAAGATCTTCAGGCACATTTACGAATTTTGTCAATGACCCGAAGACCGCGAACTTCCAACAATTTTTGGACTTTGATACACGTATGCAGCCGCGTGGTGTAGCACTACTGTACGTTAGTCCGTGTGTACGGCTCGATCAGTGCATTCGCGTTCGCGACTAGTGCACCCCGACGGACCCCTAAAGCGTGGACGACCACTCTACGTATGACATGACGACGCTTGAGACCGCTGCAATATTATGGGACTAAATATTGTACATTATCTAAATGGAATCTCACCCTTCTCTCTCTCGCGGTACGGAACAAGTTGGCATAGCATCGCTAGTCATTGGGGGGTAATACGAAGTTATCGCTCGCTCTCGTTTTGTTTCGGCGAGTACCGTGTAGATCTGCGGTAGATGTGCAAACACTTAGCTGTACTGTAGAAGCACTCATCTCAAGGTGAGACCAAGCTGATTCAGCTGCTGAAGGCATCCACGAGCCAAAGGGATCGAACGGCAAATTGATCCGGTTTTTGTGCTGTGCTGTCTTGATGGTGTCTCCAAAGCGATGGTCGGATGTACCCTGGAGATGCTGTAATCGACGCCGTCCTGAAGCCTTTTTGAGAACTTGCCGTCATCATGCTCAGCTCCGTCTACAATGCGGCCTTGCGCCAGTGGAGCCTTGAGTCAGATTTGGTGCGCCGCGCTCAGCTTCGCACGACTTCATTCTTTAATTCTCGGCGCCCCGCTCAAGTCGCAACCGACAACTGCAGTCTACTGTATTCATCGCCAGCCGCCATGCCTGTGGCCACTGCGGACGTCGATGTCCCCAAACGCTTGTCGTTCGTGAGCGCCGGCTCGCAGACGAAGGACATCGAGGACGGCTACACGTCTGTCAAGACGCCCGAGATCGAAGGCGGAGCTATTCGCGAAGGAGGGATGCCAGTGCTTACGAGCAGAGACAACCTGGGCCTCCTCTTCCAGTACGCCACTGTCGGCCTCGTGTATGGCCTGCTACCCGAGACGATCTACCCCTTCATGCAGAACTACCTCAATTGCTCTGGGTCTCAAGTCACCGCCGCCAAGCAGTTGGTCGTGCTGCCCTGGAGTTTCAAGGTCTTCTACGGCATCTTGTCTGACTGCCGACCGATCTTCGGCTACCGTCGCCGCCCGTACATGCTCATCGGCTGGGGCATCTGCTTCATCATGCTGCTCGCCATGGCCATCATGCCCATTGGCAAGCCATACTTCACCGTATCGTCGGACCGCGATATCAAGGTCGCCGATTACACCCCGGAGATCGAAGCTCGCATCAACCACAGCGCCCCCGATGAAGGCGCCAAGTATGTCATTCTCATGTTCTTCGCAGCGTTTGGCTACGTCATATCGGACGTGTGTGCAGATAGCATTACCTGTGAGCTGGCCCAGCGCGAGCCGATTGATAAGCGAGGCAAGACGCAGTCGTGCATCTACACGGTGCGAACAGCTATGGTCATCTTTGGTGAGATCCTCGTGGGGTTCTTCTTCAACGGCAAAGAGTACGGCGGCACCTTCGACTTCTCGCTCAGCTTCCCGCAGTTGATGATCATCGTGACCGTTCTTACCCTGCCGGTGTTCCCCATGACGTGGTTTTTCATCAAGGAGGAGAAGTCCAGCGCTGCCAACTTCAAGGAGTACATGACCAACTTCTGGGACTTGTTGTGCTCGCGCGCCATGTACCAGATCATCGCCTACATGTTCTTCAGTGGCATTTTCGCAAACATCACGTACACGGGGAGCACCCCCGTCGCTTCTTACATGGTGGGCGTCACTCCGGTGAACAGCACCGTAAGCGACATCTTGAGCAACTTGCTGTTCGCTGCCGGTATCATGATCACGTCCAAGTGGGGGCTCCACTGGAACTGGCGCTGGATGACCGTTGCTACCGGCATTGTGGTGATCGTCGTGGACTGCACGGTGTCGCTCTTGGTTATCTGGGACGTCTTCCGCAACCAGTGGTTCTGGCTGGGGCCTCCTATTGCAGTGCAGCTCCCGTACGGTGTCGGCTGGATCATTTCTACGTTCTGCGTGGTGGAGTTAGCACAAGTCGGCAACGAGGCCGCGGTCTACGGCCTTGTCACCACCGTCTCGAACGTTGCGCAGCCTTTTGCTACGTCAATCACACTCGCAATTGATGGCCCCTTCGATGTTTCCAACGAGCGCGTGCAAGCAGACACTCACTCCGTCCGTAGCGACATTACGTACACGATCATCATCATGTACTCCATGACAATCTTCTCGTGGCTCTTCCTGTTCCTGCTGCCTCCGCAGAAGGCGGAGACGCAGGAGCTGGTTCGCAAGGGTGGTCGCAGCACGATCATCGGCGGTGCTACGGTGTTTTATCTGGTATTCGCCATCATTTGGTCTATTATGACCAATATCATGGCCATGTTCGACAGCACGTCGTGCTTGATCATTGCCGGTGGCACTGGTTGCTAAAGCGCGTCCCCATCCGTTGTTACTTCGGATCACGTTGTTCGTTCTAAAATCAAGTATTTTGTTTTCAACCTTTTATTTCGCATTAGGATATTTCGAAGTATTTTTTATTCTAACATACAATTTTGAATAATGATATTGATTTATTTACAATAATTGTGGATCTATAATATTGGGTCTCCACGTTACTGGGGTCGTACCCAAAATCCTGTTGCGGAACCGGCTATTTTTTTTCTTACCACACTAAAAGTACGATAGAGAGGACTAGGATACAGACAATCCCCTCGCTAGTCATGGCGTCGGGAACCCACTTTTTATTCCTAGTTGAGGGTATTCCTGTCATGGGGTGTACCGTACATGTGGTACGCAAGTTGTACCAACTATATGGTACACTAGCTACTGCCCTTGACGCTGGGATAATTGCCGCGTTCAAGCGTTGGCACCGGCGAAGACAGATTCAACATGCTCTTGATCTTCTTGAAGCGGACATCTCGAAGGCGGCTAAGTTGTACAAGGTGGGGCATTCATCAGGCAATTATTTGCTGCATTGAGTGCTGGACGCAATGGCTCCCTCGCTTTTTGCTAAGTGTTGGGCGCACACCGGACTGTTGGACTACTACTACACGTGCGAGTGCGATGAGCCGGAGGAGGAGGACCCAATCACCGACGAGCTAAGCTCGAATTGCGCTTACGGGCGTCGAATCTTATGTGCGTAGAGGAGCTGCTCAACCCACCAGAAGAGAACATCATCGACGAGCCCACGGATGAAGAGTTCCGCGGCGTCGACGAGAAGGAAACCCCACCGGCGGAAGGAGAGATCGATGCAAACGAGGTCCTTGACGATAATTCCGAGAACACGGAAGAGAATCTGAGCCCTAAAGATATCAAAAAGCATCTAATGTGGGTCGCCAAACTACTCGTTAGAGCTGATGCTACAGGTGTGTCGGACAGATCTGTGAGTGGGCTCCGAACGATGCAGCGTGCTTTACACGAAGAGCTTGGAAGAAAGCAAGGACACAAGCAGCAACTGTCATTGTTTGGCTACTTTGGACGTCCTGTACAGAACGGACTTTTACTATAGTTAAGCACCCTAGAATATTCATATCTTGCGATTTTTTATTCTTTATTACGATTGAGGGGTGAGGGGGAATAGTTACTTGATTTTGTATAGGACGGTCATTCAGAACTCGTTGGGACCCGCCTTTATATGCCTAGTGAGCGGGTATTCCTTACCTAGGGATTACTAGCGAGGGGATCGTCTGTAGCATGAATCACAGCATAATTTAACATGTTAGACCTGTCCTGGCCGAAGTAAACAAAAGCACTGTACTGAGAACCTCTCAAGCCGTTGTACATAGTGCAGACGGCTATGTAATCCTTATCCTAAGATAATATAATCTATCTCTAACAAATCTTGGGTTGCTCAAACCTATCAAAAAACAGCTCTCTAACATTGCTCTTGTAGCGTGCACAGTGCTAGCATACATGTAACCAAATCGTCAGCGAGAATTTCAGTCTAGTGAGCGTTTTACCATTCTTGCTCATGTGATGATCCTTGCAACAACTGTCGTATAGTACAGGAAAGACCCGCGGCACTTGCACACAACTCGCCACGCATCCGCTTGTTCATCGAATATGCCACAGGGCAGTACAGATGGCCTCGCCATCAATACTGTACGTGTGCTTCCCGTGTACTGGTACAATAGCGAGTCGGTCAGCTGGAACCGCGTTTTGGTGTGTTCGTAAAGCTACGACGTGGCAAATGCGCCCACCCGCAAGAAGCAGAGCCTATTTGGCAAAAAGTTTGGCGAGCCAAGCCGTCGCTGCATGAGTGAACTCCAGCAGCATCGGAGGACCCACCAAAATGCAGCAGCATCCTGGCAAAGCTCGCACTGTAATCCTAAATGTTGACTCTGTCGAGGGTAAACTTAGTTGAGCCGGCTCCAACCGTCATGCGTTCGCGAGTCCCGCTTTATCGTCCGAGCGGGGCGCCTCGAGTCAGGTTCTGCCAGTCCTCAATTCCCTCGGTCCACTCAAGTCCCTCGCTGTGGGCACAATGACAGTTGATCCAAGTCTTAACGACGTCGATTTCCCCAAGCGGCTATCCCTGGTGAGTGGCGCCTCACAGGGGAAAAGCATCGATGACGGCTATGCCCCTTCCAAGACTCCGGGCGACATCGAAGGCGGCGCGCTACGTGAAGGTGGCATGCCCGAGCTAACGAGCAGGGAGAACGTCGGTCTCCTGTTCCAGTACTCGACCATCGGACTCGTGTATGGCCTTCTACCCGCGACGATCTACCCGTTCATGCAGAACTACCTCAACTGTTCCGGTGCCCAAGTGACAGCTGCGAGTCAGCTAGTTGTGCTACCCTGGAGTTTCAAGGTCTTCTACGGCATTTTGTCCGACTGCCGACCCATTTTCGGCTACCGCCGCCGCCCATACATGCTCATCGGTTGGAGCATCTGCTTCATCATGCTCGTGATTTTGGCTACTTTGCCTATCGGTCAGCCGTACTTCACTGTGGTCACGGACCGCGACATCGACATCGCTGATTATACGCCGGAGATCGAGGCCCGCATCAACCGCAACGCCCCCGACCAAGGCGCCAAGTACGTCATCATCATGATGCTCGCAGCTGTTGGTTACGTTATGTCCGATGTCTCCGCCGACAGCATCACCTGCGAGCTGGCCCAACGCGAGCCGATTGACAAGCGAGGCAAGACGCAGTCGTGCATCTACACGGTCCGAACGGCCATGGTCATCTTCGGCCAGCTGCTCACGGGTTTCTTCTTCAACGGCGAGGAGTACGGCGGCGACTTCGACTTCTCGTTGAGCTTCCCTCAATTGATGATTATCGTGGCCGTTCTGACCCTCCCCGTGTTCCCCATGACGTGGTTCTTCATCAAGGAGGACAAGTCGATTGCTGCCAACTTCAAGGACTATATGACCAGCTTCTGGGACTTGCTGTGTTCGCGGGCCATGTACCAGATCGTCGCCTACCTCTTCTTCTCGGGCATCTTCGCCAACATCAGCTACACGGGCGGCTCGCCGGTCGCCTCAAAAATGGTGGGCGTGACTCCAATCAACAGCACCGTGAGTGATATCCTCAGTAATCTGCTCTTCATGGCCGGCATCATGATCACGTCCAAGTATGGTCTGCACTGGAACTGGCGCTGGATGACTGTTGCGACCGGCACAGCTGTGATCATCGTCGACTGCACCGTGTCGCTCTTGGTTGTCTGGGACGTGTTCCGCAGCCAGTGGTTCTGGCTGGGGCCTCCTATTGCAGTGCAGCTCCCGTACGGTGTCGGCTGGATCATTTCTACGTTCTGCGTGGTGGAGTTAGCACAAGTCGGCAACGAGGCTGCGGTCTACGGCCTAGTCACGACGGTCACCAACGTGGCCATGCCTTTCGCTTCGTCGCTGACCCTCGCCATCGACGGCCCATTCAACATCACCAACGAGCGCGTGCAGGCGGACGACCACTCGGTCCGTGCCGACATCACGTACACGATCATCATCATGTACGCCATGACGATCTTCTCCTGGGTCTTCCTGTTCCTGCTGCCACCGCAGAAGGCGGAAACGCAGGAATTGGTTTGCAAGGGTGGCCACAGCAAGCTCATGGGCGGCGTAACCGCGTTGTACTTGGTCTTTGCCATCTTTTGGGCCATCATGACGAACATCATGGCCATGTTTGACAGCACGTCGTGCTTGATCATTGCCGGTGGCACTGGATGCTAACTCAGCAGGCTAGGTGCCCTAGTTAAGATCCAGCGGTGTGGAAAGAACGATCCGTCGTTCAAATAGTCTCCGTGTACATACACTCAGCATTCCCTGTGCCAATTCTCTGTGGTGGTAACATGAGCACGCTTTAGGGTGGCAAACCAATAAGGAGATCATGCAACTACCGGCATAATAAGTTGACAGTAAGTCTAATGAATGCGTTGTGAAACACAGACCTGGCGTAGTGGCCAGACGTGACAGAATGCTACCGTTGTAGACAGAGAGGTGGCAGTTACGAAAGTAGGGGTCACGAGGTAGATGTGAATACATGTAGAAAACGGAGGGGTAGAAGAATTTCAATAACTTCTCATATCACTCCACTCACTCACGCTGCCTTGGAATAGCGACAGCGGACGTTCATCAATGGGGGAGACCGAGTCCAAAAGAGGACCCAGCACTGCAACCACCGACATCCCGAGTCAATGAATGAAGTCGAAAACGATCATCAAAGTTATTGAGGTTGAATTGGCTTCGTGTTACCAATTAGTAAATCTCTCTTGTCAAATGGGCTTACTACGGAGTGAATTGGTTCTGCTCGTCGCTTGTAGAGGATATTCCTTGACTAATCGGGTTTCTGAGGGCAGTTCCCTTGAAGGGTGGGGCCCTTGTTGGCCATTCTGGCCTGAGTTCGTCTTAGTTGCGGCCACTCGACGGAGACCCCCCGATCTCCGTCACCCGACCACCCCGCTTCCTTGTGTGCTGTCGCTGCCTGTGCTGCCTGCAAAAATCCGCCCAAATCCGTCGGCTACTCTGGATGCACGCTGCTGATATTTGCCGATCGAGACGTTTGGCGTCCCTTTTAAGGAGCCCGAGTTCCGAAGTCAACACCTGGTGATTGCCCTGCGCCACAGACCCAAGCGCTCCGTATACGAGTGCAGATAGTTGAACTGACCAACCTTGTCGCTCGAGATGCCTCTTCACACTGGAATATTTCTTGCACTTCTGGTCTGCAATGCGAGCAAGTGACGAGCTGCCAGGAGAGTCGCTACGATGGTCTTCGTAGGTGACGGCGAGGTCCACGATGGAAACAGTGCGCTTGGCACGATTGTAGAGTTGCAAATCCGGGCGAAGAGCTGGTCCTGGGAGCGTTGGCACTGTCTGGTCGACTAGCAATTCGACCTGGTTGTGGCTGCCGCGCGGAGACGCCTCGATAGCGTTGGAAATTAGCTTGAGGACGTCGTCATGTCGGCCACGCACAGCACCTTCGGTACCAGGACAGTGTCCAAGTACATGACCGAGCGTTTCTTTCCATGAGCAACCAGGGTGTCTGCACGTTGCGTGCGCGCGAACCTTTTTGCGTTTCAGCACGCTGTTGGTGTCGATTTGATTCAGTCGACCAGCGATGGCAAAGCGATAGTCCGCTTCCCAGAGACCGCGTGGGCAATTCAAAAACGCACTTCCAGCGCCGCCAATCGATCGGGCGACCCGGCCTTGGTCCTTCATCTGCGTCCAGCGGTGGTAGTGTCGGTATTTCATGTGCATCTTGAGCTGCCGAAGAACAGTCTTGTAGTCGAGCCAGCCTTTGTAGTGGGGAACTTGAAGCTGAAGAGCGGTAGCTGGGGTCCCCGTGACGGCATCCGCTGGCGCTGTTTCAAATTGCAAATCGAACGACGTTAAATGGCGTTGAATGTCAACCCAAAGAGAACCGATATCGCTCGAGTTCCTCTTCTTCGGTGCATGTACAGACTCGCCCAGCTTGGAGTTCAGCAGCATCTCCGCGAGTTCGTCCGAGCGGGTCTTCCAATAGTCGTGGTCGAGGTGGTGTCGCGCCGCAGCAATATCACGAAGCTGAGTCCGAGCAATACGCTGAATCGAAGCGTCCGGTGAGTGCAATACCTGCCACCCATAGGCTAGTTGTAGAGCTGCATGGAGTTCCGTCAGCGGAAGTAGTCCGAGGCCGCCACGGGTTACGGGCGCATACAAAAACGCCCTTGTAGAATTCGACGGCAGGCGAAAGAGGTTGAGCAGTCCACGCGCTAGATGTTTGTCGAAGCCGGCCAGCTGCTGGTTGAACGGACGAAGGTGCCGCAGCGCATACTCAACGCGGGGATACAGGTACGTTTTCACAGCCTTAACGACTTGCCATGGCGCGAGCCCAGAGTGGAGAAGAGCGGTGGTGTCGCGCTTGAGCTCCGCAATTGCCGGGCTCATCTCGGTTCGGCTCATGGCATGATCAAAACCGTCGCCAATGCCGAGGTAGGTGTACGCCTCGTGCAAAGTCAAGCTCGGAATCACTTCGCCATCCAGTTGAGCATCTAGATCACCTGAAACCAGATTACAGCGCGTGTTGCGCGTGACGGAGAGCGAGCGGCACTTCGAAGGATTAGCCTGGAGGCCCGTCCACCGCAAAACTTTGTAACCAGCCTGTGCTGCTGGTCGATGCCTGCCTTGCTCGTGCTAAAGACCTTCAAGTCGTCTGCAAATGCGCACACTCCCGGTCGATCCTCGCCAGATAGCGTCACTCCGGCACCTGTTAGCTTATCGAGCGCGAGCAAAAGCGGAGTAACCACAGCCGTAAAAAGGTGGGGACTAAGCGGGCAGCCTTGAAACACTCCAACACGCAGCGACACCGGAGCTGATGGTCCATCTTTCGCGTTGGCGACAACAAAGGCAGCACGATCATAGATTCCCTGACAGCGGCCAACAAAATCCGGAGGAACGCCTAGCAACTCGAGAATGTACCACAACAGATCGTGTAGAACGCTGCCGAATGCGTTTTTGAGGTCGTACCAAATGACCCGGAGCTCGCGGTGCTTTCGGCGCGCTTGATCAATCAGAGTCGACGCCACAAAATTATGTTCTCCACAGCCATTGACAGATCGAAAACCTTTTTGAGCTGGGGCGTGACGCTCATTAGCATCCAGCCATCGTGTGAAGCGTCCTGCCAGCACTCCCGCGTACAACTTGTAAATCGACTGCTGCAGGCAAATTGGCCTCCAGTTGCTTGGGTCCTTGCGAGATCCTTTCTTGAAGACCAGCCGAACCGTGCCCATTTTCCAGCTCTGGGGGATGCGCTTGTGCTCCCAGCAGCATGCGAACGCTGCAGCGAGTGGGGGAAGAAGCTGTGCTGCAAACCGTCGGTAGATATCGTAGCCAACTCCATCCAAGCCAGGGCTGGAGCGCACATTGACTCGGTTGAGCTGCGTCTCGATGTCCTCTTCCGACGGGGCCTGGGTTAGAAGCTCAGGCAGCGACGTAGCAGCCGGCAAGCTCTGCACCGCTTCACGAAAGGCTGCTCCGACGCGGGCTTGCGGGTCAAACTCGGAGCGCGGCGTGTTGACACCATCAAAATACTGCCAGAGCTGCTCGCCGGAGAGGGGGCACCCGGGATCCTCGTCTTCCTCGCTGTCGTGAGCCACTGTCGGGTGAGCTGCCGCTGATTTCCCTCGCGCCCTGGCGACTGCCGCACGTTTTAGGATCTCCGCCACGCAGTCTTTTTCAGCAGTATTAAAACGATGGCGGAGGCGTTGCTGTTCTTGAGATCGGCGAATACGGCCAACCCGGCGCCGCGCCTTGCGGATGTCGTGGCGAGTACTCGTACGATTACGCTCCATAGCGTACAGATTGTCTAATGCTTCATCGATACGCTTCTCCCTGTTGAAGTTCGAGTTGCGCGGGGGTCGTTTTCTCTTGTGCTGCCGTCGCCGTGGCTTCGTGCCGGCCGCAGGCGACGGCGATGCGCCGAGGGAAGCACATTGCTCGATCGAGCGTGAGCGGTCATGTGGCGCTGCTGCTGGCGACGGTGCGGCGGCTGTGTATGGCTGCAACTTCTCGTAGATCAGGTATGGAAGAGCGGTAATGTAGCCTTCAGCGGCACTCCAGTCTACTGCATCGGTGATCTTCGCCGCTAAGGCCACACCAAGCCGCTCCATGTCTGCACACGCCGCTTCTTCTTCGTCGTCCTTCAGCTCCCGAAGCCGTAGACGCGGGCGACGAGTGGGGACTGCGCCTGCGCTGACCTGCATGGGCGCGTAGACCTCGCCATCGTCAACATCAGCGGGGGTCCGTCCTCCACAGGTGCGTCGAACATGGGTACATCTTGGGAATCAGGATTGTCCGGTGGCTGCAAGGCGACAGTGGCCAGGGGTCGTGACGGATCGATCTCCATAGACGTGCAGCCCATACCCGCCGGGTGGATGCCACACTCAGAGCGCGTGTTTCGCCGGTCAAGCGCGCGATTGGCAAGACGGTCGGCCTGTCCATTTCGCTGGCGGTCTATCTGATGTAGCGAATAGTGTTCGAATCGCCGGAGCTCGGACATAATCCGCTTACGCAGCCCACTTAGCCGCGAATTGTTGGTTCGGTAGCGACCGCGCACTTGCTGAACAACGAGATTGCTGTCGCCTTCTATTCGAAGGCGCCGTACTCCATGGTCAGCAGCTGCGCGGACCCCAAGCAGAAGTGCGGTATATTCCGCCGTATTGTTGGTCTCTCCGGCGTCAGGCATATAGAGTGAACCTGTCCATACTACCACATCCTCAGGATTAGACAGCACTGCGCCGGCACCCCCAGGATGGGGGTTCTTACGGCATGCTCCATCAAACTGCAGTAACCACTCGCCGGTGGTGGTCGCCTCGCTCGTTGGGGGCTCGCCGTCGGCGACGGCCATCTCGACGTCGGTATTGCTGGCGGGAACCGTGTCAGCCATGTCGATGGTACCGCTGGCAGCACCAGTACTTGGCCTAACAGTGCATGTATTGTTTTGCTCCAGCGGGCTCCCAATCGGGTAGCGCCATCGTGTGTGTCGGCCTGGGTCGGCTCAGGAGCGGTCGTCTGCGTTGAGCTCGGATTGGTTACGGGGTCGGAAGCTGCTAACTGCGCGATGGGAGGCATCGATGTCGAGAGAAGGGGCTTGATCCAAGACGTGTAGCAATTCGTTGAGCAATTATGTCACGGGGCAATGGCCGATCCCACCTCGGATGGGTTCCCCAAGGCGGTCGGCAATCTGGAACGCCACTCGGGTGGCGACCAAATTTCGCGGAAGCGATCGTCCCCAGCGAGAGGAGGGCCGCTCCACTGCCGGCTCCGACAGCAATTCTGTAGACTGCGCAGACGGCTGGGATGGGGTCCTTCTGGTTCTTCGTGGGGTGGTTGGGGGTCGGAACGGGAGCGGTGGGGGCCGCAATGTCGACGGTTGCGTCGACAGCACCGACGGCGAAGCTTGATGCTTCTACCGCCGGCGCTGTCGGCATCGGTAGGGTTACCACGGTGGTTGGGCACGCAAGAGAGTGGCGGGCGGCCGCCAGTCTCGTAGCGAACGGCCTGCCGCATGCGCATCCGGCCGAGAATCGGTCCAAGAAGACAGTACGGCGGTGACGCGAGTCACGGTGTCGCGACAGCGAGGCGAAGCTTGGAGCGGTGTACTTGCACAGCGTGCACTCAAAGTGCTGCGCATTGTGCACATACACGGCCAGAACTGAGGCTGGGAGGCGCTAGCCGCGGATGGCTTGGGCGCTGGGGCACGGGGGCAGTCCTCGTTCGTGTCGACAAGCTCGCTCACGTCGCAGTCGTCTCCAACATCGTTGAGGCGGCGGCGTTTTCCGCCAACCTGCAGCGCGCGGGACTGAGGGCACTCGATCGCGTCGTAGAACTCGTCTCCATCTTCGGCGCTCGCGCAACGCGAACGGGTGGACGGAGACGCGCTCAACGGCGGCGGCATCGGCGTCTCGGGGTTAGGTTTAGGAAAGTCGAATAGAAAAGAAGGTACTATAGAAATGATCCTGTGTAAGTACGGTCTTGATCTTCCTTTGAACACGTTGCCGTAGCGTATTTACCCTAATCGAACCCTACGAGCAATTCCAAGCTGCTAGCACCGATATCATTGGTGGAACCACTTCAACATGGACAAGGCAACAAGGCAAGGGTTCATTTCTGTTCATAAAGCGAAAACATGACTGACTACACCGTCTCGATACATGCTACACGGGCCTGAATCGCCTGCCCTCTTAGCAGCCAGTGCCTCCCGCAATGACGAGGCACGACGTGCTCTCGAAGATGGCCATAATGTTGGTCATGACGGACCACACGATCGCGAAGGTCAGGTAGAGCACCGTGACGCCGCCGATGAGTTTGCTCTTGCCGCCCTTGCGGAGCAGCCGTTGCGTGTCCTCCTTTTGCTTGGGCAGCAGGGGCAGGAAGACCCACGCAAACGCAGTCATAGCGTACATGATGATGATGGTGTAGGTGAGATCCATGCGAATCGAGTGGTCGTCCTGCTGGATCCGCTTGTTCGTGATGTTGAACGGGGCGTTGATCACGAGCGTCAACGCTGAACCGAAGGGCGCAGCAACGTTGGTCACCGTCGTTAAGAGGCCGTAGACGGCCGCTTCGTTGCCCAGTCCAGCCAGCTCGACAGTCACGAACGTCGAGATGATCCAGCCGATGCCGGCCGGAAGTTGCACGGCAATGGGAGGGCCGAGCCAGAACCATTGGTTGCGGAAGACGTCCCAGATGACGATCATGGTGATCGTACAGTCCACAATGATCACCACGGCTCCAGTGACGACGATCATCCAGCGCCAGTTCCAGTGCAGCCCCCATTTCGAGGTCACCATGATGCCGATCATGAAGAGCAGGTTGCTCAGGATGTTACTGATGGTGTTGTTGATGGGGGTGACGCCCACCATGTACTTCTGGACTGGGGAGCTGCCGGTGTACGTGATGTCGGCGAAGATGTGCGAGAAGAAGTTGTACGCGATGACCTGGTACACCGCGCGGCTGCAGAGCAAGTCCCAGAAGCTCTGGATGTACTCCTTGAAGTTGGCGGCCTCCGACTTCTCCTCCTTGATGTAATACCAGGTCGTCGGGAACACAGGGAGCATCAGCACGGCCACGATGATCATGAGCTGCGGGAAGCTCAGCGAGAAGTTGAAGTCGCCGCCGTATTCTTTGCCATTGAAAAAGAAACCGGTAAGGAACTGGCCCACGATCACCATGACCGTTCGCACGATGTAGATGCATGACTGCGTCTTGCCGCGCTTGTCGAGGGGCTCGCGCTGCGCCAGCTCCACTGTGATACTGTCGGCGCTCACGTCCGCCATGACGTAGCCGAACGCAGCGAAGAACATGAGCATCACGTACTTGGCGCCTTCCGATGGAGCGTCGTAGTTGATGCGCGCTTCGAGCTCTGGCGTGTAGTCGGCGATGTCGACCTCTCTGTCGTCCACATTTGTGAAGTAGGGCTTGCCAATGGGCATGATGCACATGACCAGCAGCATGGCGAAGCAGATACCCCAGCCGATCATCATGTACGGTCGACGACGGTAGCCGCAGATCGGGCGACAGTCGGACACGATGCCGTAGAACACCTTGAAGCTCCAGGGCAGCACGACAAGCTGACTCGCAGCGGTCACTTGAGCGCCGGAACAGTTGAGATACTCCTGCATGAATGGGTAGATGGTCTCCGGCAGCAGTCCGTACACGAGGCCAACCGCGGCGTATTCGAAGAGCAGTCCGAGGTTCTCCTTGCTCGTCAACACGGGCATGCCACCTTCACGGATGGCGCCGCCTTCTCCTCCAGGAGGGAGCGCACCAATGGGGACGCGCTCGGGGTCTTGACGCCGACATAGCTGCCGTCTTCCAGATCCTTCGGCTGTGAGGCACCGCTCACGAAGGACAGACGCTTGGGGATGTCGACGTCTTGGTTGTTGATGCCGTGACCTCCGGCGAACGTGGTCGGCATGGCGAAGCGAGGGGTCTTGAGCCTACGGTAGTCTAGTTTGTGGAGGAGGGCTGCGGAGTTGAGAGAAAGTTGGCAAGTGAGCAGGAGGAAATGCCGGCGGTACCAAATGAGAGCAGACCGCCACCAGAGAGAGAGAGAGAAGCGCCCTCATACAGAGCTCGAAGATATGTTTGATGTCCAAGCCGTGGGGCAAGAGGGGGATGAGACGGCTTTCGTCTCCATTCCAAACGGCCCCTTGCTGAGCAATTTGCTGCGTTTGCTCAGCAAATGGTCAAAGAGTGGCCAAGTGTAGGTCACACGACACCCAGAAAGCATCACAAAAGGGAACTGTCGACGAAAGCTTGCTCAAACAGCAAAAACCGATGTACAGAGCCTCAACAACGACTACAATACAATACGCGGTCCAGCAAGCTCGGGGCATAGGTACGAATGCCGGCATGTGCTCTCGAGACTCTAAGTTAGTTAGCTTCCTTGCATTAGTACCGTTCGTCCAGGGCTATGCATGGCTCACGGGTTTAGAGGAACCGTTTTTCCTGAGGGGGTGTAGACGAATGCGGAACCTGCAGAAGATCGCGCATCTCGCGTCCTCACAACTGAGTCGAAGGTAGGATACACATATCATATTGCTTGCAAATCAAACCCCGACGTGGGCCTCGCGGTTATCGCGCTACGTGTTCGACGTGGAGAGATCAATGCAGCTGATTGAAGCATTTAACCGGGTACAGGTACAAGGTCGCGCTTGGTTATCACTGCTCTCAGAGCAGTGCTCTGACGTGGTTCATACGGAACTGTACTTCTACCGGTGACGGCCCGCCACTCACAACTAGACTTAGCGGTGCGCACCGCGAACGATTCACACTTATTGGATGTGGCCTCGCCCCAGTTGGGCCAACCGCTGGGCCCGAACTGCCTCTTTAGTTACATGTACCACCCCTTGCATCATACTCCTGGAGAGTTATGAGCGCGAAGTTCGCGCCGCGAACACAAAAGGCCATTGCACATGTAGAAAATCCGCTGCTCGCCGGCCCAAAGATGAAGTCACCCTGTGCCTCGTTGCTGAGCACAGGTCGACCTGTGCTTCTCACCCCTTCTTTCGAGCTGGTGGCGCTGCTCTTTCCCATTCATGCGTAATTGGATGACTCATTTCTTCTGTGTTTTATTTATTTGCTTGTTTGGATCGAAGAGAACTACATGTATTGTACAAGCTGAAGCTGTACGGCCGGCGACGATGGCCACAAATCGGGAAAGCAGTCGGATAAAGCTCCATAATCTTAGATCGCCTAGAAGCTCAACGGCAGTACAACTAGTGTGCTGGCAGTGAGCACCTGTCAGGCGCCTGCATGAACGGATAGATGGTGGAAGGCCAGCGTGCTGCGTATTGCAACACGAGACCAATATGCCCGCGATACGTCTCCTTCGAACAGGTCGAAGGGATTTGGGTGGCGATGGTACTGGCCGTGGGGCAACCCTTACTTCTCGGACGCTTCGGACCGCGATATAACCCCTAGTGACTATACACCCAAGATCGAGGCGCGATTGAGCGCATCTGAGGCGGCTAAGCTCTCCTCATGATGTTTGCTGCCTTCGGGTGCGCTAACGGTGTCGTCGTGAAGCTGGCACAGCGAGAGCCGCTGGCCGAAAGAGGACGGACATCTACGCTGCACGGACGTTTGCAGCTACAATCGGTCAGATCTTGACTGGTGTTGCCTTCAACGGTGAGGAGTACGGAGGATCCTTCGACTTCTCGCTGTCGTTCCCGCAGCTGATGCTGTTGCAACTGATGAGAGAAGGCCCCAGGTACTTGACCTGGTGGCGTATATTTAGGCACTTATTTCGGAGCCTGCTGGAAGCAGGCACTTTGATGTCTAAGTGAGTTACCCTAAACTATTCCTAGTTGATCGTTTTCCCTTCCTGAGGTCGTGGTGAGGCGGCGGTTTGAGGGGATGCGGTTGCAGAGGTTAATCGGGAGTTCCATTAGGGGGGTGACTTAGGGGGTTCCAGGAGATGTAGTGATGGAGGTAGTCGGGGGACGGAAATAGACTTACGTGGCTTTTGTATCGGAATCGCTCCGGGCGAGACTTGAACCCTCAGTGGAACGCTTGATCTTCGTGGGCCTTACCCACAGGGACACTAGGGAGCCCCTGATGCTGTTGCAACTTGCTAGCTCCCTCTACGGCGCCAATCCTCCCGGTTACGTGGCTGTACATTGAGGAGTCTCCGAAGCCGCCAGTGAGCTTCTCCAAGTACGTGCGTGACTTGTGGCAGGCGATGAAGACTCGCGCAGTGTACCAGGTCGTCTTCTACTCGTTCTTCAGCGGCATCTTCGCCAGCTTCTCGTACACGGCGGGGTCTCCGATCCAGTTGTACATGGTGGGGGTCACGCCCATCAACAACACAGTCAGCGACATCATCGGCAGTGCCCGGCGTCGTGCTCACGGGCAAGTACGGACTGGCGTGGAATTGGCGCATGATGACGGTGCTGACGGGGGTGGTGGTGATCGCTGTCGACGCGGTGTGCACGTTCCTTACGGTGTGGGATGCTCCAGTGGTTCTGGCTCGGACTGCCGATATTTTAATATCGCAGGCACGTTCACTGCTATTATAAAAAATAGCAGTGAACGTGCCTGCGGGCATCAACTTCCTCATCAGGACGTTCGTGACGGTGGAGCTGGCGGGTGAAGGCCACGAAAGGGCCACGGTATGGTCTGCTTACGATCGTTCCAAATCTTGCATAGTCTCCCTAACCATGACCGTGTGTACAACGGCCTGTGGGAATTGAGCAACGAACAAGCTGACGACTCTGCAGCGCGTGATACTACGGAGGCAGTACTGCTCATGTACGGCATGTCGGTGGTGTCGTGGCTCTTTTTGTTTCTTCTACCCAGACAGAAGCAAGAGATTCAGGAGCTGAAGCGATCAGGAGGATCGAGTGCACTTCTTGGGTACTGACGGTGGGCTACCTGTCCTTTGCATTGCTTTGGTCTGTCACGACGAGCATACTGGGCAGTGTGTGTCAAGCACGAGCTGCCTCGTGGTCGCTTGTGGTACCGTAGCGGTTGCTGATAAGTGTACGAGTCTGAGAGTTGCACTGTGCAACTTGTAATCGGTAGTGCGCCTGCGCTAACTTCAGATCCTGCAAATAAAAATGTAAGCTTACATGTGAGAGTCATCGAGGACATCATAGTACACTGCGTCGTTGAGTGTACATGTACACTTGCATTCCACACTCATTCCAATTCATACACATCCATGATAGCGATAATATCGACTAATGTAAGCCAAAAAATTCCACTGCCATCTCAATTTGAGCTTCAAGACTCTCATACTGTATCGCGATACACTGAAGATGAGGAGGGTGCCCAAACATACAGATTTTTGGGTCAAAACATACAGGCATTTATTCTATCACCCAGCTAGCGCTTCGCGCGTACCCAAACGACCCTTACTCTTGGGGCACAAAACCCTACCGCGCTGGCGCGCGGGATCGGCTCGCTGCGCTCGCTTAGTGCGACCCTACCGCGCTTCGCGCGGGAATTGGCTCGCTCCGCTCGCAAGGTATTATGTATCAGTGTATGTTTTGACCCCAAAATCTGTACATGGTATGTTTCGGACCTTTCATCACTGAAGATCAATAGCGCAGCAGCAGTGCTGCCACGGTTGTTCCGCAGTTTAACTTTTTTAATCAATCCGAACAATGCAACAGTCACTTGTGACGCTAGGCAGTTGAGGCCGGTGATTGGCGGACGACCCCATCTCGATTAATTAATCCGTACAAACGGCTATCCTTGCGCAGAAAAGTGGTTCTCCTTACAAACTTCCACATGAATTTTAGCGAGAGCTCATATCCGGAGCAAGTAACATTGCGGCTGGTGATGCCTAACGCATGGTCGATCCGCAATGCTCGGCCGTCGACAAGTTTTCACGGCCAAAGGAGCGAATGCCTGCTTCAGGTTCCAGGTCGTCATCACTCGCAGCACCGGCTCGGCGCGGAAAGCGCTGTGTACACATCTCACGCGCTCGGTGCTTCAGTCATCGGTGGGAAAGAGATCAGTTACTGAAGTACACCACGGAGGAGACCCCCAAGATATTTTTTCTCCTGTATTGCGGGTCACCACACTCCTTCAGCTTTCATTCCGGAATTTGCTCTCAACAACCCAAGCAACAGCCAGAATGGTCGCTTCCCGGCCCAGCAACCTCGACATCCCCGTCCGGCTGTCCTACGTCAGCGGCGCCTCGCAAGCCAAGGTCAATAATGGCCACGACTACTCGGTGGCGAAGACCCCGATGGCATCAATGACCCCGTCAACCTCGAGGGCGGTGCTCTGCGTGAGGGTGAAGTCCCCAGCCTCACCAGCCAGGACGGTCTCGGTCTGCTCTTCCAGTACTGCGTCGTTGGTATCAACTACGGTTTGCTGCCTGCCACGATCTACCCGTTCCTGCAGCAGTACCTGAACGCCACGGGTTCCCAAGTGACCACGGCCAATACTCTGGTTATCCTGCCGTGGAGTTTCAAGGTCTTCTACGGTGTCCTGTCCGACTGCGTGCCTATCTACGGATACCGCCGGAAGTCGTGGATGATGGTCGGCTGGGTCATTTGTCTGGCCATGCTGCTGGTGATGGCCATGTCGCCTGCCGGAGAGCCGTACTACACCGTTCCGTCCGACCGTGACGTTGCCGTCGCTGATATCACCCCGGAGATTGAGGCTCGTATCAATGCTGACGCCGGTAACCAGGCAGGCAAATACGTCATGTACATGTTCTTCGCGGCTTTTGGCTACGTCCTTGCAGTTGTGTGCGCCGACAGTATCGTGGTGGACTTCGCCCAGCGCGAGCCCATCGAGCAGCGCGGTAAGACGCAGTCGGCTATCTACGCGGTGCGCACGGTGTTCGTCATCATCGGCCAGTTGCTGGTCGGCTTCTGCTTCAACGGCGAGGAGTACGGCGGCGACTTCAACTTCTCGCTGAACTTCCCTGAGCTGATGTCCATCGTCGCGGTCATCACTGCACCGATCCTCCCCATTACGTGGTACCTCGTGAAGGAGGAGAAGAAGCCCCGGATCTCGTTCCGGAAGTACATGAGCGACTTCTGGGTGTTGCTGCAGAAGCGCGCTGTGTACCAAGTCGTGTTCTACCAGTTCTTCCAGAACGTCTTCTCCAGCATCTCATACACGGCCAGCTCGCCCGTCAAGTCGTACATGGTTGGCGTGACCCCGATCAACAACACTATCAGTGAGATTTTCGCCAACGTGCTCTTCATGGCTGGTATCATGGTCACGTCCAAGTGGGGTCTCAACTGGAGCTGGCGCAAGATGATCCTGTTCACGGGCATTTTCGTCATTATCGCCGACAGCCTCACAACTCTCCTGACGATCTGGAATGTGTTCCGTAGCCAGTGGTTCTGGCTTGGCCTGCCGCTGGCCGTGAAGCTCCCGTACGGTGTGGGCTGGATGATCGGCAACTTCGTCATCGTCGAGCTGTCCGGAATCGGCAATGAAGGAGCCATCTACGGTCTAATCACGATGGTTGGCAACTTGGCGTCTCCGTTCGCGCAGGCCCTGACGCTGCTCATTAACCAGCCTCTGAACCTGACGACGGCTCGTATCCAGGCCGATGACACCTCCATCCGTACGGACCTCACGTACGCGGTGCTCATTATGTACGGCATGACGATCTTCTCGTGGGCTTTCCTCGTCTTCTTGCCTCGCCAGAAGGCTGAGACGCAGGAGCTGCTGCGCACCGGCGGCAGCAGCAAGATCATGGGTGGTCTCACGGTCGCCTACGTCTCGTTCGCTACTGTTTGGTCGCTGATGACCAACATTATGGCCATGTTCGAGTCCACGTCGTGTCTGCTCATTGCAGGGGGCAAGGGCTGCTAAGAGGCAGTGTATTAGGTCAAGTACGTAAGAGCAGCATAGTTTCAATGAGTATTTTTTGGTAGAAGTCCACAGTCTCTCGGTGTGCTTGCTTCGCTAGGAATCAGAAGAGTTCTTGTCAACTGATCTTGCGTGAACGATACGATCCGGATCGATTCCCGGCTGGACTCCAGCCTGGAGCCTCCAGCAGCTTGGATTTAAAAGTTTGAGTGGATTGCGTGATGTCAGAAACGTGCATCCACTGTCGTTAGAAACTCAACGGAATCCTCAGGAACAATTCATGTAGCAACCGTCACGCACACGCTGGTGGCAAGACTCTCGCAGTCCAGTGCCTGCCAAAGGTACAGTGTACAAGTACATGTATGTACAGTAATCTGCTTCCTCAGCGAACAGGCAGAACCTTATACTTTTTGAGAAAGCATCTTTCCCGAATTGTACCACACTTAAAGCGATGTATTGTTTTAGTGAACAGTGGAGTCCCACTGAGGATTCCAGTGGGACTGTAAACTACGATTCCACCAATCATCTATCGTAAAGCGGGAATATATCCGGGCCTAACTTCAAGGATGCGCAGTACATGCAGTCAACGCCGTGCAAGTGGCTCAAAACAAGGAGATCGGTGGTCCCAGTGCGGCTACCTAACGAAGCTATAAGAGCAGATCTCCGCGAGGTAGATACACATGGAGCTCTGTCTCGCAGTGTTTCGTGCCCATTGGGAACTCCCCAGGCAAGTCAGCGACTACCTTGGACTGCAGTCGAAACTCAAGACGTGTGCATGTATCCATCCATCGTACTTCAGTGGCTAAGTCAGTACATTGGATCAATAGGGGTTGCTTACACATTCCTTTCATAACGTATAAACCTGAGGTGTCTTATACATATCAGGTGTTCGCTGAGGAAGCAGATTACTGTATACTGTAATACATGTAACATGACGTGACACCAGTACTGTAGCGATTTTAATCGCTTCCAAGTTTAATAAAATCAGAATTTTAACCCCTTGGTTCCCGAAAAAAGGGGTCCGGACGGCCTAACACATGTCGTATCTTACGACTTTGCGTTAATCTACAGAAATGTATTGGACAAAAACAGACCCCTAGAACCGCGTATTATTTGTCAAGAGGTTTCAACTGCAATGTCGTAAGTTATACTACTTTTCAGTCCCCTCGACACCAAGTATGTCGTAACTTACTCCAAAAAGTACAGAGCCAGAGGGAGCAAGTCAGAGTATCGCCTGTCATTTGCAAAAGGCAGCACAAACCGTACGTCGACTCAAGGTACTATGCATTACGAACGCACAATATCTAAGACTCATCAAAGCTTGCTCTTCCGTCCTCTCTACAGCTTATTTCTTCAATCTGATTCATCATCGGCTTCGTCGCCACCGGCACCAAGACGAAGCTCTCGACGAGTCTTCTTCCTCTCACCAGCATCCTTGCCAGGGCGCCGCAGCACCACCCTCTTTCCCAAGTTGGGCGGTATAGCCTGGCCGGCACCAAAGTCGTCGTGCCATATTTCAAAGCACGTTTTAGCTACACCTCTGTACTCACGTCGAATCTTGTTGCAGAGCCAACACTTCGCGTCATCGATCGAGCAGCGTTCGCAGAAGTAGGTCGTCGCGAACGACTTCTTCTTGCTGTCCGTGCGCAAGAGCGCGCATACTTTGCATGAGCGCTGTCGGCGCTTCTGGACATTGCTGACTGTAACCCAGTCCTCGGACTGCTCTGGAACGTGCGTGAGCCGTACCGGTGTGCGCTTGCGCTTCTGAAGGGTAGGTGGCGGCGTTGGAACCACATCTGCGAAATCGTGAGCCTTGAGTTGAAGAAGCTGATTCTGTAGAACTCCGTACCATTGCCTGCGCGTCATTGCCATTGTGCCTGAGATCTTTGCCGACTCCTTGTGGGATATGTACGAGTTGACCAGCACTAGATCCACAAAGCCTAAGAATATACTTCTGTAGGGCTTTTTGAACCTGGTCGAGGTCTGAAGCGAGAAAGATTGGAGGCGGAGTTGGTCATGCACATCAACTCCGCCCATCCAACGTTGATAGTCGTTCACGGCGGCTGGGCATGGTACCGAGATTGCTCCGACCTGCTTGACCTTCCTTCCGATTGTAGATGGTGTCATCACAGCGCCCGTACACAAGTAGTGTACAGGCTTGCGGTCCCACCAGTGAAACGCAACCATGGTCGGAATGGCAACAGAGCGTGAGAACGTGAAAGACCCGCGGGGAATCGAAGCCGGGCGCGTCTCGCTCTTCACCTTGATGCGTTTGTCCAGTCCAAGCCGATTGGTCATGATGGTGCCAATAACGTACACGTTCATCTTCAAGAGCTCAATGGCAAGTAGAATCGACGAGTAATAGCGATCCACAACGACCGCGCGCCATTGTGAACTGTCAGTAGACCCGAGGACGGCCTTCAAATTCCGAACGACAGCAGCAGCACCCGTCTTGTTGTCAATAGCGCTGTTGCTGGCGCCATCTTTATTACGCTTACCGAGGTACATCTCGAATCTAGTAACAAACAACATTGGTCATTAGCTGATAGAATATAAGTAGCGGCTCCGGACATACATAGCTTACCTATGGCAGTACGCAGTCCTAGAATCACACGTCATAAAGATTTTAGACCCGTAGCGGTGGGGTTTGTCGGGCATGAACATGCGCGTGGTGTTCCGTTTTGATGTGGATGGGAGGACGCCTTCGTCGAAAGAGAACACGGCCGGAAGTGACCATCCTTCCTGGAAGCGCTGCTGGATCTTGTTCACGACCGGTCGCAGTTTCCAGAGCTTGTCACGCGTGTTTTCCTCTTCATTGTTCACGAAGTGTAGATCTCGCAAGATATCTTGGCAGCGATTACGCCCCATGAACCGCCCAAAGCTGCCGGCGGGTACTGCGCCGTCCTCGACCATCGACCAATGCGCTGAGAATCGCTTCTGAGGGCACAGCATACGTGCAATAAGCAGTCCAATAACATGCAGGATCTCGTGCGTCTGATACTCGTGTTTTGACCTCAAACGCCTGCGTATATTCTTGAGTGTGTCCGGGCAACGCTCCGACTGCCTGGCCTGCTTCTCCTGTATTGCACGCGCTCGCCGGTCGACTTGCTGCAGGCCGTACAGGTTGGTCTCCTCATTGATCTGAACCCAAAGCGACTTCGGCATAAAGTAGAAGAAGGTCAGGAGCGGAGAGTGACAGAGTGCACGCAACTCACTCACAGGCTGCGCCTCCTCCGTTGACAAGCCTGGATACGGAGTTGCATTGGCTTCAAAAGCCGTCGACACTGGAGACCAATCCATGGCACGTAAGGCAGCCTCCCGCTGCTTCACGGTGAGCCGATCAGTCCCGCCATCCAATTGAAGAGAGGCAATAAAAGCTTCATCCATCTCTACAGCATCGCTATCAGAGAGGATGTCTTCATTGTCATCATACTCGTCCGGTTTTGGGTCGTCATCGTCTTCTTCATAAGCAACACCGTCACTCTCGCCAGAGCTCAGGCTCTCGTACACGCTCGTGTTTTCACCTTCTGGGATGTAGTTGACGTCCGTTTCCTCTGCTGCATGGCCACCTACAGTACTCACACTTTGCCCTTGATCACCACGCCCATCATGTTGAAGTCGCCCTTGTACAGCATGACCTGGTTGCCGTTGCGCGCGAGGTGGTAGGCTTGCAATATCTGCAGGATGAGATGCAACCCCACCACCCTTCTCTGCTTCGGATACCCCTGACAGCGGTGGCAAGCTGTGATTGGCCTCTCGTGGCGCCATGTCGAACTGGAGGTCGCGCTGAGAGAGGTCGAACGCTGTTGTTACTGCAGCCGGTGACAGCTCGACCTCGGACTGGCTTGGCGCGCTGAATATGGTGTCAATTGTACCCTGAGAAAGTTGGACAGAGGTGTCGATCTGTGATGCGCGTACGGGCTGACTCGCCCCCTGGAATTCCGCTGCTGAACTTGTGTCCTCCTTGCTGCTGCCATCGTCGACCAACAACCCAGACTCCACACAATGGGTCACAACTGCGTCTTCACCGACAAATACAATGACACCTCCTGGATTCGTGTATGTCCACTCCGTTTGTAGCCCGCTAGGCCGCTTAGCTGTCCATCCGGCCGCCCGAAGTTGCCGCCAAAGATGCCGGAAGTCGATTTCGCGTGCGACAGCGGCAACCGCGTCAGTCTTCCCACGTGCGCTTGACCGGATGCGTGCCATCGAGCAAGTTCTGGAATGCCGCAGCTATGGTGCTCCTCAGTGGCCGGGAGCCTCCCGCTATCCCATCCTACTTCTATCTTGCTCCGTATTGATGAACCGGTTTTGCAATTTGCGAGATTACCTCTTGCATTCTATCTTTCGCAAATGACATGATTATAGTATTGACATTCTCGTTTCGAGCCAACTTCTATTGTTGCTCGTCGAATGTCGTAACTTACGACATATTCTCTTTGCTATGTCGTAACTTACGACGTTGGGATCCTAGGGGTTAATCTTCATGGAGCTCAAGCCAATGACTGGTCCAGGATGTGTACATTGTACTGTATTTCCCAGGTGCAGTGGTTTGCCAGCTCCACTCGTGCTGCAACTTGCGTGGTCATGACGGGAGGTACATGCACACTGTGGATCATCTCCAGGTCCAAACGTACCCTCGCTTCCCGTTGACACCGTCTATAATAGCGAGCGACTGCACGCACTTCCGGTGCGGACGACTCCGAGGTCCGAGTCGGAGGGGACTCTCCCTGTCACCGGGCTCAACGTTTGCAGCGCTCCTCTCGCTGCTGTTCATCACGGAGAAAGCAACGAATGCTAGGGGGCGATTTCAGGACGTCACGGATTCCTTAGCCAGCTGGTGTAGAATGCATCGCCTCGAGGCAAAATCGGCAGACCCCTCCAGTTGACGCCGCCTTGGTGTTGCGAGCGAATGAGCCTCACCGCCAATGACAGCTCATCTATTGGAACCGTGAGTGGATCCCTTGGATTATGGTGTGCTCCCCTGTAGAGCCTTCAAAGGGGTCAATTTGTTGAGACTTAAGACCCCAAGCAGTTCACTTTGAAATCTGCATTCCACCGCTCAACAGACCCTCAGCATGGCGTCACAACACGGACCTACTGGTCCAAGCAAGCTCGACATTCCGGTCCGACTGTCTTTTGTCAGCGGAACCTCACAAACCAAGGACCCAGACAACTACACTCCTGGCTACACGCAGGCGAAGACCCCCGACCCAGCCAATCTCGAGGGAGGAGCTCTCCGCGAGGGTGGAGCACCGAGCCTCACCAGCAGAGACAGCATAGGCCTGCTGTTCCAGTACGCAGCTGTCGGCATCAACTACGGTCTGCTGCCTGCTACCGTGTATCCATTCCTGCAGCAGTATTTGAACGCCACGGGCTCCCAAGTGACCACAGCTTCAACGCTGGTGATCCTGCCGTGGAGCTTCAAGGTCTTCTATGGCATCCTGTCGGATTGTGTCCCGATCTGCGGCTACCGTCGGAAGATCTGGATGCTCATCGGTTGGGGCATGTGTCTTGCCATGCTCATCGTGATGGCGGCGTCTCCTGCTGGGGACCCGTACTACACGGTTCCGTCCGACCGCGACGTTGCTGTGGCTGACATCACCCCGGAGATCGAGGCCCGTATCAACTACGACGCCGGCAACCAAGCCGGTAAATACGTCATGCTCATGTTCTTCGCGGCCATCGGATACGTCCTCGCGGACGTGTGCGCCGACAGTATCGTCGTGGATTTCGCTCAGCGTGAGCCTATCGAGCAACGCGGCAAGACGCAGTCAGCTATTTACGCGGTTCGCACTGTGTTCGTCATTCTTGGCCAGCTGCTGGTTGGGTTTTGCTTCAACGGCGAGGAGTACGGCGGCGACTTCAACTTCTCATTGAACTTCCCACAGTTAATGTGTATCGTCGCGGTGATCACGGCGCCGATCCTCCCCATTACGTGGTTTTTCATCAAGGAGGAGAAGCAGGAACGAGTGCCATTCAAACTCTACATGGCCGAACTCTGGAAGCTCATCCAGAAGCGCGCTGTGTACCAAGTGATCTTCTACCAGTTCTTCCAGAACGTGTTCTCCAGCATCTCCTACACCGCCAGCTCTCCTGTTCAGTCGTACATGGTGGGCGTGACCCCCATCAACAACACCATCAGCGAGATCTTCAGCAACGTGCTGTTCATGGCTGGTATCATGGCTACATCCAAGTGGGGACTGCAATGGAGCTGGCGCAAGATGATCCTGTTCACCGGTATCTTTGTCATCATTGTGGACGGGTTCACGACCTTCCTGACGATCTGGAACATCTTCCGTAGCCAGTGGTTCTGGCTCGGTCTCCCTATGGCTGTCCAGCTCCCGTACGGTGTCGGCTGGATGATCGGTAACTTCGTTATCGTCGAGCTATCCGGAATCGGCAACGAAGGAGCCATCTACGGACTGATTACCATGGTTGGCAACCTCGCGTCCCCGTTCGCGCAAGCCCTGACTCTTGTGATCGACCAACCGTTTAACCTTACGACGGTTCGAATCCAGGCCGACGACGACTCTATTCGAACGGATCTCACCTACGCGGTGTTCATCATGTACGGCATGACGATCTTCTCGTGGTCGTTCCTCGTGTTCCTGCCTCGCCAAAAGGAAGAGACGCAGGAACTTTTGCGCACGGGCGGTAGCAGCAAAATCCTGGGCGGTATCACGGTGTTTTACGTGCTGTTCGCGTTCGTCTGGTCGCTGATGACCAACATCATGGCCATGTTCGAGTCCACCTCGTGCCTCATTATCGCTGGCGGCAAAGGCTGCTAAGTGATGGAAGTCTTGCAGTAGCGTCTGGTCAATACTGTACATGTCGACGAATCTCTTTAGCTTTCGTCATAAGCCCAGGAGCGGCACGCAGTTCTTGCGATTCAGTTTACACAATTATACAACTCGTAACGTTTCTTTTTGCAACTTGACAGGGAAGCTTTGCCTGGCGTGATCGCAATAATTTTGAGTATTTACGCAAGGAAATGATCGCTTGGCGAGAGTAGAATGTTGTGTATCAGTGAGGTTTGATGCATTTTCAGAGCCCAGCGGTTGAATGAATTGACTATTTCAAAGCGATGCATTATCGCCAAGTTCGGCCGTTATGTGGTAAGCTACAAGCAAACGCAGAGGTAACTGGTGATGAAGTGTTCGTGGACTCGCGTGTCAAATGTTCAGCTCTCACGGTGTAAATAGGGTACATGTGTGTCCAAAAAGAGCGATTGGCACTCCTGGATACTTACCCAAAATATTGTAAATTCTTACATATGTATACCAGATAAAGCTTTGACATAAACACGTTTGCCCTACCCTCGATCAGTATTCTTTAATCAACTTTAATCGGCGACCTAAAGTTCGTTAAACGGTCGTCACTTGTCAGGTCCACGCTGTTGACGGGCATTAGCCACACCCTGCATGTACTGTACAGCACATGAGAGGTCGCCGTTGATCCCATGCCATCGTTCCTGTGTGCGCCTCGCTTCGCTATATGAATGCATTGAGCGGGTCTCCGTTCACTCACTGGAGACGGCACTCCCCGCCTGTGCGTGCAAATCCGCACGCCTGGCGCCATGCCGTTCACATAAATGGCGGGTCCGGCGGTACTTCAAACTTTATCCTGTGTCGGCGGGCAGCACGTTGCTACGGTCTCCTCAATGCCAGCAGTCTCGTCTGGTGACCGAAGGTGCAAACAGTTGGTGTGCCTGGCTGTCGGCAGTTGGCTGGGGAGGTCACACCACACGATTCATTCCGGGATTTCTGCTCTGCAGCTCACTTGAACTCGCCGCGCAACAGAGAGATGGCGAGTGCACACCACGGCCCGAGCGGCCCCAGCAAGGGCGACCTCCCCGGCCGATTGTCGTTCGTAAGCGGCACTTCGCAGCCCAAAGAGCTCGAGGATGGCGCGTACACGCCCGTGAAGTCGCCGAACCCGAACGCCATCGAGGGCGGCGCGCTGCGTGAAGGTGGCGCCCCCGACCTCAAGAGCAAGGACAGTATCGGCCTCCTGGTTCAGTACGCTGCCATTGGCTTGAACTACGGCGTGCTCCCAGCCACGATCTACCCGTTCCTGCAGCAGTACATGAACGCTTCGGGAACCCAAGTTACGACGGCGTCGACGCTGCTAGTGCTGCCGTGGAGCTTCAAGTGTTTTTACGGTATCCTCTCGGACTGCGTGCCGCTGTGGGGATACCGCCGCAGGCCGTGGATGGTGATCGGGTGGATCATTTGTCTGGCCATGCTGCTGATCATGGCCTGCATGCCCGCAGGAGACCCGTACTACACGGTCTCGTCCGACCGCGACATCAAGCCGGCCGACTACACGCCCGAGATCGAAGCGCGCATCAACTACGACGCCGCCGACCAGGCGGGCAAGTACGTGCTGCTCATGTTCCTCGCGGCAGTCGGTTATGTCTTGTCGGACGTGTGCGCCGACAGTATCGTGGTCGACTTTGCGCAGCGCGAGCCGATGGAGACGCGCGGCAAGACGCAGTCCGCTATCTACGTGGTGCGCACGGTGTTCGTCATCATCGGCCAGTTCCTCACGGGCTTCTGCTTCAACGGCGAGGAGTACGGCGGCGACTTTAACTTCTCGCTCAACTTCCCTCAGTTGATGATCATCCTGGCGGTGCTCACTGCGCCCGTGATCCCCATGACGTGGTTCTTCATCAAGGAAGAGAAGCAGCCGCGCGTGAACTTCAAGAACTACATGAAGGAGCTGTGGGAGCTCATCCAGAAGCGCGCCATGTACCAAGTCGTGTTCTTCAACTTCTTCCAGGGGCTCTTCTCCAGCATCTCGTACACAGCCAGCTCCCCCGTGGCGTCCTACATGGTGGGCGTGACCCCCATCAACAGCACGCTCAGCGACATCTTCGGCAACCTGCTCTTCATGGCCGGCATCATGGTCACGTCCAAGTGGGGCCTGCACTGGAACTGGCGCTGGATGATCATGTTCACGGGCGTCTTCGTCATGATCGTGGACGGCATCTGCACGCTCATCACGGTGTGGGACGTCTTCCGCAGCCAGTGGTTCTGGCTCGGCCTCCCCGTCGCGGTGCAGCTGCCCTACGGTGTGGGCTGGATGATCTCCACCTTCGTGATCGTCGAGCTCTCGGGCGTGGGCAACGAGGGCGTCGTCTACGGCCTCATCACGATGGTCTCCAACCTCTCTTCCCCTTCGCTACGGCCATGACGCTCGTTATCGACCAGCCCTTCGACCTCACCACGGAGCGCATCCAGGCCGATGACACGTCCATCCGGAAGGATGTCACGTACGCAGTCATCATCATGTACGCCATGACGGCCTTCTCGTGGGTCTTCCTCGTCTTCCTGCCCCGCCAGAAGGAGGAGACGCAGGAGCTGCTGCGCTCGGGCGGCAGCAGCAGGGTGCTCGGTGCGCTCACGGTCGCCTACCTCACGTTCGCCTTCGTCTGGTCGCTCATGACCAACTTCATGGCCATGTTCGACAGCACCTCGTGCCTCATCATCGCCGGCGGCAGCGGCTGCTAAGAAATGCATCATCCAGCCTTTTGTTCCTGCCATTCATGTGTGCAGTAAACCTCAGCCGTTCGAAAGCAAGGCGGTGAAGGCAACGCACATATTGCTCGTTACTTTAGTATTTCAGCGTTCATATACTAGTACTATGCAGTACGCTTCATCACTCAGCAAGTTTCAATGCTAAGTACACTTCGATTGATCTTCAAACCTGCTTATACGTTCAGTTCCCGCATTCTCAACTTTCTCTCTTGAATACATGTATTTAATACTGAATTCGCTCTCTTTTACTGCAATCCAGGCGCCGCATTCCACTTGTGGCTGCGCGTACATGTAATAGTGTACAACAACACAACCACGCTACGCGTACGCATTTATTTCGTGATCTCAATTTAACGCAAGTTAACGCAAACGCATCACCGATAAAAGTTGCCAACGTGCAACTATCAAACCGATACACTACATCAGCAACCGCTACCACCAGCGATCACGAGGCAGCTCGTGCTTGATATAACCCCCAATATATTCGTCGTGACCGACCAAACCAGTGCAAAGGACAAGTAGCCCACCGTCAGTGCCCCAAGAAGCGCACTCGATCCTCCTGATCGCTTCAGCTCCTGAGTCTCTTGCTTCTGTCTCGGTAGAAGAAACAAAAAGAGCCACGACACCGCCGACATGCCGTACATGAGCAGCACTGCCTCCGTGATATCACGTCGCACCGCAAAGTCGTCAGCTTGCACGCGTTCGTTGCTCAAATCCCACAGGGCGTTGTCCACGGTCTTGGTTAGGGTGGCTGCGAAGGGGGACGCGAGGTTTGCGACGGTCGTAAGCAGACCGTACATGGCCCCTTCGTGGCCTTCACCCGCCAGCTCCACCGTCACGAACGTCCCGATGAGGAAGTTGATGCCCGCAGGCACGTTCACTGCTATCGGAAGTCCGAGCCAGAACCACTGGCTGCGGACAACATCCCACACCGTAAGGAACGTGCACACCGCGTCGACAGCGATCACCGCCACCCCCGTCAGCACCGTCATCGTGCGCCAGTTCCACGCCAGTCCGTACTTGCCGGTGAGTACGATGCCGGTCATGAAGACGGCACTGCCGATGATGTCGCTGACTGTGTTGTTGATGGGCGTGACCCCCACCATGTACAACTGGATCGGAGACCCCGCCGTGTACGAGAAGCTGGCGAAGATGCCGCTGAAGAACGAGTAGAAGACGACCTGGTACACTGCGCGAGTCTTCATCGCCTGCCACAAGTCACGCACGTACTTAGAGAAGCCCACCGGCGGCTTCGGAGACTCCTCGATGTACAGCCACGTAACCGGGAGGATTGGTGCGGTGCAGGCAGCTAGCAACAGCATCAGCTGCGGGAACGACAGCGAGAAGTCGAAGGACCCTCCGTACTCCTCACCGTTGAAGGCAACACCAGTCAAGATCTGACCGATTGTAGCTGCAAACGTCCGTGCAGCGTAGATGGTCGACTGAGTCCGTCCTCGTTCGGCCAGCGGTTCTCGCTGTGCCAGCTCCACGGGCACACACATCCGACAGAACGTACCCGCAGGCAGCGAACATCATGAGGAGGACGTAGATGCCGCCCTCAGACGCCGCGTCACGGTTCAATCGCGCCTCGATCTCGGGGTGTACTCACTGGGGAGGTGTCGCGATCCGAAGCGTCCGAGAAATAAGGTTTGCCCACGCGAAGGCACCCCATAGCCAGCAACATCGCCACACACATCGCCCAGCCGATGATCATGTACGGCCGGCGACGGTAGCCACAGATCGGGAAGCAGTCGGATAGAGCTCCGTAGAACACCTTGAAGCTCCACGGCAGCACAACCAAAGTACTTGCAGTGAGCACCTCCGCCCCACTAGCGTTGAGGTACACCTGCATGAACGGATAGATGGTGGCAGGCAGCGTGCCGTAGACGAGTCCAACCGCTGCGTATTGCAGCACGAGCCCAATATGCTGCTCAGTGAACAGATTTGGCGCTCCACCTTCGCGTAGTGCACCAGCCTCTAGGCCTGGAGGAGACGGTGGGAGCTTCACACTTTGGTACTCGTGATACGCATCCTTCAAGCAGGTCGAAGACACGCGATCGATTGCTTCTGCTACGTTGGACCGCTTCATCTTGAACAGTGTCATCAAACGATCGACTACGGAAATGAACCATCCAGCTCGTCAGATCCGTATTCTGGAGTCTCCTTTCACCTTGACAAAATTCAACACGGAAGGCGTCCCCACCACTCGTGCGGTTGGTGCACTGGGGTTGATTGATGCGGAATGTTGGGGTCCGATCGTTCGTGTATATTGCATGGCATTGAGCACTCCCAGCTGCTCCTGTTCCGCTCACCACTGCAAAACGTCAATTTGTCATGTATCCCTCCCCACCAAAGTGAGTTGATCTCATCGTCCACCCGCCTCTAGTCAATGTAGCTCCACGTGAGACCAGCCAGCACCAGTTGTGACCGGCAGCAGCCGAAGCATCCACGCTTCAACGCACTAAAACATCTTGCCTGTGTCTTCTTGTCATGCTCAGCGTGCTGTTTATTCGTTGGTTCTATTATATACGCCCCCTCTCCACAGTTTAAAAGTCGATATTTACACGTGCCCTCGTCGTGTCAGTCGAGCTCGAAGTCGTCGAGCTCGCCGTTGAAGAACGTGTGCTTGATCGTCTCGTACACGCCGAAGCAGATGCCCGTGGTGGGCATGATAGACACAATGCGGCAGGACGCGCCTCGCCACAGCACCATCGGGCCTTCATTCCTCACCGACTTGACGAAGCAGTCGCGCAGCCCCAAGTACTTTTTGTTCTTGCCCTGCGTCATGAGTCGCACCGTGATGACGTCCAGCGGGTTGGTCAGGAACGCCGACATGCCTCCAGCCACAGCGCCCACGGCCAATGACTCGGCGGAATTCAGCTGTCTGTCCACGTCCGTCGTCGACACCACGTACTGGTGGTACCTGTGCTTGAGCGTCTCGTAGAACAGGAAGGAGAAGGCCGAGAAGAACGTGTCCACGCTCAGACACGCCGAGTAGCCCGAGTAGAGTCCCCGTACGCCCTCCGACTTCAGAATCGACTTGACAGCGTGAGCTGTCCCCTGTAGTTCTGCGTGTACTTGACCACACCGCCGCTGGCGTTGCGCGGGTTGCGTCCCAGCTGCAGCCGCGACTTGATGACCTCGGACGGCACGCTGATGGCCGAGATGATGGCTTCACTGGCCGCTCCAGCCAGGAAGTACACGACGCCGCGCTGCTCCTCCGGCACCATGGGGCCGCCGTGGCCTTGATGGTCTCGTACGTACCGAAGTACATGGCGGCACACACGGGCGAGGCCAGCAGCGTGGTGCTGAGCCCGCCAAAGTAGCCGCGCACGCCCTCCTCCTTGAGGATCGTGCGCACGGAGCGCAGGATGCCGCTGTACTTGGCGCTGGGCTGCTGCTGGATCTTCATGCGCAGGTTGATAACCTCCAGCGGGTGGACGACCGAGTCGGCCACGACACCGGCCACGGCACCTGAGAAGACGGCGCGCACAGCGGGGGACGCCGCGGCCACGGCGGACGTGGCGGTGGCGGTGGGATGCGAGCCGGCGGTGCGCAGACTGCTGCAGGTCATGACGCCCGGGATGGGGGAGGCCGCCGGAGACATGGGAGGGCGGAGGAGAGGAGGGCTTGCGTCGGGGGACGCAAGAGGGGCTGTGGAGGGGGAGCAGGAGAGAGCACCAGCTAGCTCGGACAGCGGCACGCCGGTATAGCTGAGCGGAGCTGGTACAGTTGATGTCTGTCTGTCTCTGGGCTTTTTGGCCACAGGTTTTGCCAGGTAGAAATGGAGGGATTGAGATTTCTATGAGCCATAAAACCACCGGAAAGGGCGATGTGGGAATAGGTATACCGCAGAAGTGGATAGCTTGAGACGAATCTTGTTTAGGGGGTTGACGTTGTAAGATAGTCGGGATTGTGGAACCTAATGACCTGATTGATGTTATTAGTATGTGAATACTTAAATGTAAAGGTCACGTTTCTAAGGCGTTAGAAACGTCAGCATAGAAACCGCAACTTGGCGTTTGACTGTGAGCACTTCAAGTCATTCCTCGACGGGGTTGGCTCGACCAAACGTCGACCTCACTTGGCAGTTCAAGGTCATGGCCATCGTGAGGGTCCGGCTTTGGCGTGTTCTCAAACCTGCCATATACAACGTGCAAGTAATTACATACACCTAACAGTCAGATACATGAACATTCTTTGGGCTCGCTCTTTCACTGCATTGACGACAGCCAGATCGATGGCCAAACACTGAATCCTGCACGGGACTCGTCGGGTCTGCCGACAGACCGGCCCATACCCGGTCGGCTATCGCACTGTTATCCAAAGGTTATGAAATTACAAGAGGACGATCACCGTGGAGAGTGTGGTCAATGCTGTACCTACTCGAAGGTCAGAAGACAGATACGGGAGCTACGCTGCAACAGCGAAGTGACGAGGACATGGACGGCTCCCTGTTGGTGCCGCTGTCGGTCATTCTGCAGCGTGGTACCGCGAGTTTAAAAACGAGCATTTCTGATATGTTGTGCGGCGATCCAGCGACCCAAATGCCGATTGAAGCGATCATGATGAATATTTCCTCTGCAGCAGCATCAGCTGCTTCATGACGACTATACCCCCGACCCCCCGCGTGGCAGCGCTTTCTGTCTCAAGTGAAATATAAAAAAGCTAGAGAGTCCTAATACTTGTATGGTGCTTTCGATGCCGCGAATTTGCATTTGGTAGGGCTCGAAATCGGCTCCGGATCGCCGCAAAATTTGTACGATAGGGTTTGTGGGTGCTGGTAAAAACGTTCCTAAAAAGTGCTCTAAAGCAATTCTAATTTTCCTAAAAAAAAAATGTAAGATACCGCAGTATCTTACGGTTTTTAGGACACAGGTTAGAACATAACTGTAGAGAAATTAGAGCAAACGGATTAGGACAATACAAGTAGATTAGGACAATACAAGTAGCTGCAGGGAAGTCAAAGAACTATTACCAGGTTTAACACTGAGTAGCTATTGACTGGAGTGATAAGTCGATCACTCAAACTCGTCGTACCGGCCCGGGATGCGTGGCTCTACGTAGGGAGCGTGCTGCGGCGGATCACGACGATGGTGCTTGATGTCGTCGATCATCTGGACGTAGCGACGGGCGTCAGCCTTCGCCGTCTCCACGAACACGAGCAGGCTTGGGTGCGCAACCGAGAACAACTCCCCGAACGCGCGGTTATAGCGTTCGAGGGGGTTGTTCGTGCGGTTTTGAAGATCGATTCCCGCGTCCGCCATGCTGTTCACGTTCCACAGATCCGCGCCGTAGCTGTTGAGCCATGTACTCTTGAAGTAACGCCAAAAGGCGTCCCACTTTGTGTTCGCACCAGTCTCGTCCATCAGGCTACGCACGTAACGAATACCCTAAATTGAATAAATCAATTTTAGAACACATAAAAATTAGCATGTACTGTTTCAATTTTAGAACTCGGAAATAACGTACCTTTTCAGGGATTTCGTCGACGGGGATGACTGTGAGGACGTCAAGCACATCGGGCGCGAGAGCCGCAGCAATCTGGTCGAGCGGAATACGCAGGCCGAGCATCTTGCGTCTAAGTGCCTGTTTCCAATGAAACAGGCACCCGACGATCTTGACTAGAGGAAACTGCTCCGTGACTGCGTTCATGAGCCCGCGCTCGAAGTCGCAGGTCACCGTGGACGGCTCCATCAGACGGCCAGTCTGGATAATGATGTAGTTCAGCGCGCTCCAGTAAGCATCCTGCTGCTTGGAGTCCATGAGCACATACATGGCCGGTACGTAGAGATCGACGCCCGGGTCACGCACCATGACGATGAGGCACTGCGAGAAAGGCTTCGGTACCATCTTGACGGTGCCGACAATGAAATGAGCAGGGCCCGTGTTGCGCAGCAGCCTACCGAGTTGGGTATGTCCAAATCCGAGAAACCGGTGTTGTCCACACCCAGTGGTGTGTAAAACACTAAACTGCAAAAACGGTCTTGGGTCTTCTTGGGCCACGTTGCGTAGCGGAGCGCTCTCGATCGCTCGAAGTGCATCACTACCGGTGACTTGCGCGCGAGTGTACTTGATGATGGAGATCCCCGGTTGCCTGGCGATGGTGCTGAGCGTAGCGTCAGGGTGCGCTTCTCTCATGCTAGCCATGACCCGCTCCCATACCATGCCAGGCGGCAAGGATAGGTTCGACAGGCAGGCAGCCTGGAGGGCGGTGCGCATTTCGCCTCGCACATCGGTGACTTCAGGCAGCTTTTCGACGCGGCAGGTGTGGTCGTTGCGAGCTCGGATCGTGTCGTCACGGATGATGAGTCGGGCCTTGCAACCACCCTTGCCGTCAGGGCCGCGGTGGCGGATGCAGACCCAATAGGTGGTGTTGGTCTCCTCGACCTTGCGCTGACAGTAGAACTTGTACCCGTTGTGCTCCATTGTAGAAGTCAGAATGTCACATGAGCGAGCGGGGAGGTTTAGAACGTCTAAGTGTTGGTTGGCTCTGAATAGATCCAAAAATGACTTGGCTAAAGTATGGGACGGTAAATTACATTACTGGTAATTTAAACAATTTTTAGGACAAATTCACCTAAATCGTGTAATTTACGTTTGGACATTTAGGTCAGTTTAGATCGGTATTAGGAAGTTTTATCTGCTACCGGTTTGTGCGTGTGATGTCGAAGTCACGGAGTGTCAAAAGATAAATTGTGAGGAAGAAGATCGCTTATCAGAACGAAAAAGTCGACGATAGTTGTTTACCAGCGGTTGCTATGGCGAGACGACCTTGGTGAGGCTACAGACGCTGTAAAATCATCCGTTTTACAGATTAATGACTTCTCGATAAGCAACCAAAGTTCTGACTATGGAACCTTGGTGAGACTATTACATGTAGAACCGAAGTGGTAAGCAATTAATGTCGTAATCAAACTGGTTTGCTTTTCGGGGTTCTGCTTGTTGAAGAGCTTCATGTACGTACTTGATCCAGGCCTCCAACTGCGGGCTGCTGAGCAGATTATCCGCAGCCTTGTCGAGGGCTAGCAGCTTGAAGACATTGTCTGCGGTCTCCCCTTCGCGAACCAGGCTTGAAGGTTGTCACCAATGGTGGTAGTTTCCCTTCACCGCGTTGAATAGCGTCTCCACACCCGCGGCAGTGATGACCCTCTCTTCATCGTCGGCTGTGGACTTGTGCGCTCTCTTAAGAGTCTCTCACTTGATGACCGTCCTGTCGTAAGATGCGCTCAAATACTGGCAGCCACAATGGCAGTATTCAACACCACAAAGCTAACAAGGCGCATCTATTGCTAGTACTCGTCGAGCTTGGTCCCGCTAATTGGAGCCGTAGTGCTGGTGATGGAGGAAGCAAATTTCAAAGTGCTGCAGTGCAGTTCGTAATTCGCTTTACATTTCTGCTTTGCCTAATTTTTTTATCTTTTTATTTATGTATTTACTCAATCGTTGCTTTGACGCTTGCATTCCGTTTCCGCTTTATCTACGGAGACGAGTAAGTGGCCAAGATCGTCGAGTTGGTGAAGCAGGTTCCAAGTGCGGCCATGTTCGCCAAGCGTTTGCGGGCCGAGCGAACCCAGCGCTGGCTAGAAAATGGCAAAACGCCCGAGCGTACATTTTAGTCGCTGAAACCTCGACTACGGGTACAAATGCTCCCCCCAGGTGATACCTGGGTGAAGTACACGGACATTTGCAACAAGCAGCACCCAGACTCCACGGTAACGCTCTCCTCGATACTGAAGGAGTACTTTGGCGGGCAAACTATGGTTGGTATGCTCATCGCGTCGAAGGCGGCCCCGGGTACGGTGGCGGTCGCAGTGCGAGTGCAAGCTGAACAGACCAATATCTGGCTGGTCGAAGGGAAAAACTTCAATCTGCTGCAGCTGAACAAGGCAAGCCAAGACACGCTGCTTCAAAACTCGCTCTTCGGCACCTGGGTGAAGTACGAGGACGATTTCAACGCGATGCACCCTTTTTTTAGATTTCTTACGGCACTTTCCACTCCTTGAAGCGCTTTTCGGTCGAGTCGCTGAGGAAGATGAATGACGAGGCAAGTAAGAGCCCGAGTCTGGCGAAGTTACTATTGTGTCCTGAGTGAGCACTTGCGAGAAGTGTACACGTATAATACGTAGAGTTCGCTGCACGTGTTCTAGGCTAGAACTTATAGCATGGCGAATCCGTGCGTACACGCATGCAATTTGCGTGCATTCGTCCCTCGGTTGGACCGTGTCGGTATTAATAACGTAGTGCGTCTGAAGGAGCAGCAGCAAACACGTTCTCGTGGCAGGATTGGTTGGCCGCCATTTCTCGGGATGTCGAAGTTGGCACTGTTTTGCACGTTTGCATTCACCCACCGGCCAATTTGATACAGACGCAACACCGGAATGGCGTTGATTGGCGCGACGACCTTCAGGTGCGTACATTCGTGGTAGCCGGCGGCTACTAGCCGCCGGACGATTCCTCGTACATGTAGCGTTGGAGCAATGCGCTAACTAGGAGAGCGCTCACTTCTAAATTCACTCGCTACAATCGACTCCACCACTGATTAGCATGGCAAGTGCCCGGGTCGGAAGCCTCTCTCGCCTCGCTCCCGTCGATCCGATGCCCGAACGGTACTCACACCACATGAAAATCCTGACGAAGCTCAAGCAGCGTCGAAGTGCGGACAGCAGCCGCAGCTACGTCATCGACGGGTACACTGCGTCGCAGTCCACGACCCGAATCCCAACGATTTTGAAGACTGCACACTCCCCACTCTTCAGCAGAGCAGACGTCCACATCGAAGGGAAGTTCTTTGACTTTGTGAGGCTACGCGACGAGCTTTACGAGTCTTGCCACACGGGGCCCCACCTGTACATGAACTGCAAGTTGTGTAGCGAAGTGACCCGATACCTCCTCTTCGGAGCCGTGCTACCTGGTGCGCTGCTCTTGTGGATGCTCCCGCAGCGTCAGCGAACCAAGGCAGTGCAGCGATTTGTTTAGACTTATTGCTGGCAGTCTCCTGCCTGGTGATCGACTCGCAAGCTTGTTCGTGCCAAGAGAAGCTCCCGCAAGAGCCCTACAAGTTTCTCTTCGAGACGTTGGCTTGAACGTATCCTCAACTCATATCTAAACTTACTAAGGCAGAGCGGACGCTACTGTGGATGCATCCGAGCTCTTAACAAATACGAACGATAGTTATTTCCCACGAGTGTCTGTAGCTATATCGCGAACGTAGTGAAGATACTCCTACCAGGCTGTTTTGTGAGTAGCTACCCGGAGGCGCGCTCATTGGTTGCTTGGCAGTGCCAAGTTGGCACTGGTATTGATGCGAAACTGCTTTTTAAGTGACCCACTGCACTATTTCGGCTTCAACACCCTCCACCTCTACGTTGTAGGGGCCAGTGAACGCAATCCAATGTTAACGCTCCGTTGACGCCCGCATTTCTGAATGTTTGTAAGAAAGCGCTGCGGCACCTCAAGCAAATAATTTATACGTTAAAACTCCGAATGCGCCGTCGTTGGTGCTTGGTGCCCGCCTGCCGACTCTACCGGACCAAAGGCGAAGGGCAAAAGGAGTCTACCAACATTCGTAGGCACCGGGCTGCTTGAGCGAGTTCTTTCATTTCATGCCTTGTGCCGCCAGTCGCTACCTTAACATTCGCTCGTGGTCCTCAACGCTCCCGCGCCTTCAGCTCTACCGAGGCAGTGCAACTGAGGTCGTCTTCTTGGCTTGTACTGGCGTGCACCATGGTAAGAGTTCCTCCTTCCGCCAGAACACTACAACCCCCACTAGACTCAACGCACTTGGTTCACATCATCAACGGACACTGCTCCGTCGGCGTGGGCATCCTCCTGCTCACTCTGGCAAGAGCACTGGGTCCAGAGCTGCGAGTGAGTCCGAGTCCCAGTCCAGGCCGCAGCGGTACTTCTTCCTGTCCGAGAGTTCCCGCCCGTTTCCTCTCTCTCGCGGCCGTAAAGTCCGTGGCTTTCTGCCGACACAGCAACGGACACGGCGGCGGCGGTCCCAGCTGCCCGAAGTCGAAGTCCAGGTCCTCCGCCGCCTTGCTCTGCCTCCTCCTGCCCTCCTCCTGATCTCCTCGGCACGCCGCGCACAGCACGCCGTTATTGCCGACACACTCGCCGCAGCAGCGTCCTGGCGCTGCACGGCGGAGTGAAGACGCCGGCGTCGCCCTGTACGCCACATCTGCCTCGCTCCCCAGCATCCTGGCGCCGACGGTCGGTCCACTGGGACAATCTCCCCGGACACAGCCAAACTCGGCGAAAATCACGCGCCTTGGAGCCGAATTTTGAGCCTCGCGCACGCCTCCAGACTCGCAGTCGCCGCCGTCGAGGTCTGCTCCGCCTCCAGCCCCGCTCCCGTCGCTCTGCGTGGTGCTGCTGCTTGACCGCTGGACTGTGTGCTACAGTGTACGCTTCCGTTCCGTCCGCAATGCCGCCCGCTGATTGGGAAATGGACAGCGCCGGTTTAGAATAGAGACAGAAAAACCTCGATACAGAATAAAACCTTGGAAAGGGCTACCGTCATTCAGACCACCTTCACTCCGGCATTTATCTGAAAAATCAACTTTTAGTTGTTGTTTTTTCAGCAACAATTCTGTCGCTCCTTTTTCTGATGAAACTTTTTGAATCAATAAGAGCGGAGGGAGGAACACTGAAGTAACTTAGCTATGTCGGGAATATCAACGGTAGTACAGCAGGTGAGCACATGTAGTAATGGAGCTATGCTAGTGTAGGCTAGGATAGCTGCTACGACATACAACTTGTTAACAACAAGTTGAAGTGAATTGCAAGCGAAACGTGATTGGTCAGTTCGTGTGTTCCGAATTTCAACTTGGCTACAATTTTGGAAGGCATGTGGATAACCTTGTGAAAGCGTTGTGCTCTTGACAGATACGGGAATCCAACGCACGGTAGTGCGGATTGTCATTACGTATTATAATATCGTCCTTTGTTAGGAACACAAGTCCTCACCCATTTAAAACTCGTAGTCGTACCCCAAAGGCCAATCATGCCTCATCTCGCTTCCGATCATTATAAACTGAACAAGTTATAGACTGCCAAGGCATGTTGCTTTACCGAACGTTAAATACCAATCAAGTCCGGGTAGGTTGCAATGCATTTACTGTTAACAGACACCAAGAATATGCGTCTTGAGTTACTCTAACAACAAAGACTAGTCTTCAATTGTTATTTGTTTTTATATTTTTCACTGCTAAGTCCAGTCATACTCGGATGAGCAAAGTCGGCTAGTCTTGAAGTTACCCCTCTTGGTCATTGCCCCGTCCGCCATCCAACGCCTTAGCAGATCATCCAACAGCTCCGTAGCGGCGGTCTGGATCCATGTTGCCTTCTCCACCTCAGCGACGAACATTTTGGCCAGTACTTTGCATTAATTAAGGTCAACCAGGAGCGCTGTGATTGCTTGAGCTCAGCGACTAACTTGTTTTGCGGGCAGAAGTTGATAGTGGTCGACGGGTGAAAGAAGCTGTTCAACTATTGCCAGCTTCGGAGCAATCTTGCACATGTGTGACACGTTCCGGGGCCCGCTCGCCTAGTCAAGCTTTGGCCAGCTACTGTGAGGGCGCATGACAGGGGTCGGACAATACAGTATGAAATTGTATTGCGAGGCCAAAGCTGCAGTAGTAATAAGGGCAATATGAAGGCAGCCAATAATCATAATTGGTACAAATTAAGTATATTGTACCATTCGTGACATGAGCTATTCATTGCCAAAATGTGAGAGCAAGGTCGCAAACTTCACGCGAGCTTTACGCAAAGGCCCCATGGCTGATATCAAACTATGACTGAGGTATCGAGCCAATCTATAGAATGAGAAAATATAGGTGGAGGCTTATGCCGATTACAATAGCCCCGTATTGTTTCCAGGACGGCTTTGGGAAGTGTCCGCTATTGAGTATACACCGCTTGCCACCCAAGGCTAGAATAATTTGTGTCCTCGACACATAAAATAGAGATTATAAGAGTTTAATACTGGGATAGGAAGCAACGTTAGTGCTGCTATCGCAGACCAAATAGGATTATATCCGTGGTACGTCAAGTCAAAAGATGACCCCTCTTGACACCTAACTTTGTCCTGAAACCGGTGTGACCCCGGTGCCGCATTGGGCCCTCCAAAAGGTTTATATGCGTGGGCAGATTGAACCGGTATGAGTCAGTAACATCTATCGAACCAGTTGGAGTGAAGTAAAGTAAAGTGAATGATTGAAGCGGACGAACTGCTGCTGAAGCATACAAAACTAAACATTTTCATTTTTCTACAAGCTACAAAGCAAGGTTCGTTTTATCACTGTGTATAAGTACCGCCAAGACATATCACGCATCTACAGTTTTGAGGTGAATTACCGGGCAGACGCTACGACTGCGAAGCAGGCGCAGGAGACGCCCGTGGTTCGTATCAAAACAACTTGGAGCGTTTATACCAAAAACCTTCTATCCCAGCCTTCGCGGAGCCCTAGTGTAGCATTTTCATCATTCTTGAACGCCCAATCCCAAAATTCATAGAATTTGGTATTGTATTGCTATTATTGGGACAATATCATATTGTATTGATTTCATGAACTTCCAATAATAAATAATTGAAGTGGGACAATACCATAATAATTGTTTTGATATTATTTTTTCCGACCCCTGGCGGATGATATGATGATAAGTATGCCCTCCTTCCAGGACTGTGGGCTCGACTTCTACACGTCAGGCTTGGAATTACAAGGGGGATTGAACCGAGCACTCGCAGGATCTGGCTGGACAAATTTGACGGAAGCAATGCCACTACACCATCCTCCGTTCAAGCTGTATCGCCCAGCTTGCCGCCAAGTGTATTGCCAAAAGAATAAGTTGGCTTGGCTGTAGTAGATGAAGAGGAACTGGAAATAGGAGACACGGTAACACCTCGACATATACGCCATGCTTTGACATGAACTCAGCTTTACGGTTATGTCAAGTGCGTCTGTAGAACGGCTATCATCAACTAGTCACCAAGTTTTTTTTGTTTCCTGCTTAATTGGAAATCGCGGCCTCCACAATCACTGGCATGCATTAGGGTAGGATTTTTTACTACCCTTATTTCACCCTGACCGGAACTTTTACCCGGACCTTTTTCCCGGGTAAAACACCAGGTCAGGCCAAACATCCGGGTAAAGCAAGAGTGTGCATTGAAGTAATATTTAGTTGCAGTGTTTAAAGTAAGTTATGGTGTGTGTTGAGTTATGCAGGTGTGTAGCTCGAAGATTTAGCGCGTCGCAGCGTGATCGTAGTCTAGGGGCTAGAATGACCACTCCTCCACGCCATTTTCTGCATCTGGATCGTGGTCACTGTCCGAGTCTAGGAAGAAGTTGTAAGTGTTGGCGTGCTCATCAATTTCCTGCTGCAAGTCTTCAGCGGTCTGCGCATTTCGGGGTGGCTCATCTTCCTCCGAAGAGTGATCAGCTTCGCCACTACGAGCTGATTCGACTGAGCCGTCGGACTGGTCGTCAAGCTCATCATAGTCACCTTCATCTTCCGACTCAGGCGGAACTTCAAATGTTGCTAAGTCGGGGGCAGCCGGCAACTCAATGCGTGGCGGACGCTGTGTCTTCTTGCGTAGACCGCGCGTGATGTTGACTTGCCGCTGCGCGTAAGCAGTTGAAATTTTGGCAATTGTAGAAACGAAGTGTCGTAGCTTGGGGTGGGGATTGAACGCGGCGGTCATTTCCCTGTTAAACCTTTCCAAGGGGTTGTTTGTGCGCGCCACGATAGTATTGGCGATAACAAACACATTCCACTCTGTGATGTAGTATCGCTCAAGCCAGGTTTTTCTAAAGTAAGCCCAAAACCTTTTCCACTCATGGCGTGAGTATGTGCAGTTGTTCGCGATGCACCTCTGCTTGATCTCCAGCTTCACCCATGCGATGCCTTTCGGATCGACGAGGTCTGGATCAATTACAGTGAGAATGTCCAAGACGCCCGACTCCATAGCGATAGTCACTTCGTCGTCGGAGATGCGCTCGTCTTTCAGTCGCCGGCGAATCGCTTGTTTAAAATGAAAGAAACAGCCCACCACTTCAGCGTTCGGGAACCGGTTCTGAACAGATGAGATGAGGCTAAACTCGAAATCACATACGATTTCTGCAGGATTGAGCTTTTTGCCGGTGTCGCGGTAGATGAGATGCAGGATATCGTCGTACATGGACTCAGTCTGGGACGTACAGAGCACGAAGTATACCGGTGTGGCTGGGTCATCCACCATTAAGATCAAGCACTGGCGAAATCCTCGTGGTACAGATCGAAAAGTACCGTCGAGGAAAAGCGATACGCTGTTGTACAGTAGGAGCTCTTTCAGCGCAGGATGGGCCCAGCCTAGCACACGGCTAGGTGTTTTCTTAGGGTCGGGGTGGGCTGTCACCAAATGGAACCGGAAGAATGGGATGGCCGGGTCTTTCACTTTGGAGAAGGGAGGGACTTCCACAACGCCGTGAATATCACCACCGTAGTATCGGCGGCGAATGCGACGGATACGCCCAATAACTTGCTCCTCTGTCAGTCCGTCTAACAGCTCTTCTCTATCGGGACCGTAGAACGTCTCACATACTTGCTCCCAAATGTCGCCCTCTGGCATTGTTGGATTTTGGGTTGCTAGCTGATCTGTAGTTCGTTTCATTGCGTCGGTCTCATCGTTGAGTCGCCCATTCAATACCGGGACCGGACGGCACATGTGGTCACCCTCCACCCACCAAACAGCGGCCGGGGTTACCTTGAGGGTGGCCTTACAGCCAGAAGTCTTGAACGTACTGCAGCGATATGCAATGTGCTTCTTCGAGTGCCAGTTCTTGCAGTACCGAAAGCCCTTGTAGATCTTGATCGTTTTCGACCCCCGCTTTTTCTTGGCTCGTGGCATGGGTTCCTGGCTAGGCGGGGTTAGGATCACGTGATCACTGGCAACTTGGACTTGGTCAGGTGGATTATTAAGGGACAGCGCTTGCAACTCGAGAGTGTTCCCGCTCGCATCATCGACGACCTTGCGATGGACGGAGCGCTTCTTCTTTTGCTGGACACGAGTGCCCTGGCGGGTCATCTAGACGTCTCGAGAGTTTGTTGTGGCTGACCAGGCAGATGCGCTTGTGCGAAAACCAGGAAGATGGAATGTGCTGCTGCCTTACCAGTGTTCCCATGGCGCGCTCCCATGCGCGAATGCTGCGGATAAGTATAGGTTTGTGAGATATTTGGATAATAATAGTTTCTTAGAGTAGATGGCGATGTAGATGATAGTTATGCCCCCCTGAACTTGGCAAATACATCTTCTCCGGGTTATTCTCAGGTCATTGAAAACGTGCGCTCTTTTTCACTAAGAAAAACTTCCGGTCAGGGTGAAATAAGGGTAGTAAAAAAGGTAACCTGCATTAGCACGTGTGCATCTGCTGCAACCACTACGGTGTAGGCAGCACACCCTCCACCGACCTGTAAGCGCTACAGGATTGAGCATTTTCTAGGCCGTTACGTAAATTAATGCACTTCAACTTAAAACAAAACGATTTATACAGTCTACTACACTCGTCGATTCGTCAGTTGCTATAGTATATGTTCTAATGTAGCCTATTGACGTGTAAGCAATAATAGAAGATAGTATTTTAAAGAGCCTTTTCAAAAAATAATTTCAGAGCCGGAGGCCCGACGTTGCTACTGAGTAATCCAATGACTTCGAATACTCTGGGCATGTAACAACATGTGATATTTTCACTGGGAATGCTAGCCGCATACTCTTATCCAATAATTCGCAGCTTCTTTCACACGACGATTGCTGTGTATTGCCTCTGACAGCATAAGGTAGCTCAGAATGACACATCGTGCATTGAATTTCCTTTCGACCCGCTCTCGTATACACATTCAAGTTATCTGAGACAAATCTAGGAAGTCTACGGCAACTTCCATTCTACGTGATACTTGACGAACCACGGAAAAACAACCTCACATTTACCAGTGAGAAAAGTACACCTAAGCTCCTCGCTGGATAATGTCGATTCCTTACCCAACGCCCCGTATTACATCCACGTGCACCAATTGAAAATGTCAACTCGACATTGTCGCTTCAGAGCTCAGCATGTCGGTATTTATAGACCGGTATACCATATTGTTTTCTCCCTCCCGGACACATCACCCGGTCATCATGATCTTGCGTCAGACGAACAAACGACAAGCTAATTATTATAATAGGAGCTGCAGCACTGGGAGGGCAGATCTTGTCCTGTTCACTTTGCAACTTGCCAGCTACTACGTAGTACACACCACCGCTGAACTGCCGGGAGCCCCGCCGTTCGCCCAAGACCTGAAGACCTCATACCACTCGTTCGAACCCCGAAGTCATTAAGTTCTGCACTGCGGTCGCACTCGCCTCGCTCCTGACCGTCGGAGTCTCTGCTCAGAATTGGAGCTGCAAAGCTAGCATACGATGCGACTTGGGCGGTGACACTACACAAGTCTGCGCAAGCAACGGCAGAACCTACCCCAATGAATGCGAGTTCAACAAGGCAAACTGCGATAACAAGGGCTGGAGAGTGCTGCACCCTGGCGTGTGCCGCAGGGACGAGGGTGTTCGTCACCTAAGAGATGTCCAGGCTTGATCAGTCAAACTGGGGGAGTGCTGTTATCAATCCGATGGGGTTCAGGGCCCAAATGGGAGGGTCTGTCTGGGGCCACTTCCTCGTGCTCCAGTTGATTTCAGCGTAGCACCGTGCGTTTAGACAAAAGGTAACCCTGTGAGAAGAGAGAGCCACTTAGGTTCTTGTTGTAATGGTACCGCTTAATCGTTTGATCTTTTCCACAGTGAACTCAGCATCTACATCGTCATCTGTTTGACTACTTTACTTTCACGGCTGGGAGTCCGAGTGCTATAGTCGAGTCGGCACCAATGCGTGTCAAAGAGCCGAAATCGAACGTTCTGGGCTCCGATGTCTCGAAAGATGAACGCCTTCGCCTTCAACAAGCGCAACAACCGCCAGATCTCGGCCAAGAACGCGTTTGAAGCCATCATTATGGCTGCGTACGAGCAGCTCGCAGCCACCTTCTTTGCTAAGCACGCAGCAGCCGCGCCACCCTGGCTGGTGGTACCGAGGCCCCGTCGTGGCACTATTCGCTCTCCACGAGGTCAAGGGCGAGGACGCTGTCTGGGATTACGTCAAGAACGAGGCGCTCGAGCGCTTCCCCGACTGCAAGCTGCCGATCCCGATCAAGGCTCCGAACTACGGCGCAGTGCAGAACTGTCACTAGAGCACGAGTGACTCCGTGTGGATGGCCAACCACCCGCTGACCCCAACGTGGCTGGACGAGATTGCTGCGCTCAAGGCGGATCAGCAAGGGCGTGAAACTCCTAGTGAAGAGACTGCGGCAAGCAAAGCTTCAGAGGAACCTGATGGTGACTCGGAGAATGCCATGACTGTGGTGGACGAACTTGGCTTCACTTGAGAGTTGCCGAAGGAGAAAGTTGGAGACGCAGTGTGAATTGGGCACGTCTCCAGTTGTTCGTGAATATGTCGAATATTCTGCAGGCACGCAAATGTAGTAAGGTTGATTGTTTATGAAAGAAAGATGGCTACACACACCAACATTGGTTTCCAAGCGTGACAACTTTTTCTGAAGAGTTATGTTTTCGGCAAACATGGCGTTGAAATTACTCATCGAAGTAGTGTTCAATTACCCAGTGCTGAATGTCCGACACGTGGACAGCCGTGCTACCTGCGGCTCGAGTGCAGCCTTCGTCTCTGAATCTGTGAAGTAGCAGCACAGCTTCGAAGTGGCCGCCCAATGCTGCGTTGTCCATCGCTGCAGTCGTACAACCTTCACTCCGATTTTCATGCAGCTCCATTCGGTTTTCATGCAGCCATCGCACGATTTCGAGGTGGCCATTAGCTGCTGCTCCATCCATCACGTCTGCCGTACACTGGAGTTGGATCGTCATTTCCCGCTTCACGCCATTCGAGTGAATGAGGTTATAGAGAACAGGATTTGTTAGGAACTTTGTCTTTCCTTTTCCTTCTTCCACTGCTGCCACTCCCGCGCAAGCGCAACCGCTTGCTTCCCCGCATCGTGCAGATACCGAACGATTGATAGGTGTCCGTTAGCCGCCGCAATGTCGATGGGTGTGTGGAGTTTTTCGGCTGTGTAATCGTAGATTCCAAGGAGGTTGATCCTTGGATTAATCCCCAGCTTCGTGTAAAGCCACTCCACAATATCCAAGCGGCCATTCCTTGCGGCGACGAGCATCGTTACTTCAGACAGATACGTACTGTAGTGCTCTCGTTTAAACATGCCCCAAAGCGATTCGAGCGTCCTCTCGAGCCTCTCGGTTTCTCTCCGCCTGCCCTTCCTGTCGAGAGGTTTGTCGACGCAAGCGAAAAGATACTTGGCTACATCCAGATGACCGTTCCTAGCAGCAGCTTCCATGGCTACACTAGCCTCGCCGCCGCCATTGGTAATATGAGGACGGCGCATCTTGTTCATCATAGTGTGAGTGCTCTCGCCACCGCTATGGCAGCCATCATCGCTCTCGAGGTCGCTGTCGTTGTGATAATCCCCAACTTCTCCATCGTGTTCGATCAACGGCGTGACGCTCATTAGCATCCAGCCATCGTGTGAAGCGTCCTGCCAGCACTCCCGCGTACAACTTGTAAATCGACTGCTGCAGGCAAATTGGCCTCCAGTTTCTTGGGTCCTTGCGAGATCCTTTCTTGAAGACCAGCCGAACCGTGCCCATTTTCCAGCTCTGGGGGATGCGCTTGTGCTCCCAGCAGCATGCGAACACTGCAGCGAGTGGGGGGAGAAGCTGTGCTGCAAACCGTCGGTAGATATCGTAGCCAACTCCATCCAAGCCAGGGCTGGTGCGCACATTGACTCGGTTGAGCTGCGTCTCGATGTCCTCTTCCGCCGGGGCCTGGGTTAGAAGCTCAGGCACCGACGTAGCAGCCGGCAAGTTCTGCACCGCTTCACGAAAGGCTGCTCCGACGCGGGCTTGCGGGTCAAAGCGGCGTGTTGACACCATCAAAATACTGCCAGAGCCGCTCGCCGGAGAGGGGGCAACCGGGATCCTCGTCTTCCTCGCTGTCGTGAGCCACTTTCGGGTGAGCTGCCGCTGATTTCCCTCGCGCCCTGGCGACTGCTGCACGTTTTAGGATCTCCGCCACGCAGTCGTTTTAAGCAGTATTAAAACCATGGCGGAGGCGTTGCTGTTCTTGAGATAGGCGAATACCGCCAACCCCGCGCCCCGCCGTGCGGATGTGGTGGCGAGTACTCGTGCTATTACGCTCCATAGCGTACAGATTGTCTAATGCTTCATCGATACGCTTCTCCGAGTTGCGTGGGGGTCGTTTTCTCTTGTGCCGCCGTCGCCGTGGCTTTGTGCCGGCCGCAGGCGACGGCGATGCGCCGAGGAAAGCACATTACTCGATCGAGCGTGAGCGGTCATGTGGCGCTGCTGCTGGCGACGGTGCGGCGGCTGTGTATGGCTGCATCTTCTCGTAGATCAGGTATGGAAGAGCGGTAATGTAGCCTTCAGCGGCACTCCAGTCTACTGCATCGGTGATTTTCGCCGCTAAGGCCACACCAAGCCGCTCCATGTCTGCACACGCCGCTTCTTCTTCGTCGTCCTTCAGCTCCCGAAGCCGTAGACGCGGGCGACGATTGGGGACTGCGCCTGCGCTGACCTGCATGGGCGCGTAGACCTCGCCATCGTCAGCATCAGCGTGGGGTCCGTCCTCCACAGGTGCGTCGAACATGGGTACATCTTGGGAATCAGGATTGTCCGGTGGCTGCAAGGCGACAGTGGCCAGGGTCGTGACGGATCGATCTCCATAGACGTGCAGCCCATACCCGCCGGGTGGATGCCACACTCAGAGCGCGAGTTTCGCCGGTCAAGCGCGCGATTGGCAAGACGGTCGGCCTGTCCATTTCGCTGGCGGTCTATCTGATGTAGCGAATAGTGTTCGAACCGCCGGAGCTCGGCCAAAATCCGCTTACGCAGCCCACTTAGCCGCGAATTGTTGGTTCGGTAGCGGCCGCGCACCTGCTGAACAACGAGATTGCTGTCGCCTTCTATTCGGAGGCGCCGTACTCCATGGTCAGCAGCTGCGCGGACCCCAAGCAGAAGTGCGGTATATTCCGCCGTATTGTTGGTCTCTCCGGCGTCAGGCATATAGAGTGAACCTGTCCATACTACCACATCCTCAGGATTAGACAGCACTGCGCCGGCGCCCCCAGGAGAAAACCTTAATCGTGAACAACGTTTTCTTAGAAATGAACTGACAACCTTATCAAGCAAACGAAGGGATAGGTGCCATCTGGTAGACCCAGATGTACTTAGGTAGGCCCAGAGAAACGGTGGATGTAATGCTTTTCACAGCTGCTTATATTCACCGTGTTACCACAGGCCGAGTTACCATAACTCGGTAAGGCGGCCGAGTTACCATAACTCGGTAAGGCAGCCGAGTTACCATAACTCGGTGAGGCGGCCAAGATACAACTCGGCCAGGCTTTCGTAGCTCGAAGCTGATCATGCAGAGAAGTCGTTGGTATTGCTCGACCTGCCAAGGATATCTACTGCTGTAGAAGTAGGACTTCGTTGAGCGTGTGCGATTATGTAGGGATTAAGTGTAGGGTTGGGGCAATTTGAGCTGCAGCACCCAAGCCATGATCACATGTAAGGGAGCTGTGGAAGCTACTATAGGGTAAGGGTTACGTCTGTTTAGACCTGCCCGATGGCTACATTTCGCACCAGCGACATCCGCCATTTGCTCGCCGCCTGCTACATCCCACTTTCATTATACAATTCTCCACGAAGCCCTCTGCTCTACTGGTGCGACGACCCCAGTTCGCACGTGCGCCAACTGCTAGACCAGTTTTTGTGTCATACTATTTTCGATTAACAAATTGTGTGTACATATATTAGGATAATGGACCTGTCTGAACTACTCCTTGAGAGTGATGAAAGCAGCATGGAGCATGTTTGCGAAACGTTCGGCCTCGATTTGACCCGAGCGGACCTTCTCCGTCGGCACCTACTTAAGCCTTGCCCCGGGATGCCGCCCCCATGCAAGCTGTGCGATGTCTGCTTCCAGTGGGTGAAAGGCTACAACTATCATCTCAACAGGCACAAACGGTCAAGGAACTGCATGCCAGTGGTTGACAAGATCGCTCACCGAAACCAGTTGGCTCAGCAACGTCGACAACGCGACGCTGAGTGGCACCGCCGAAACAGGTCTGCGCGCGTGGCCAGTCCAGGTGCTAGAGAGGTGGAGGAGATGGGCAGCTTGACCCAGCTGTTGCAGGAGAGTGATGGTGAATTTGAACCGGATTATGCACCTGATGTTGACGCCGCGGTTTCTGATGACGCGCCACACGACGAGATTCAAGTCGGCGAGTTGCCTGCGACGTGGGATTGGCTTGATGATGAGATGAACGACGAGTACTCCATCCTGAATGATGGTGGTGATGACGAATCAACTCATCTTCAAGAGGCTATCGCGACGATGCAACAGCGCGAGGTTTCAGCAGAGCATGACGACTCTCCGAATTGTGTCATCTGCCAGGAGGCGCTTGCTGAAGCCACCACATGGGACTGCGCCAGCTGCAAGCAGGCTTACCACCGTGATTGCATCAAGCGAAGCTACGAGTACAGTGACAGATGCCCCAACTGTCGCGAGTTGATTACGCTCGACGTTGAAGATGACGAGGTGCTCGTCGTTGATTATGTCCCTGCACCGCCCACCTGCTTCATCTGCACGAAGGCGGATTGCGGCATCATTCTCGAAGGCCCTCAGTGTTCACACACCTGTGGAATTGAGTGCCTTCGTGCTATGAATGTGATGTCCTTCGGTGAGACACGCGTGGAGCACCTAGTATGCCCGCAGTGTCACCAACCGTTCCCCTTAGACCGGCTGTACGTCGGCGAATCTGCTGCCGCCGTGGGCTCGACGGTAGGTAGTCCAGAGGCTAACACGCCTATGGCAGGATTTGAGGATTATCACGCCAGCGATTTTGCCAGCGGTTCAAGTGAATCGTCCGACGAGGATTACAGCCCCGGTGAGTAAAGAGTCGGCGATAGCGAGAGAGAGAGAGAAGGAGGAATTTTCTTTGAATACACTGACGGATTTGCCAAAATTAGTATTACTTTCATGTTAAAACATACAGCTTAATATCCTGTGCATAATTAAGGACGGCTGCACAATTGAGGACGACATTTGATCACTGCACAAGTGAGGACGACATTGATTACGACACTGCACAATTGAGGACGACATTCAGTACGGCTCTGCACGATTGAGGACGACGTTCATTAAGGAACTGAACAATTGGGGACGACATTGATTACGGCACCACACAATTGAGGACAACTCATGTAGATGCGCAACACTGTACAAAAGAGGATGATTGCACAAGTGAGGACGACAGTGCACAAAAGAGGACGACACCGCACTTTCGAGGACGACACTGCTATGTCTAATTACGTTTGCGTCTCCGAATCTCTGCAAGTATCCTGTTGACGGTTAGATCACCTTGTATACAAGGGGCGAAGTCCGTCTCAAAGGCGTCTTGGTCGCCGCCAAATTTGTCGCGAATATACTCAGCGATAATCTTCATACGAGAGAGACGCGATCGGTGCAACTTACGCTCCTGAGGGAGCATATCAACCCCTGCGCGATATTGGTGGCACTCGGGGTTTGGCTTCCAATACTGATCAACATAGTCACGCCAGGACTTCGCGTCGGGTAGCTCGGACACCAAGTTCGCTGAACACTCCATGTCGAGCGAAGCCGTCGAGGGTTCGTCGCTGACCGTTTCTTGCGTCCAACCTTGGCCATTGGCAATCCCCTTGACCATGTCGTGAAGCCCTTCAACCAGACACTTGAGCTCTGCAACGGCGGACATCGAGACGTCGGTTGAGTTGCTGGTCTTGCCCCTGACTTCTACTTGATGCTTCGTCACGGTATCTTCTTCTTCTTGTCGGTTCCCAAAGTCGATGTCTCGTATACTTTCTAGTGACGCGGTAGTGCACGACGTCGCATCCGGTGCTAATGAGTCGCCGAGTAAGTTTTCTTCACGATCCAATACGTCGTCCAGAAGATACCTTGTCACAGTCTCAGCCTTTTCCGTTGGTGCCCAGCCCGCCCACCACTTCACGAGCTTTAACGACCATCGGCGCTTCTCCGGTGCAAACATAAACCTGTACTGGGCGCCGCCCCGCCTGAAGCAGTGTGACGTAAACCAGATTTCGTCGCCAAGGAGATTTCGGCTGATTCCAGCGGCCTCAGCAACTACATTCAGCACTTGCGTGAAGTTGCCGTCTGACATCGGTGACCCCACTTAACTCCAACTTTCGAAAACGAATTGACTCGGGCCAAGGTGGTTGCCCCACGCTGTCGCTTCTTTGAGTTGCCCCGAGGGATCTTGGTCAGCGAAGGGAAGGCGTAGTCACCGTCCTGCCACGAATGGTGCAGCTTCGTACGTGCATACGTGAACCATCTCTCCAAATACGTCAGCGCCTCCGCAGCCCGCTCTTCCTTGGGGAGTTGATGAAGCGAGTATGTTCGACTGGCGAGTGGGTCATGATCCGTCTTTCGGTCGCGAATTGTGAAACAACCGAACATAATTTCGGAACTGTCTACGCGCGATTTTCGCCGAAGGCCGAGCTGGATATCACCTTTCTTCATGAGAAGTACTTCATTGATACGACACATGCCATAGAAGCTGAGCGAGCAGACCGCGGAAAACCAAATGCACATGGTTTCGTTGAACATCGAATTGACTCGAGAAAGGCGAATGTTCTTGTCAGCATCACCAGCGACATTGGCGACGCACGCTTGGGTGTCCTCTCACGTTTCTTGGATTTGCTGAGTCCAGCGAGGATGTGCGTGATGGAAGCAGAGCGAGCCGGGTTCCCCCGGGGAGTAAGGGTTCCGTCTGCAGCAGTCTCGACAAGCCAGCGGTCATGTGGGTGGCCACCAGCAAGCATCTCCGGCTTTGTGTAATGCCAACTGATCGCGGCGCGCAACTTCTCGGCAGGCCACTGGCTCGTGTTCGTCGTCGCAAGCTCGTTGATGTACGCTGCAATCACACCGGGGAGATGGACGAAGCGCTCCTTCAGAGGATTTGGAAACCCTTCCTTACTGCAAAAGTCTGCAAACCGCCGAAGACTACCATTGTAGTCGGTCCGCGTCCGCGCTTCAAGTCGTTGGTCTGCAAACTTCGATGCGGCAACAGCTGCACTGTAGAGTCGGCTGGTCTCAGGTAGGTCCATGATGCCCGCTTCTTGGCTACGATGGAATAATTTCACACTGACCCTCGGCACCTAACCAGCATCTGTGCCGAAGGCGAACAGTCGTCCTTATTTGTGTAGTCGTCCTCAAAAGGGCAGTGTCGTCCTCAAAAGGGCGGTGTCGTCCTCAAAAGGGCGGTGTCGTCCTCAAAAGGGCGGTCAGGTGAGTGGGCTTGTAAATATATACAAGGATCACTGTACGATAGAGTTGTACAAAGTGTTTAGAGGGACTACACACTTGCCACATAAAAATCCAGGTAAATATATACGAGGATTACTGTACGAAAAATGTTGCCAATACTTTTGGAGTTGGCTACATGCAAATTAGCCAATCACATTGCGTCGCACGGCCGATTTGGTCCCTCGCACGGCTGAAAGAAGTGGTCTGAGGACGCTACGTTTTAGCGTTGGACTACGTAGTCGCTGAGAATGCGGCGAATGACCCCCAGAAAGCGTCAGATTGGCTTGAAGAGAGAGAAGGTCGGTACCACCGCAGCTTATGGGATGCCTTGCTACTAGAAGACAGGAGCGCGTACTTCGTAGCCCACGAAGACAACACATTTCCGCTGGCTGAAGCCCCTAAAGGAATCTACCGGTACGACGAGCGCAAAAATCGAGTCTGGATGATTACCCGTCGGCGCAGCCGACGGGGAATCTGTCTTTCCGGATCTGCGAGGACGATCTTTACACGCACGGATCAGGAGCCAGTCATTTGGGATCACAACGCAGCGCTGGCCCGAGCAACCGAGCTTCGGGCTCAGTCTTAAATTTTAGTCTAAAGCTACCCTCCACGCCTCGCCCAGGCAATGAGGCAATATACCTCTCATTAGCCCCTCGAGAAGATCCATGGAAACCTACATTTGTCCCAGTGAAATCGCCTCAGTTGGTACACTGCTCGCCAACAGACCGCACCGACGTGGCGGATGGAGCTCTTCTGGGCAGAAAATTGGTCGGTATTAATACAAGGAAGCGACTACGAACTACGTTGCTACTATTCGTACGGGTGAGCTACTGCGCCTCTCGCAAGCATGCAGGTCGTCGGACGAAGCCAAGCAAGCGTTAAGATCGGTCTCAACGATTCTGAGCTGCCTAATAAGCGACGTAGGTTGGCAGGTACCAGGAGACAACCGAAGCTCAATTGTTGGTGCAATTCGAGAGGCAGCTACAGCTATCGAAGTCGCAAGAACCGTTGCCTTGTTGGCATCGGAGGATGAAGAGTCCGACATGATGGCCAAGTGTCGCGACGATGAGTCAAGAGCTTGGCGCAAACTGCACGACGTGATTGCAGCAGGTCGCGAAGACAAAAGCTTCTACTTGACGCGGGACTAACATCCCGCTAAAATGCAAACGTTTTCCGCGTTAGGGTGGCTCGATGTGGAGGACGCTATCTCGTACGTATCTGCAAACACGCTGCGTGATGGTAGCGAGGAAGCCGAAGCTGGAGATAGCTCTATCCGCCCGGCCAGATCCAAACGAAAAGGCAAAGCCAAACGGCGTCGAGCCCAGAGTAACTCTAGCAGATAGTTATTCTTTAAACAAATAGGCACCCCATTCGATCTAGCACATAATAGACAAAGCCCTTGGCGTGTTGATGTCGAGTTGAGGACGCTCTAAAGGATGGCCAAGACGGTTCACACACCCGTGGTGCTCATTTGTGCTTAGGCGAGTTTGGAGTAAATCTAGCAGCTAGAGTCCTTTCACTAAAATAGGCACCCCATTTGATCTAACAGATAATAATGAAAACCTCCGGCGTAGCGACATCGAGACGATGATGCTGTAACGAATGGCCAAGACGGTTCACACACCCGTGGTGCTCATTTGGCACAAGGCGAGTTTTCTGTCACTGTCAGCGACTCGCTAAGCAGGGGTAGCTTCTCCCTTCTCTGGCGGTTGGCATGCGGAAGGACTAGGCAACCTGCTCTCCTTCACCCCTTCAGTTCACCACTCAGGCGCTTGTGTTCACCCCCTAGCACTTCATTTCTATTCTCAGGATGTCTGTTCACGGACAAGACTGTTAGTTCAGTTCTAAGGAGTTTTAGTTCAGATCTAAGGCTCTCTCCGCCCCCAGGATGGGGGTTCTTACAGCATGCTCCATCAAACTGCAGTAACCACTCGCCGGTGGTGATCGAGCAGCTGCAGCGCAAACTGCTGCAGTGCATCACCTCGTTCGAAGGCTGCACAGGCAGCAGTGAGGCGTCCCAAAAGAGCGGTAGCAGGCGGTCGAGCGAGCGCTGCAGTTCTTGAACTCGAAGGCGATACAAGCAGCGTTTCCGCTTTCGACTTGAAGCCTACGGCCGTCTACCAGGTAGCAAAGAGACGAATCAATGGCGAACGAGGGTAGCTAAGTGACCTGTCAATGCTCAATATTCGCGACACTAGACGACATCGAAGTTCTCGTGGTGACCAAGTCACTGCGTCTAGAAGGCCATTTCCTCATTTTTTATATCGTCAGTCTGAGTGCCTTCAAGTAGGCTCTGACTACTATAGTTGCTCAATTGCATGTGTGGACGGTGTAAATGACAGACGTTGCGGTTCAAGAAGAAATAGTCGTAGATCGATAGGTGTAGATAAAATAGAGTAAAAATAAAGGATAATAGGAAAATCAATAACTTCTCATATCACTCCACTCACTCACGCTGCCTTGGAATAGCGACAGCGGACGTTCATCAATGGGGGAGACCGAGTCCAAAAGAGGACCCAGCGCTGCAAACCACCGACATCCCGAGTCAATGAATGAAGTCGAATACGATCATCAAAGTTATTGAGGTTGTCTATTCGGAAAGTCGAATAGAAAAGAAGGTACTATAGAAATGATCCTGTATTGTGTGGTATATTGCCAGGTTAGAAACCGATTGTACGCTAGTGCTTGATGGTAAGTCACTTATGTGCGGGAGTTCCTATGCTATGGGTGATCCTGAGTGGACGGGTCCCATTCGGCTGCTTGGAGCCTAGTTCTGCCTTGGCTGTGGGCGCTGATTGCGCTGTCGATTGCGCTGTTGAGTTGGTGGGTCCCCCCCGGTCCCCACCTCCACATAGGTGACGCGCCGTGTTTGCTGCCGCCGGATGTGTTGCGCAGCATGCCAACGCCAGATTCGACGGCTGCCCTGGATAACGGACATTGATATGGTCCGGTCGAGCTTTTTTCCTGTACGTTTCAGTAGGCCAAGCGTATCCGCGTACGCGTTTTGGTTCGATTTGGCTACCGAGCCAAGTGCCCCGTAGACGATCGCTGCCGATTTGACCGTCCAGCTTCTGTCCTTCAGGTGGCGCTCGATCACCTTGTACTTCCTCAGCTTCCGCGCACGGGCAAGGGTCAGCCCGGATCCATCTTCGGCGTCGTAGTTGCTGTCGAATGGCACCGCCAGGTCCACAATGGCTGCCGTCCGCGCCTCCTTGTCGTATAGTTGAATGTCGGGGCGAAGTGCTGGACCCTGAAACCCGGGTACGGTCTGGTTAATGCGCAGTTGTAGTCGTCCATTTGAAGCCTTCACACGGGCCTCCAGCTCCCGGCTAATCAATTTCAGTGCGTCATCGTGCCGGTTCCTAATCATTTCCTGTGTGCCAGGACAGTGCTCCAGCACATGATTCAGCGTCTCGACACTATTGCATTCTGGGTAGCGGCATGTGCCGTGGGCACGCAGAGTCCGGCGCTTCAGCACTGCATTGGTGTCGACTACGTCCATGCGTGCCTTCATCACGAATGTGTAGTCGATGTCCCAGAGGCGGCTGGGGTTGGTAATGAACGCGCTTCCTCGGCCTCCATGTATTGGCACTGTGCACCCTTGCTTCCGCTTCGACTGCCAAATATCTCGGTGCTTCAATTTCAAGTACAGCTTGAGGTGGCGAAGCACGGTCTTGCGACTGAGCCAGTCTTTGAAGTGAGGAACGCGCAGGTGCAGGGACCTTGGGGCACTGGCTGCGAGGCACGAGTAGTGGTAGCAGTGGCCGCGGCAGGAGCCGTCTCGAACGATAGCTGGTAGGTGTCCATGTGCTCTTGAATATCCGACCACAGCGAGGAAATATCGCTGTGATGAGGCTTCTTTCGCGCGTACAGCGAGTTGCCCAGCTTGTTGTTCAGGAACAGTTGCAGCATTTCCATCTCCTTCCCTTTCCAGTACTGCTCGTCGATGTTGTGGCGTTTACGTACTACTAGGCCGAGTTGAGTCCGCGCAATACGCCGTACTTGAGCGTCATCAGAGTGCAGCAGCTGCCATCCATAGGCAACTCGAATTGCGGCATGCATTTCAGCTAGTGGTAGCAGTCCCAACCCCCCACAGGACGTCGGGGCGTACAGAACCTGACTCGTGGCATCGTCGGGGAGCCGGAGGAGGTGGCGAAATCCGCGCTTGATGTGATTATCGAGTCCCTCTAGCTGGGTGGTCAGCGGCCGAAGGAAGCGCATGCTGTACTCGAGTTGAGGTAGGACGTAAACCTTGTACGCTTTGAGAACTTGCCAAGGAGCTAGGCCGGACCGGAACAGTGCTGTCGCTTGACGCTTGACCTTCGCTAGCAGTGGCACCATCTCCATTCGGCGCTGCTCGTGATTGACACCATCTCCAATACCTAAATACGCGTAGCTCTGGGTCATGGAGATCGACGGGATCTGCTCACCGTTGATGTGAAGCTGCACGTTGTCCGGTTTGAGTACTGTGTTGCCGTTGGGGGCCACACCGAGTGAGCTGCACTTGGCGGGATTAGCTCGCATTCCACTCCATTGCAGGAACCGCTGCATGAGATTGTGCTGGTTCTTGATCCCGACTCTGCTGCTGCTAAACACCTTCAGATCATCCGCATACGCGGTGACACTGGGTGAGTCCTCCTTGGACAAGCGTACCCCAACTTCTGGTAGGCGCTGCAGCGCCAATAGCAGCGGAATGAGGACGGCCGTAAAAAGGTGAGGGCTTAAGGGGCAGCCTTGAAAGACACCGATGCGCTGGCGAATTGGCGCCGTACTACCATCCTTGGCGTTGGAGACGATGAACTCCGCGTCCGTGTAGAGATCCTTGCAGCGACTAATGAAGGAGGCCGAAACTCCCAGCTTTCCCAACACAAACCAGATCATGGTGTGAGGAACGCTGCCAAATGCGTTCTGTAAGTCGTACCACACGGCATACAGCGCCTTCCGCTTCCGTCTGGCGTTGTCGGTCAGTGCAGCGGCGATGTAGTTGTGATCGGCACACCCATTAAAGGCCCGGAACCCTTTTTGGGCATCGGTGTGACGTCCATTCTTCTCCATCCAGTGAGTAAAACGCTGGGCCATGATCCCCGCGTAGAGTTTGTAGATTGCCTGTTGTAGGCAGATTGGACGCCAATTACCGGGGCGCATTGGATCACCTTTCTTGGGCAGCAGTCGCACGACGCCTAATTTCCAGTAGCGAGGAACACGTCGATGTTTCCAGCAGAACTTGAACGCAGCCAGTAGTACAGGCAACAATTGTGGCGCAAATCGCTTGAAGATCGCATACCCAACGCCGTCAAGGCCAGGAGCGGAAGCAGCAGCGACGCGATGAAGTTGTTCTTCAACCTCTTCCAGTGTTATATCGCGCTCGAAGATGTCGTTGAGCTCCTTCGCAGCAGGGAGCGCCTCCAGTGCCGCACGGAAGTCACGTCCAATTGGAGCGCCGGCTTGGAAGCTGCTGCGCTCGGTGTTCACACCCGTGAAGAACAGTTCGAGAGTATCCTTCGTGATAGGGCAACGCGTAGTGGGGACCGCTGCTGCAGTGGAGGGCCGTGTCTGTTGGGATGTAGCTTGGTCAGAGGCGTTCCTCTCGTCGACGGTCCGGAGAATATCCTCTACACACTCTTTTTCGCGCAGACGAAAGCGGCCACGAACGTACTGGCGGCGAATAGCTGATCGAATCCGGCCAACCTTCCGTCGCGCCTTCTTGATACAGGCGCGGTCGTCAGGCCGATGACGTTGCACTGCCTGGAGTCGTGCCAACGCTTCATCGAGTCAAGTCTGGCTGGACGGGGCCGCTCGGGCCGCTGATCAGGCCGAGAAGGACCCGGAGTACGCCGGCCGATGGCTGCGTATGGCCACAGAGCTTCGTAGAGTCGCTGGGTGATCTCGGTAATGTAGCCTTCTCCTGTCGCCCAGTCGTCCGTCCCAGAAATCTTATCCGCTAGTGCGGTACCAATGGATTCAACGAGAGCCTCAGCCGCTTCCTGCTCTTCGGAGCTCAGCTGACGGAGGCGGAGGACCGCACGTCGTGCAGGTATGCCACCCTCGGCTAAGTCGACAACAGGAAACACCTCACCACCATCCCGGCAAGCAATCTCTGCAACCTCAGCATCCGTTCGAGTTGATGGTACGTCTGCCGGTGGCATGCGCGTGGGTACGGTCATGTCAGCGACAGCCCCGATAGTATCCACGGGCAATGCTGATCCAGGGTCCAACATCCGGCTGTATCACCTCGCGGGTGGTCCGAACAGCTTGTGCTGGTGCCCCGAGAGCGCAGAGCTGCGTTGGCCAAGCCGTCAGCATCCTTGTTCAGAGCCCGATCGATATGGTGTAGCGAGTAGCTAGCAAAGGAAGCCAGCTTGGCGAGTACCACGCGCCGCAAGGTCCGCAGTGGCTTACTACGACACTCAAATCGTCGCTGCACCTGTTTAATAACCAGAGTACTATCACCCTCAATGCGCAGACGAGCGACGCCATGGTGAAGTGCCCCTGATAGACCAGCGAGGAGCCCTGTATACTCCGCCACGTTGTTTGTAGTCATGTCCGAAATGTACTGGCCGCACGTCCAGAGCACTATACCCGTCGGAGAGTAAAGTACGGCGCCGGCACCACCCGGGCCAGGGTTACCACGACACGCACCATCGAACCGAAGAAGCCACACGCCTGATGACGTCGCACTTGGAGTAGGTGCGGAGGGTGGCGCTGCATTGACGGTCGCATTAGTAGGCTCTTGTGTTGAACGGCGACCACGACGCCGGGACTGCACGGGGACTTGCTGGTCACGCTCACTGTCTTCTGGCGGGGGAGACGCGTCGAAGTCAACCTCCATCGGCGTCGGGTTGGTGGCCGTCACCGTGCCTTCGTCGGCGTCGTTGCTGTCAGTGGTGATCGTCACGACAACCGCAGGGTGGGGGGGGGGGGCATGGGGCGGGACCGCCGCTGTCGCAGGAAGCTCTTCCGGAGCGTCACCGAATGCCAGTAGTGACGCCTCTGAGATCGGCCAGGCAAGGTCACGCCAAGTCACAGGAGTCGGGAGGCTGAAGCAACGAGTGGAAGCTGGCGCCGGGCTCCCAGCCGAAGATGGACATGTGGTCGGCGGTGGCGCAGACGTCGGTCGTGGGGTCGATGTCGGGGACGATGCGGGATCCGGAGGCACAACTTCCGTCGGCAGCGGTGCAGACATCGGTCGTGTGACCGGTGTCGGAGACGGAGCGGGATCCGGAGGCGCAACTGCCATCGGCGGCGGTAGCAATGCCGAGGCCGTCATCGAGGGCGCCGTATGGATGCTTGTTGCGTCGATGGTGACCCAGCCTTCCGTGGGCGTGTCCGGCACTACGACGGCCGGTGGATGGCGTGGTCCCCATCGAGTTCGCGCGCGCTGGGCCGGGACGGGAGGTGTAGCTGGCTGTGGCTGGAACAGCTCATCCTTGGAGGGGGTGACGTCGATCCAGCCGTCCGTCGGGGTGTCCGGCATCACCTCTGGCGGGTCGGGCACACAGGGGGGAAGTCGGCGAGAACCCCATCTTGACAAAAGTGCACGTCGTGCAGCACGTGCCGTTGGCGAAGGGTCTGGTCGAACCGCTAACGGCAGTGATCCACCACAGTCAGGGCGGCTCGGTAGCGGACCTGTGCTAGATATATCTTCGGGGTTGAGGCGGCGGCGCTTTCCGCTGGTAGGCGAACAGTGGGGTGGGGGGGACACCAACACCGGTGGCGCTGCTGAAAAGACAGCCAAGGCAGGTGGTTCGTCAGGCGCTGGAGTTGGGCTTGATGCCGTACCTCCAGTCGCTGCGTTCCGAGTGTTGTCGACCGCTGCAACAGGTTCTTCGGGCCGTCTGCACTGCTCACCGCGAACGTGATGAGTGGCAGCCGACCGGGCGGTGAAAAGCGCAGCACAGCCGCAGTCAGACAGGAAATAGTCCACAAACAACTCATGGCGATGGTAGGAGTGGCGGTGGCGCCGGAGCTCGGCGATCTCGCGGGCACTGAACAAGCACAACGTGCAGCCGAAGGCTGCGGCGTTGTGCTGGAACAGCGACACGACAGGGTCAGCGCTCGCCGTGGATAGCGTGGGCGCAAGATGGGGAGTTTGGGACGAAGTCAGCATGGGCTGCTCGGTCGTGTCGTCAGCCGCGGTCGGCGACGCAATCATAGCGGCGCTGCATGCGCATATCGCACAGGTTCTTCGGGCATCTCTATGCTCGCAGTGGTTGATACCTGAGCCGGAGGCGGGCAGCGTCCCGTCGAGCGCGTCGTAGAAGCCGTCGTCGTCTTCGACCGAATGGTTGGCAGGAGTGGACTGCAACGCCATCCGCATCGCGGGTTAGGGGTAGCAACCAAGCTCGGAAAGTCGAATAGAAAAGAAGGTACTATAGAAATGATCCTGTATAAGTACGGTCTTGACCTTCAATTAAAGAGGTTGCCGTAGCGTATTTAACAATTCATAACCGTACGACCTAAACATAGGTGCTTTCACGTCGATAACTGGCTGGTTCACTTCAACATGTACCCCTTATCGGGTACAATCTTCAGCGTCTTTTGGAAGTGCGCACCACAATATCGAAGAACTCCAACAACGTGAGTCCCCAGGCTTGCTGTTGCGCATCACGTAATAGTGGCCTACGCTGGGGTCGATCATGACCTTGCCGTTGCAATGCATCCTTCGACAAAGGACAAGCAAGCATCAGAACTGCTCGTATCATACTGGCGCAGCAGTGAGTGGTGAACAGACTGTTGAACGAGCGCTTCAGTTCGCGAAGCCAAATAATTCCGCTCTGAAACGCAGCAAGTCACGGCTACGCGTCTCATGACAACGAATTGAAGACCCGACGGCCAAGGGAGATAGCTGGTATTAAACGGAGACTTGCACCTCGTCTCCTTACGCACTGTTCACGACACTAGTACACACTTAGACGACATCAAAACTGCATGTAGCGACCAAGTCACTGTTGGCTTCATGCTTAGAAGCCACTAGCACGCCGCCTCTCCATGGCCTTGGCGTTATTAGATGGCAGAACGGGCCACGCCGGCTCTAGGGCCGCGTACTCGCGGGGCATGACGAGGTTGTGCGGGGACTCGACCCGCTCGACGCCCTTGTCTTCGTCGTCGCCTTCGTACGCAGCTTCGTCCACCGCGATAATGGTGAGTTCGCCCATGATCGAAGGAGAGGTGGGCACCATGCCGAGGAAATCCGAGTCCGTGCTGGCGTTGCGAGAGCGACTACGCCCGCGCTGGTTGCAGGAGATCGGGACAATGGCAGCCATACTGATGACGAGAAAGACTTAGAGTCGGGTTTTGGCTTGAGGAGCTTGGGTGCTTGCTGGGAAATTGAGTTGTGAGCACTGAAAGAATGCGCTCAAGAAGCTGCTGCGCTCCTCTCTATTGCAGCAGCTGCCTGCTGACGAATGCCGCCAACCCTGGCATTCTTCAAAGGATGGAAATCACAGCGCTCGACTATCGACCAGGAATCCACGCCAGTTGCAGATGCCAAGGTGCAGCCATATGCCAATCCAGCCGCCATGTGCATGGGTGCCTTCTACGCGATTCTTCTTGGTTTGTCAGCGCTTCTTTGGATCGACTGTGAGCTCCTTCACGTGAAGCTGGCCATGTGGTGCTCATAGAACTCGAGAGGACGGAGCTGTCAGTTCTTATCGATGCACCGCACCCGGATAAGATGGAGTTCAACGCGCGTCAACTTGGTGGGCGTTGACGTGGGTAACGAACGTTGCCGCGTGATCCTCTTGTCGAAGGCCCCGCAACCGAAGGCAACGATGGTTCCTGCGCGTCCGCCTCTTGATTAGCTGAGCTTCAACGTGTTCAGGGGCCAACTTGCAAGCACGCATGCTCATTTTGGACAATAAACGCTGTGGCGAGGAAGATCCAAGCCTACTTCATGGTAAATCTCAACGACTTCAGTCGAATTATCAGACACTTAGACACTCTTTTACGTAGAGTTTATAACGAAAATCACTAGAACAGCACACTACTTGCGTGGTTGAGCTCCTGTGGTCACCTCATTACACTGCGGAGTGCATCACAGGGACCTCCGATCTTGGAGTACGGACGCTTACGTACGACGCCATCGAGTCACGGTCCTCCGCGCTCTTGCTCGCTTCGAGCAGTTTGCGCTTCCTGTGGACGGCCATCGCCACGCCGACAGCAGCCCCCAAAGCCACGCAGGCAGCAGCAATGAGACCGACGATGGCAGCCGTCGAGTGGAGACCGCCGCTGCTGGAGGCTTCTTCCTGCACGGAAGCCACGGTGGCGCTCGGGGTTGAAGAGGGCGCCGGCGTGGACGTTTCCGACTGTACTGTAGTCGACGTCTCTGCAGATGACGACACTTTTGTGGCTCTTTGCTCTTCGTTGGCAGCCGATGCGCTTTCGGACTCCCGCTCAACGTCGCTTGATGATGTCGAGTTGGTTGACGACATGGCGGCAGTCTGGGTCGACGTCGTTTGATCAACCATCTCTTGGTCGGTTGACGATGAAGGAGTCGCCAGTGCGGCATCCGAGCTGGATGATGCCGATTGAGCTGCCGAAAGCTTTTGAGCCGGTGTCGGTGTCGGCGAGGCCGTAGTAGGTTGAGAAGTGGGAACCTCCGTGACGGGGGCAGTGGTAGGGGCTTCAGTTGCGGGTGCCGTAGTCACTGGAGCGGTAGTCGGCGCTTCCGTCACTGGAGCCGTGGTTGGGGCATCCGAGGCGGGTGCAATAGTCGGTGCTTCAGTGACAAATGTAGTTGTCGGTGCTTCCGTCTCAGGCGCGGTTGTCGGTGTCGGCGTTGTCGGTGTCGGCGTTGTCGGTGTCGGCGAAGTTGGTGTCGGCGTTGTCGGTGTCGGCGTAGTCGGTGTCGGCGAAGTCGGTGTCGGCGAAGTCGGTGTCGGGGCTGAAGTGGTAGAAGTCTGCGTAGTGGTTCTCGTCTGAGAATTGTCCCCACTGGATGAAAACTGCGAGTTGCCATTGGTACACTCGTCAGCGCTCAAGGACAGTGTCTCCTCCAGCACCTCGCCGTTCACACCCGTCAGCGAAATGCTCACAGAGCTCAGGTCCGCCACGCTCTCGCCGCTGCCGTCGATCAGGAAGTAGTACGCGGAGTCGATCACCGACGTCTCCTGCCCGTTGATCGACAGACTCTGCACGCCCAACACGAAGTTGGTCGGCTGCACCGCCACCCAGAACTCGCTGCTGCCCGTCTTCAGGCAGTACTGCACGTTGTTCGAGATCGGGCAGTCCACGAACTGCCACTCGATGCTCAGCTTCGTGTACGACTGGCCCGTGATGCTCTCGAACACGTCCGGGGACAGGTCCAGGTCGCCGTACGCGCACCCGGGGCACTGGTCCATGATGTACACGATCTCGGACGCCTGGCCGGCGCACGACGCGTCGGTGCACGTGACTTGTGCGCAGCGTCCGCAGTTCATGGTCTCTTCCCACTGCTCGGCGTTGAGCGCGGCGTACTTGGTGACAGCGGCGTCCGGCCAGCTCATGAAGTTGCAGTTGCCGTCGGATGGCGAGCTGAGCGTGTACACCGTGCCGTACCCTTCGTACGTGGTTGAGGCCGTCACCGGCACGGCTAGCAGTAAGGCGTTGACAATTCGTTGCGGACGCATTCTGACTACGGGTACGACTTCACAGTAGTTTTAGATGCTTGAGAGCCGCTGCGAAATTGAAAGTGATCGGATTGCTAGCGTTGTCGGCTTGCTGTCGGCAGTGCCGCGCTTGGAAGTGTAGGTGGCTGGCGTCCGATGTATAAAGCTAGGACGTCAGCCAAGAGACCGAGGGTGCACTGACGTGGTGGAAAGCGGCGCGAAAGCGATGGCCATACCAGCATGCGTGCGGTCGCACAGACGTCATGCATCATGGCTCCCTTTGCCGAGACCGTGCCGATCGCGTTCCATTTCCCCGCAACAGAGAGAGAGAGAGATGAAAGGTAGTTCCACCTGCTGCAGGTGGAACGCTCCGCTTGGTCTCCTTCAGAATCGGCGACCGGCTCTGTTCGCGCCACGCACTTGGGAGTGGCACTGCGTCCGGCGAGACTCGCCGAACGGGTGGCCGCGCGCGATGGGTTCGTCCGGAGAAATGGCGGCGCTGTCAAACACGCTCGGTCTCTGCTCGGATATGTCGCGGAGATCGTCGCCCGAATGAGGCAGGCGTTGACAGCTCGTTCGGGGCGCGAGTGGCTGCTGTTGCTCGCTGTCGACCCGCAGTGCCGCGTTCCGGCTTGATAGTATGCCATACTGTATGGCCGCGCGACTCGTGCTGCGACAACGAAGCCTCTTTCGCTTGTGACTGGCGTGCCTGGAAGCTGTCGAGCTCAGTCAACCGTCTTGGTCACGAGTTGCATTCGGTGCGGTCTTGGTGGGTAAAGACGCAGGGACGCTCTGCATGGCAAGTGATAACAGTGCACGCACGCCACTGCAACTCTGTCGTGGCTCCCAGCAACTTGCTGGCAGCAAGCCAAGCTTTTGGTTGGGGCGATGCGGGGAGCGTGCTGGGTGAAGCTGTTGAGCGGTTTAGCGGGGGCTTCGCTGGCATACAGTGGGGGCGAGTCAAACGAGATCTTTTCACGGTCTTGCACAAGATCGCTCGCTTCAACAATCCTTGTCAAGCTTGGCAAGTACACAGCGCTTCCAGTTGAAACACCTTGTTGTTTTGCCTAAATACCGAGGGGCTATGCCCACTACTTCACGCTAACTAACCTACCCAGCTTATAACTACCCGCTGGGCGGGCTGGATCACTTACTTTTACTTCTTCACGTGAGCCGGCATTGAGTTTACACTCTGCTCTCCATCGACTCCATGGAGGAAAAGTGCACTGTGGGGCTGTGCACGACGTCGTAGGCGGACGACAAGTCCGACGCGCGGGGTGACGTGTCTTCGTCGCACATTGCCGTGCCTTGCACCTCGCGACGCTTGTACGAGTCGATCTGCTGCTTGCGGCGACGCACGTACACAGCCAGCCCGACAGCGATCATCACAGCAACACAGACCAACATGATCATCCCAACCATCAACGGTGTCGAGTTGGAGCCCCCAGAGCTCTTGACATTGGACTGAACGACGCTACCCGGAATCGACGCAGCAGTCGGCGATGGGACCGCATTGGGCTCGGCTGTCACTGTTTCCTGTAGAACACTTGATCCCGATGCAGCTGAACCCTGGCCAGACTTGGCGGACCCGGCATCACCCTCATCCGAGCTAGTAGAGCTCAAGCTTCCAGAAGAATACGCAACTGGGACCGCAGTTGTGTTTGACGCTTCCGTTTGCGTCGGCGCGCTTGTCGGTGTCGGAGTGGCGGTTGGTGCCGGCGAGGGTGCGGTAGTAGAGCTTAATTGAGTGGACGAGCTCTTCGATGAACTGCCGGCAAGAATAGAAGACTGAGAGTTATCACTGGTAGCGAATTGCTTGGCGCCATCAGTGCACTCATCGGCACTCAAGGAAAGCGTCTCCTCCAGCACCTCGCCGTTCACACCCGTCAGCGAAATGCTCACAGAGCTCAGGTCCGCCACGCTCTCGCCGCTGCCGTCGATCAGGAAGTAGTACGCCGAGTCGATCACCGACGTCTCCTGCCCGTTGATCGACAGACTCTGCACGCCCAACACGAAGTTGGTCGGCTGCACCGCCACCCAGAACTCGCTGCTGCCCGTCTTCAGGCAGTACTGCACGTTGTTCGAGATCGGGCAGTCCACGAACTGCCACTCGATGCTCAGCTTCGTGTACGACTGGCCCGTGATGCTCTCGAACACGTCCGGGGACAGGTCCAGGTCGCCGTACGCGCACCCGGGGCACTGGTCCATGATGTACACGATCTCGGACGCCTGGCCGGCGCACGACGCGTCGGTGCACGTGACTTGTGCGCAGCGTCCGCAGTTCATGGTCTCTTCCCACTGCTCGGCGTTGAGCGCGGCGTACTTGGTGACAGCGGCGTCCGGCCAGCTCATGAAGTTGCAGTTGCCGTCGGACGGCGAGCTGAGCGTGTACACCGTGCCGTACCCTTCGTAGGCCATGGCGATGCAGTTGCAGTGCACCACAAGCAGGATCGCAAGTTGAAGTGAGGATCTGTAGGTTGGCGCCATGTTGCTTGTCAAACTCCGCGGAGCAATAAGAGCAATTGGCGTGCGGAATGTGAAATGAGTCGCTCGCTGCGCGGTCGCCGAAGGTGGGAAGCGTGTGGTCGCGGCGAGCAGCACCACCGCCAGCTAAGTTATTAACAGCTGTGCGGCCGTCACAGGATTCATCCGCTGCAGCGGCTTTTATCTCGCCTGCGTCGTTCGCCTCGGCTTCCATCCATTTGCGCGGCCATCCGTGGAAACCGTCGACAATGGCCACGGTCTCTGGCCGGTCGCGCGGCGTGCGTGCGTGCGTCGAGCATGGGACGCAACTCGAAGGCGAAGGATTGGTGCTGCAGGAAACGGCTCCGTCTATGGAGGGCCTCGTGGCGCGACTTGCCTGTCACGCAACACCGCCGTTTGACGCACCACAAAATATCATAATCACAACTTAATCCCTGACAAACACAACATAACGCGGGATCCCACAAGATGGGGAGGGGGCGACTAAGGCGAGCGGTTGCGAGGCGCGTAGCCAAAGCAAACCCGCGCGGGGTGCCCGCGAAGCAGGGCCGCGCGGTATTTGCGTAGGCGGGCCCAGCGTCGAGCATTCCAGCGAGCCGCGCATTGCACTCGCCAGGTGAGAGAATCTATATAGCGCGAGCGAAGCGAACCGCGGGGGCGCCGAAGGGGCGCCCAGCCAAGCGTAGCGCGGCTGGTCACCATGCCATCCGTCCCCATGTGACATTTATGCGACATATTTATACTAGAAAATTGTATGGCATTGTGCTAGTCAGGCGTGGTTGTGTTTGTCAGGCTTTGATGTGTTTGTTGACGGTTGTCTTGACGCACTGATAGTCCACCCACATGCAGGCAACGATCGGTCTCCGCTTGGGTGGCGGGAGCGTGGGACGCCAGCGCTGACGGCCGCGACGAGTGGCAGCAAGCGATGAAGAAGTGGCATGTGCGACAATCAGCAGAGCTGGCGTGCTTGCCTCGGGCGAGATCGCAGTCCACAGCGACGGCGCCGCCTGCTTTCGGCGCGCAGGACACAGACCGGCTCACGCGCGTTCATGACCGGCGCATTTAACGGCGGCGTCTCGCGTTTTCGGTGTTGCGACACCCCCAAAACTTCAGAAATAGCTGGTACTTAACGGCTACTTCAGACAGCGCATACAAATATCAAAATTAGTTGGTTTGTGTGGTGTACATTAGCTTGTCAAACGTGGGATGCAACGCGACGACAGTGCAAAAAACGGGACGCAGCTGATTGCTCGTCAGCGATGATTCGTACAGCTCGAGATGGCTACACTGCCGACGAGTGGACCACCACGCGATGCCCGCGCTGGGTCGGCGAAGCTTCCACGCCGCCAGCGCTCGCAACTTAAAATGGCATCGAAGACGACTGGCTATTATACCACGGTGGTATTACCACCCCAAACGTATGTTGAAGCTGCAGGAATCTGCGCGGCGTTTGTTGAGGCGGAGGCTGGCAGTGGCCTGACAAATGCGGCTTATCGAAGTGGAGATATCAGATTTGCTTTACGGACCTATTCGTTCTAGGTAGATATATCTAACGATACTTTTGTGCGGTGCTCGTGATCCATTTAGATACTGCTGGAGCTGACGGGCTGCGGGGTGGCTGCTGCAGCGTACGGGAACGCCAGGTGCTCGTCCATGGGGATGTTGGTTTGGAAGTCGCTCTCGCACGAGTAGCGAGAGACGTCGGACGTTTTCTCCTGCTCCAAGAGCTCGTTCAGCTGCTGCTTCTTCTTGATGACGATGTACATGACGAAGGCGATGATGACGAAGAGGCATCCCAGCACGGCCAGAACGCTGATGATGATAGTGGGTCCTGATCCCGAGGAACCTCGCGTGCTGATCGTCTCGGTCGGTTCTCCAACGACGGGGTTGTTAGAGGACACCAGACTGCTTGCTGAAGAAGCTGCTGCGTTGGTTGCAGCGTCCGCTGGGGCGACGGATGGAGCAGTTGTAGCGACATTCGTTGGGGCATCTGTTGCTGATGGGGCCGCTGCCTCGACCTTCGTTTGGGATGCACTTGTCGGAGCTTCTGTCGGGATTTCCGTAGGAGAAGCTCCCGCCGCAAGGGTACTCGAGGGGGCATCGACCATCGATGCCACGCCTGCCTGAGCTACACTTGACGAGGATTCCGTCGAAGGAGCGCTTCCGTGAACAGTGCTCGCCGGAGCATCGGGCGATTCCACACCTGCCTGTGCAACACTTGACGAGGATTCTGCCGCCGCCAGGGTTTCAGTCGGAGCAGCACTCGTGGGAAAAGAACTCGTTGGGGCATCTGTGGTAGCATAGTTCCTGGCTGGCGATGCGGGGGTAGCCGTGGTCAACTCCGTTTGAAGATCGATCTCTTGGTTGGCTGACGATGAATGGGTCGACGCGACATCCGAGCTGGACGATGCCGATTGTCCGGTTGAAATCTGTTGAATCGGAGTAATCGGCGTCGGCGTCGGCGTCGGCGTCGGTGTCGGTGTCGGTGTCGGTGTCGGTGTCGGTGTCGGTGTCGGTGTCGGTGTCGGTGTCGGTGTCGGTGTCGGTGTCGGTGTCGGTGTCGGTGTCGGTGTCGGTGTCGGTGTCGGTGTCGGTGTCGGAGGGCTTTCAGTTTCGGGTGAATTCGTCACTGGAGCAATAGTGGGGGCATCCTTCGCATCATTCGGTTCAGTTTGAATGCTTCCGCTGGCAGTGAACTGCGAGTCGACTTCGACGCACTTTGCGTTTGCAAACGACACAACGTCTTCAATGACCTCGCCCGCGATGCTTGTCATGGTGATTTTCAGGCTCGAAATATCGGGCAGAGGGAGTTGGTCAGTCTCCGTTGTCAGCAGAAAGTAGTACGAAGACGCCACCATTGTCGTAGGCCTGTCGTTGATTAACACGGAGTCGACACCTGCAGACATGTGCGTTGGCTGGATTGCAGCCCAGTGTCCGCTGCTGCCCTCCTTCAAGCAGTACTGGATCCGATTGGACCCCGTGCTCGGGCAAGTCACGTAGTCCCATTCAATCTGGAGCTTCGTGTACTCCATGCCGGTGATGGCCTTGAACACCGACGGCGAGAGATCCAAATCACCCTCCTCGCAGCCCGGGCACTGGTCAATAATGTACACGATCTCGGACGAGCTCGAGGGGTTCTCGCACTGCGGGTCGGTGCACCACACTTTCGCGCAGCGGCCACAGTTCATAGTGCTGTCCCATTGCACGCGGTTGAGCGCCGCGTAGTTGGTCACTGCTTCCTTGGGGTAGGACTGAAGGTTGCAGTTGCCACCGGACGGCTCAATCGGACCGTAGACTGTCCCGAACCCACTGTAGGCGTCCACAGTGCTGAAAGCTGCCGCGCTTGCAAGTAGAACCAGTCGGAATCGGGTGTTCGAACGCATGCTGTTGTCGTAGCTGGTAGCTCGGAAGTTGTCGCTGTTGTAGCGGTCGGTGTTGAATTCAAGAGTGAGGAAGGATCTTGTGCTCCTGGCAAACGAATACCGAGAGAGCGACGACGAACGGTTTCAATGAGGATACTGCGAGGTGTTTCGGCCTGACGTGGCATAGCGCAATCCGTGTCGTTTCAAAATCAGCCAAGTGCCCCAGGCAATGGCGATAAACACACTCGCTCCTGGAGCAGCAGGACAGGCTAGCAGGGTCCGAATAAATGGTGGTGATGCATTCATTGTCGACGGTTGCCACATCAGATTCTCGACTTTTGCAAGAAGACACCATTAGCTACGCTAAAGCGTAGTCTGTCGTCGCTGTCGCTGTGAAACCGGTGGGCCTGTACCATGGTGTGCTGCTCCATACATTGCGCTGCCAGCTCCGAGCTTAAGGAGCTCAGGGTCTCTCTCTCTCTCTGGAAACTTCTGGCGCTGCTGGACTGCTCATGCGATTATCGAGCTGATACCACCCTGCATTTAGAGTTTCCGGTACCTTTGCCACTGTCGATTAGCTCCAGTTGAGTCGTTTCACTACATACCAGCCTTGCCACACTCCAGCCACATAGCGTGAGTACACGCTGTGCTACCTGTTGGGGCAAACTCGATAGATCGCATTGCAGCATTGCGATCCTGGACAACTTCAGAAATCAGTCCCATGGTTGTGTATTTCCGGCTACAGCTTTGCACTTCGTCGCATGTGGCGACTGGCTGCTTGGCTTCAATTAGCCTCCTTCCGATGAATCTTCATGGTCCGCCCTTGCATTGCAGTGGAGACGTAACAGCTCACGCTGGGACCATTGAGCTTATTCGGTTGCGATGCAGCACCGGTGACGTGTGTCAAAGACTCTTCAAGGAAAGCTCGAGCTCGGTGCTGGCAAAGACTTCTCCATCGCAGGAACTATCCATAAGCACCAAGATAGCTACAAAAGAGCGCAAGTAAATCAAGGAGCTGCGGTGCACGCATCAAAGAGGGATTTAGTTTTAACTTAAAAGTTAATACCATGAGGTTGCGTGAGATGCCTTTCGGACACCACCGTTGTAGGCATTGTATTTTACTTTTTTACTGCGACTCGGACCTTAGACAAAGAACAAAAGCGTGCGCTTTACGTTACCGGACGAGCTGTAAGCTCCATTGCAAAGTTGCCGGCACGCGCTGGCCTTGCCTTTCATACGGGAGACTGAAGCGGAAAATTTCAGGTCTTTTACTTGAGTTAAATGGCGGCGATGTTGGTCTCGTTGATGCGCACGGGGGAGCACAGCGTGTCGAAGGACCGGATCATGGCCGCGTCACGGTCCATGCGCTTGTCGTTCAGTTTCTTCCTCTTCGTAATGTAGGCAACAGCGGCCAGGGCGATGCAGCCCACCACCGCCAGCACCACGAGTGCCACAATGACCGGGCTCGTGCCGGTGGAGGTGGCCTCCGACTTGGTGCTTGCCTGCTTGGTGTCGTCCGACCCCGTCTTCTGCGCCGTGCTGTCAGAGTCGTCCTGCTGCTGCGTGCTGTCGGATTCATCCTGCTGTTGTGTGCTGTCCGAATCGGACTGCTTGGTGCTGGACGTCTTGTCGACGTCAGCCTCGGATGACTGAAGGATAGATACGTCACTTGAAGACTCGGTGGCTGCCGTCACCTTGCCAGCCCTGTAGCCGTTCTCACTGCCCGAGCTTGAGTTCGTCGTCAGCGAGTTGAAGTAGGTGCTGACGTCGCCCTGCTGCTGCTGGGTCTGAGACTGAGACGCACTGCCGCTAGTAACAGGTGCAGTCGTGGTCGCGGTCGGCGTTGCCGTCGTAGGCGTCGGAGCAGCAGTCGTCGGTGTCGTTGGTGTCGGCGTTGTCGGTGCCGGTGCCGTCGTGGCAGGAGCCGACGTTGTCTGGCTAGTCTGACTGCTTTGACTGGTCTGGCTGGTAGAGCTCTGCTGCGTCGTGCTGCCGCCGAAGTTGGACGTGCCTTCAGTGCATTCGTCGGCCGTGAGCGACAGCGTCTCGGTGATGGTCTCCCCCGAGATGGACGTGAGCTCGATGTCCACCGCCGACATGTCGACGTTCGAGCCGCCGTTGAGCAGGAAGTAGTAGCACGAGTCCACCATGGTCACGTCCTGGTTGGCGATCTTCACGCTGGCCACGCCGTTGGCGAAGTTGGCGGGCTGCACGGCCAGCCACGAGCTGCTGCTGCCGCTCTTGGTGCAGTACTGCACGTTGCCGCTCACGGGGCAGTCCACGAACTTCCACTTGATGCTGTAGCGGGACGGGTCGCTGCCCGTGAGCTGCTTGAACACGGTCGGGGACAGGTCCAGGTCGCCTTGGCTGCACTCGGGGCACTTGTCCACGATGTAGACGGTCACGGTGCTGCTCGTGTCGCTGCAGCGTGAGTCGGCGCACGAGACCTCAGCGCACCGGCCGCAGTTGAGCGTCGAGTCCCATTGCTCACTGTTGAGCGCCGCGTAGTTGTCGCCCACGCCGGGGTCGTACATGAAGTTGCAGTTGCCGGCCGACACCTGGCCGAGCGTGTAGGACGTGCCGTCGCCGGTGAAGTACGTGTCGCCGCCGGCAAGGCCATGGCCGGCAGTGCCGTCGACAGGAGCGCAATCTGCCGGAACGACATTCTATCTTGTCGGTATATTATTTTCCGGCAACGAGCACAAAGGGAGAATGAGGGACCCAAGTGCCGGTCAGGTGCTCGATGACTCGGATGGAGTAGGAGCGAGCTGCTTGAGGCTGATCCCGCGTAGCAGAAAGGAGCCAGCCGCGGACTAACATCTAGGCTTGAGTATGCTGGCGCTGCCACCACATGGTGCGGGTTCTTGGTCTGTGTCTCTCCGATGAACATGACGGCAACTTTGCCAACGCGAAAGCGATGACATTTTTACCTGTTATCTGTTACCCTTTCAAAGATGGTATGGGTGCGTATTTGTTTCTCATACAAAGTGACAAGGAACAGATCTCCCCGACGGCATGATCGTCTCGGATGGGCGCGATCAGGTTCCTTGCTGACTCGATCCTCTGCATCGGTGGCCAAGCACGTGGTGCCCGAAGTGTCCGAAGTCCCCATGCAACGAGCTCGCTGCTAGCATAACAAAACCTCTTCGTTTTTCCTACCTCTGATGGTGAATCTTAAAGGTGATCGTCTCTACATGTTGTGTTGTCCATCGGCGTGCCTTGACGTCGTGCTAGCACGTCTTGGTGTCGCCACTAGCTCGGACGATTCGAAAGCTGACAGTTGCCATGCAAGTCACCCGGCGCCAGCGCTGGTCGACCAGGTCACCACTGGGCACAGCTGGCTTGACGGAGCGAGGATCAGAATAATTCGGTTCCTACGCCGACTACCGACACCGAAGCCTCAGTACGGGATTTTACGGTACTCGCCGTTCCACTAAAACGCGCTTCCGCGAAAGTGAATTTTGAATCGCGGATCGTGTGGTGACCGGCGTTGAAGCTGCAATGCATAGGGCTCATGATGCCGATCCAAGGAAAACCCGACCGCACTCACGGTGACCCCAAGGTGCGCTCGTTTTCGTTGAGCTTAAGCCCCTTCGACATGTCGGCGGCGCGCCTAACAAACGCTTCCAGCAACGACAAACGATGTTCGTCATTTGTGAAGCGCTGAGCTGTGGTCTTGGACGGAAAGCCGGCGCCCCGATCCTCTTGAGCCGATAGGCGTGCTCAACTTGAGCCTCAAGAGAAGCACCGGTGGCGCTTCGAAGGCACGAACGAAGAACAACCTCGCGTCGGTGACGTCTGTGCTCCACCGAATCGGAAAAGGATCGCTAGAGCACTGAAGCAGCGGAGCGGATCTGCTGACGTTTCCCCTGGCGTCGATGCCGGCGCCGGATGGCTCTCAGTCGAAGCGCCACACACTTGCATAATGGATGGGAATGTCGCTCTCAACTGCCAAGGTACGATCCCTCCACTACGCATGCTGTCGCAGTCCAACGGTGGAGCCAACGCAAGGATCAATCGAGATCATATCGCTGGGGGTCTCCATTTCGATTATAGCCCCGAACTCTCCACACCATGGAGTGGAGATCGAGCAAGCGCTTCGCCAACCCGTTCGAGCCGCTGGATCTGTCACCCCAAGCAACGTCCGAGCTCGAGGCGCTCGCAGAAGTGTTCGTGTCCGAAAGCATCCGCACCTACGAGCATTTCCTGCTCGACGAGAACAGCCAGGTGGACGAAAACCGATGGAAGTTCATGTACGAGAAGGACGACGTTCGATCGTACGCCGAACGCGCCGGGTTCTCCACGCCGATCCCAGGGACGGAGGCTTGTCACCGCCCCCGATCGCATTCGTCGTCGACCTCCGAGCTTCCGATTGTGCTCGTGACCGGCAGTATTGAAGGGGATCTGGACGACACCATCTACGGCTTCACGTGCCCGACGCTCGATACGATGCGCATCAAGACGTCGTACATCCAGGACACCATGTACCGGGCCTGCGTGCTAGCCACGCTGGTAAAGCCCACAGCAGAGGACCCGTTCCGCTCCGCCACCATCAAGTGGGTCGAGAAGGGTCAGCCGCTGCACGTTCGCGCCTTGATCAAGAACCGCGACTTCGTGTATATGGAGTCGACAGGCACCCGGATCCTGCGCAACGGCGAGCGGGTCGGCTACCAGCTCGTCCACTCGGTGCAGTTCCCCGAGACCCCCGCTCGAGACTCGGCCATTCGGGGCAACATGTCGATGACGGCAGTGTACCGCCAGCGAGACAGCAGCACGGTGGACGTGTTCATCAAGGGCTTCTTGAACCCAGCCGGCGGGTTGACGCGCTCCATCATCACCCGCTCAGCTGCCAAGGCGCTGCTGTCCGTGTCCAGGAACGTTTACTGCGCGCAGATGAAGAAGCTCGCGTGGCGTATCCGCCAGCGCTGTCCTACGATGGAAAGGCAGCAGCGTCAAGAGAGCTCCGCGGTCTGCGTGGCGTGCCGGAGCAGACCTTCTGGCGCCCGTCGGCTGCTGCACCGCAATCTTTGCTGCGGCGGATGTTCACGCTACGTGTGCTCAAGCTGTCGGATCCAGCGCCAGCTGCACTTCATGATGCTTGACCGCAAGATGTTGCAGCAGGAGGTGGCCTTCTGTCCGCGGTGCTACACGGAAGCGCTCGACGCCAAGGCGGTGACCGTGGCTAGCCAGGAGTGTCATGATGCAGCATGTCTGCTGCTGGCACCCACGCAAGCGGGTACGCCAGCAACAGACATGCACGGGGAACACGTACCTGGTGGCCAGGAAGGCAGGCGTCGCAGCGCCGCCGCCTCCGCCGCCACAAGAAGTCCGCGCGCAACGTCGCGTGAAGGCTGGCGCCAGGCTTGCGCAAGACTGCCTGGCGCCCGGAATCCAGAACGCTACCTGCACAAGTATACAAACATGCATATATAGGATTACGAAAACAGAAAAACACTTGCATTTAGTATAGGTTAGCTCAGCTTCTAGAACGACACTAAGGAGAACCTAGAGGAAGGCCTAGAGCACGTAGTTAGCCCGAAGACTTAACGGAATCAATCTCACTTTGCATTTTACCCAACAACAAGCAAGCAACACAACCACTCCACGCACCTTCGCTACGACAGGCCCAGCGCACCCGGAGCCTGTCATTTGGTAGCACTTGTTGGTCCCTCGCAACCGCGCTTCGCTCAACCTCAAGGAGGTCTTCGGGCACCGGCTGGGGATTCGCTTTTGACCGCGCTTCGCTCAACCTCGGAGAGGGCTACGGGCACCGGTCATTGGCTGTAATTCGGACCCGCCTGACATCTGTCAAGGGAACGTCGGCATAAGTACGAGGCACCAGCTGTAGCGGCGCACCCGATCCAGTCCGGCTTTCGAGTTCGGCGGTTAGGGTAGTGCAGTCCGCTCTGAGTTGCCCGGGCCGCTTCTTTGATTGGATGGCTGGACGTAGGGTCGTCGCGTTGACAACGCTGTTCCCGACGGGTCTTTTGAGAGGCTGGGTGTAATCGACGCCACCGACATCGACAAGTTGCGCACCGATTGCTACCGTCAAATCCGGCACGCAGTGCGAACGACTGAGCGACTGCTAAGAGAACTTGCTGAGGTCAAGCCACTCACTTCGGAAGAGCGAGACCAGAAAGGGCGGTCATCCATCAGCTCTGTCGCGCTCAGCGTAAACTCGGCAAGGCAACCGGTCTCGTCAACCTCGGTGTAGCCAGAGTCCTCGACCCGCGTACTACCCGTCAACAACTCGAGCACGACAACCGTCTCCGTGATCGCGAGGAAGCCCGCCGCCAGCGTAGCCTAGCAACTGTAAGGGAGCTGATTAACTCGTCTAACGAGCAGTAAACACGTTTTAGCCGCTTTTGTTTACGGCAATTCATCGTCGAGTGTGATAACGAATACCTTCGCGGGTATAACGTTTTAGAGGGAATCAGCTTTATTACTAGTTAGGCGTTTGGGTTAAGGCTTCCGCGTGTGAAAGGAAGGCGAACAAGATGGCGGACGTCTCTGAGCTCATGCAAGGAGTGCTGCAACCGATGCAGCAGCAACAAGAGATGATGAGAGTAATGAATGAGCAACGAGGAATGAACGACTTCAAGCTGGATGGGATTAGACTACCCAAGTACACGGGGCATGAGTCTGAGTCGTTCCGCCTGTATCAAGAAGAGTTGTCGCAGTACTTTGAGGCCCGCAACATTGACTGGAAGAACGAGCGTTGGGCGACGAGGGTACTGGCTATTATCGGGAGCACGTTGAAAGGGCAGGCTGGTCAGTGGTACCTGGCGCGGAAGCATGAGATTTACTCTGCGGAGCAGTTACTCCGTGAGTTGTCACGCGCATTTGTTCCGGCGGATCTTCAGTTGCGGCTGCGTGAGCAGTTGCGACACCTAAGCCAGAAATCTTGCAAGTCGTTGGGTGATTACGTTTCACGGTTTCGCAACATTGTACTTCAAGTGGAAAACATGACGGAGATCGACAAGGTAGTGTACTTCTCGCAAGGGTTGATGCCAAATACACGTCAGGAAGTACTGTACAAGCGCTGTGAAACCCTTACGGATGCCATTACGGTAGCGATGGACTATGAGCGCTCGCACTTCGGTGCTCCAGCGCGCACGGGACGTCGCGACCGTGATTACCCACGATTCCGCAGAAACGAGTCGGCTTCAAGATCAAATGGTCCTGAGCCAATGGAGATCGACAGTGCGCAAGAACTCAGTCTAGAAGAGTGCCGTCGGCAGAGGAAATGCTACAACTGCTTCCGTGGTGGTCATATTGCAGCCCACTGTAAGGCCCTCGTCGGAAACAACGTCCCTACAGAGGTCCGAATCAGCGTCAACGAGACTCGCAGCACGTCAATGCTGTGGAGCAACAAGTCAGCGATGGTGAAGAGAGAATCGTGTACGACCAGTACACTGTGGATGCGTTTGAGGAAGTCAGCATGCATGACGTGGCTGCTAGACCGGATAATGAGCTCATCCGTAAACCCGGGAGAATTGAAGGGCGCCCAGTAACGATACTGCTTGACTGTGGTGCTACGGCAAATCTGGTACGACCAAGAATGGTGTCGAAGGTGACAGGAACTAAGGATGTACAAGTGAAGGGCTTCGATGGAGAGATCAAGGAGTATCGCGATGTCAAGGTAGTGGAAGCGGACATCGGCATGGAAGACAAGACGTTCGAGAAGATGCGCCTCACAGAGAGTCCACTGGCGATTGAACATGACGTTATCTTGGGTAAACCGTGGTTTGCTAAATATCAACCAACGATCAACTGGCGAACGCATGAAGTAGTATTTCCGAGCAGGGAAGAGAGACCAAGGCCCAAGACGGACAAGAACGAAGACAAGATAGAAGATCAGGAGAATGTGAGAAGGACGACACCACAATGGCCCCAAGCGAAGTTGAAGAGTCGGCGACAGCAGAAGAGCAACGAAAGAAAACGGAAAAGGAAGCAATTCGCGCACGCCATCGGTCACATCTCGCCTTGACTGAGGCGTGGCGTAATGGTGTCTTTGGGTCCACGAAGAAGTTCCGTCGTCGTATGCAGGACAGGAAGTTTGCGGAGCTGTTCTTCGTCAAGGTCTGTGTAGCAGTGGAATCCGACAACGTACCAGACTACATTAAGCCTTTGCTTGACAAGTTTGGTGATGTCTTCCCAGAAAAGCTGCCAGATGGTCTACCTCCCGAGCGCATCGTCGAGTTCGACATGGAGATGAAACCTGACGCCGCTCCTAGCACCCGAGCACCGTTTCGACTGTCTAAAACGGAGCAGGAAGCATTGGAAAAGTTCGTCGCGGAAAACATGAAGAAAGGGTGGATAGAAGTCTCCAATTCACCCTGGGTCTCCAATATCTTCGGTGTTCCTAAGAAAGATCCGGCGACTGGTCAAATCCCGAAGAGAGCTGAATGGTTGCGATGTGGGAATAGTTCCATTCCGATTCGTTGGGTCATCGACTTCCTCAATGTGAACAGTCAGACGAAGATCCCGGCGGATGATTCCGACGACGAAGTTACTGGCGAGCCTGAGCCTTGGAAGTTACCAGCAGTCCATGATTGCTCTTCATCCTGTACGCATCAGACTTCGAAGCTTCGACGTCACAGTGTCCACGCCGCAATGCTTCGCATGCTTCCGTCGGATGAACGATGTCTTCTTGTCGACGATCTGGACTTGCGGGGGGAGAGTCACCCCATTGGAGTTCAGCAAGAAGTCAATGTACACGTGGAACAAGTCCAGAACGTCGAGTACTCAACATCCAGCGTCCATTTGAGTGAAGACCAGAAGAAGAAGTTCCAGGCTGGATACAAGAAAGACCCCGCGTTCAAGGAAGTATGGAACCGACCGGACAAATCTGCAGACTTCGTCAAATCGAATGGGCTTTTGTACAAGCGTTCGGGTCATTCGGTCATCAGGCTGTGTGTTCCCAATAACGCCCGGCTAATCACGAACATCTTGGAAGAATTCCATGATGCACCCACGGCAGCTCATCCTGGAATCCGTCGAACGCAATTGAGGGTTGCTCAGTGGTACTTTTGGCCCACGTTGGAGAAGGACACGAAGGAGTACGTGGCAAGCTGTGGGACGTGTGCTAGATGGAAAGTTAGTACCGCGCGCAAGAAAGGAACTATGATGCCAATTCCAGTCCCGAGCGAGTGTTGGGAAGTAGTGACTATGGACTTCGTGACAGGGCTACCGGTTTCTAATGGCTTCGATGCAATCATGACTGTGGTGGACAAACTGTCCAAGCGGCCCAAGTACATTCCGACACATACGACGGCGGATACTCCAGAAGTTGCCCGCATCTTCTTTGAAGGGGTAGTTCGTCATCACGGTCTGCCAAAGGTGATCATCAGCGACCGAGACCCCAAGTTCACATCAAAGTTTTGGAAGTCGCTCATGGATATCATGGGGGTCAAGTTGTCGCTCACCACGGCATATCGTGCCCAAGCGGATGGACAGACTGAGCGTCAGAACCTTGTCTTGGAAGATGCATTACGGTGCATGGTGTCCTACCATGGTCGAGACTGGGCTACGCATTTGGGAACAATCGAGTACGCACATGCGACGCTGGAGAGTTCCTCGACAACGTTTACGCCGTTCGAAGTGGACACAGGACGCAAGGTCAGGAACTTAGTATCCCAGATCACCCCTGGTGAAGTTCGTGATGAAGATGTTCCACTAGTTGACTTCGCGCAAAAGTTTGCTGAAGAACGCAAGAAGATCGTTGAATTGGCCCGCAAGAATCTCCTGGCAGCACAAGAACGTCAAAAGAAGTATTACGACAGGAAGCGCCGAGACGTGGAGTTCAAGGAAGGAGATCTCGTATTGCTGGATACGCGTAACTTGCCTCTCAAGCGCATCACGGCCAACACGGAACTCAACCGCGAGAAGTTGGCGATGAGGTACATCGGCCCGTTCAAGATCGAGAAGATGATAAATTCCAACGTAGCACGGCTCAAGCTACCGCGGCACATGAGTCGTCTTCACCCGAGTTTCAACGTGGAGTTCCTCAAGCATGACGTTCCGAACCCTCAACGCTTCGCGTCGCGACCTTTGCCCAAGTCTGCACCAGTACTCCTCGACGATGCCACCGACGAAGAACTGCATTTCCCAGAAGCTCTGCTCCAGCAGAAACAGCGCAACAACAAACGTCTCTGGTTGGTCAAGTGGCATGGACTCCCCGATTCAGAAAACACATGGGAATACGAGGTCAAGCTAAAACGGGTATCGCATTGGCGTGAACTTCTCCACAAGTTCCGTCAACAGCGCCAACGCGATTAAAAGTCCGGGGGGATGTCATGATGCAGCATGTCTGCTGCTGGCACCCACGCAAGCGGGTACGCCAGCAACAGACATGCACGGGGAACACGTACCTGGTGGCCAGGAAGGCAGGCGTCGCAGCGCCGCCGCCTCCGCCGCCACAAGAAGTCCGCGCGCAACGTCGCGTGAAGGCTGGCGCCAGGCTTGCGCAAGACTGCCTGGCGCCCGGAATCCAGAACGCTACCTGCACAAGTATACAAACATGCATATATAGGATTACGAAAACAGAAAAACACTTGCATTTAGTATAGGTTAGCTCAGCTTCTAGAACGACACTAAGGAGAACCTAGAGGAAGGCCTAGAGCACGTAGTTAGCCCGAAGACTTAACGGAATCAATCTCACTTTGCATTTTACCCAACAACAAGCAAGCAACACAACCACTCCACGCACCTTCGCTACGACAGGCCCAGCGCACCCGGAGCCTGTCAAGGAGCTGCTCTTCAACGACGTTTACGGCTGGAACGAGCAGTGCGCCATCACGTCCGGCACTGAGATCTCCCTCTTGGACGAACTGAACTGAGCGTATCCGCGCCGGACATATAAATGGTCACATGTTGTCCCACTACTTTCTTCAAGTACTCACACGTCGCAGACGAGATTTAGTGGACAGATTGGTGGTCTCACCTGACACACACTTGGTTTAACTATGGACTTTGGTACAATGCCCCGCTTTTGTGCATAAGAGGCTCCCAGCGCTCAAATAGGCTTTGTATCGGCTTGCCTTCGGACGGTCGGCGCTTGTGCAGAATGAGTCGCTCGCGATTGTGAATGGGCTCAAACTGCTGGGGAGAAGTCCCTCTTTTGAACCATGTGCGCTAGGCTTTGTAGCGAGCAATATTATGGTATCTACGGCCGGGTACCCATTTTCCTTACTGACCTTCACTTGTATACCAGGTACATGTCCTGACCATAGTCATGTCCGTCTCGGATAGCGTAAGGATAACAGTTCAATATTTATGAGGCCGAAAGCCGCGATACAGTTGAAGAGATTGCACCCGAGCTCTGCTCGAAGGCCAAGGACCGTCGAATTGCTTGGTGAGCGCTCCATCCTGCTCGAGAGAGCCAGGATCGTCGCCTAGTCTCTCTCGGACATCCAGCTGTGGTGTGCCCGCTTCAGGGCGAGAGGTCCAAGTGCGCGCAGTCTTACCGGGATACACAGGAGGCCGTTGAAGTTTTGGACGCAGAAGCTTGTTGTGTGTCGTGCACTTGGCAAGTCGTTGGTCAACGCCAACAATGAGATGTCCTCCTCTTCGTCTGACCACGCGGAGTCCTACTTGCTTTTCGCCGGGTGGACGACAAGCAGGGACCTCGCGTTGTGTCTCGGAGAGCTCGTTCCTGAGCCAAAGTGACGTTATGCCCGCGACTTTTTGGCTCGACAATGGGCACGAGCACTTCAAATCCTCCAGTGTCCGTGCGCAGGAACGGGATGGGACTGACTGACGTATGGCGCATGGCCTGGGCTGGCCTGGATCAGCATCATGTGGTGGCGCTCCCGCAAGAGAGAACATGCAGCTGGGACTCGAGTGAGGGCACAACGGCATTGGTACCAACTGTAGCAACCCGTGGCGAGGGCTCGCAATGGGCTTCACTGACCCTTTCGCCGTCGCGCGTGCGGACTCGTCGGTATCCGCTGGGTCTGCAGGCTCCGTCGCTGGCGTCAAGATGGATCCGTCCGTGAGCAAGCACCACACGAGTCCGTTCCCGCCGCTGCAGTTGTCGCCGACCACCGCCGCGGAGATGGAGAACCTGGCGCAGAAGCTCGTGGCTCGTAACATCGGCATGTACGAGGGCTTCCTCATTGACAGCCAAGGCAAGGTGGACGAAAGCCAGTGGAAGTTCGTCTCGTCCAAGGACGATCTGCGAGCCTACGCGGAGCTGCCCCGCGCGTCGGAAGCGCAGAGCGCGTATCAACTGGAGACGCCGGCTGCGGATCTGCCCGTCGTGATGATCACTGGAAGCATCGTGGGCGATCTCGACGATGTCATGTACGGCGTCACGTGCCCCACGACGGAGCAGATGCGCGTCAAGACGTCCTACATCCACGACGACATTCCCAGTAGCTGCGTGCTTGCGAACCTCGTGAGTCCAACGTCGGAAAACCCCTTCAACGCTGTCACCATCAAGTGGGTGGAGGTTCTCGTGCCGCTGGCGGTGCGGCCGGTGGTCAAACATCGCGACTTTGTCTACATGGAGACGACAGGAATTGAAAGGCTACGCAATGGCGAGCGCGTAGGGTATCACATCGTGCACTCGGTTCAATTCCCCGAGACGCCTCCTCTGGACTCCCACTTCCGCGGCAACAGCTCCATCAGCATTTTGTATCGCCAGCGCACGACAAACGTGACGGACGTGTACATCAAGGGCTTCTTCAATCCTGCGGGAGGCATCATGCGCACCATTGTGATCCGATCAGCAGCGCGGATACTTCTGTCGGTGCCCCAAGACGTCGACTGCGCGCAGATGACGCAGCTCGAGTGGGCGCTGCGACAGCGCGACAACGGCGAGACGTCGTCTTCAAGTTCAGAGTGTACCGACAGCTCAGCTGGGGACTCCGCGCTGGACGACAAGTGCTGCTCCGGTTGCGGCAAGAAGCAGTCGGTGTTCGTACAGGCCGCAAGTCGCACGAATCGCGGCTCCAAGATGCTCCAGAAGAGGAGGCACTGCAAGATCTGCATGCGCTACATGTGCGTGGACTGCAAGAGGCAGCACCAGCTCACGTTCGTCCTGCCCGACCAGCGACTCAAGCAGCGGCTCGTCACCATTTGTCGGAACTGCGAGGTGGAGGCGCTGTCCGAGAGCGCGACGACCATCGCTCGCGACGAGCTACTGCAGAGAGACCAGATGCAGCGTTGGGACGGAGACGACGTCTTCAACACGGCCATCTCCACAGCGAGTACGTAGTTAGGATGATAGACAGGCAATTTCAAACGTATAATGATGACTATTTTCAAGTAAACCACGGGTCTATTTGACACGCAGCATCAGTACGTCGTGAAGCTCAGGTCTGCGCCCTTGGGGGCCGACTGCACCATGTGATCGACCATCTGAGGGAGCATGCGCTGGTTGACGGTGTGCCACCCAAGAGAGATCGACTGGTCGAAGCTGCCCGTCCAGCAGTGCTCGTAGCCGCGGCCGTCCGTGACGCCGTAGACGATGGATCCGTTGTAGTACGGCTCCTTCGTGGTCTTCAGGTAGTCTTCAAGCAGGAACACCGCGTCGTTCAGGTAGTAGCTGTCCGTGACGCCCACGTAGACGTGGAGCTTGTTGACGAGTTTGGCGCCGAGTCCGCGAGCGTTCCATTCGCGCTGCAACTTGGCACGGACGTCGTAGTGCGCTTCCCAGTACTGCACAACTTCAGGATGCACTTCACCAGTGAGCTTGTCCCAAATGGCAGCGGGGTATCCGTCCGTGTTGTTGACGGGCGAGTAAACCGCCTGCCAGGCGTCCCATTGACCACCAGAGCGTCCACGCGAGCCCATTGCAAGCTCGTGGTGGTTCTCTTCAGCCATGGTCTCTCGAATATCGCCGAGGTAGTCACGTTTGGCGCCTCGGTCCTTCTGGGTCCAGTCGCCACGAGCGTAGTACGCGTTCTTGTTGGCAAACAGGTCGACCTGCTGGAAGCGGTGGAAGTCGAAGGCGTCCGGGCAGAACGACCAGCAGCCATTGTACTCTTCAGGGTAGTAGACCTGCACCGCGAAGGATTCCCAGCCACCAGTCGAGCCACCGTACATGGTGCGAGCCCAGCCTTCGCCGATGCCACGGAATTTCTCTTCAATGTACGGCAGGAACTCGTACGTGATAGCATCACCGTAAGGTCCGATGTTGGCGCTGTTGACCGCGTATGAGTCGTCGTAGTACGGGTTAGCGTGCTGGAGCTGCACCACAATGCCGCGTTTGTTCGTGAAGGGGTCGCCAGGCTTGTCGGACGTCCAGTTGGAGTAGAAGAAGTAGCCATACTGCTCGCCCAGCGACGCAGTCGTTGCGTTCTCAGGCGGAGCGGGGAAAAAGCTGTGCTCGAAGTAGCGGTTGTAGTGCGTGTGGTAGATGAACAGCGGGTAGTGCACGTTCTTCATCTCCTCGTCGAAGAAGCGGTGCGGCAGCAGCACCCAGGCCTTGAGATACACGTCCGTTCCCCAGAACTCCGATAACGACGGACTGCGGAACGTCACGTGCTTCAGCAGCTCGTGCGGTTCCTCCAGCGGCGGCAGCTCCGGCTCAACGTGGGTCAGTACGAGATCCACAGAGAACGTTTTGGGGTCGTAGAGCGCGAGCTTCGCAGCGCTGTAGAGCGTGCCCGGGGCAGTGAGCACACCGCCCTCGCTCTCGAACGTGGTAAACCGCGGCAGCTGCAGGTTCCGGCCGTCCGAGCGGTTGTACTCCTCGTACGGGTGCAACACCGCCTGCACCCAGTACTCACCCGCAGGCACTTCGTCCAGGAACAGCATCGGATAACCCACCGCGTGGGTGGCGTTCACCTCACGGTTCTCCGTCTTCACGTCACCGGGCGCGAAGTCCCACACATCGACAGCGAAAATCTGCTGAGTGTCGGCCGAGTCGTCCACCAAGAACCTCGGTTGGTCCTCACCCTGCGGGTCCTTGACCGCGTGCTTTTTGGCGATGCAGATCATCAACCGACCGGTAATTGGAGCATCGTGCAGCGACGCCGGAAAGCTCACGCGGAATCGAGGGGCCGGCGAGTCGGAGCTGAGACCGGTGGAGGCGACAGTAGTGTAGGGCTCTGAAGTACGGTGCAGCAGCAGCAGGAGCCCCGCGATGGCGAAAGTTGACAGCAACGCGACCAGTCCGAGCTTCCGTCTGGGATTCTGCGACGGTGCAGTCGGTGCCACGAAAGCCTTGTCGGCGCCTGGAATCAGCGACGACTTTTCGGTGTCGAGGCCCTGCAGCGACATTGGAGGCTGCGTGCAACGGCGGAACTTGGGCGCGAGGCTGGAAGTTGGCGAATGAGCGCCATGGCAGAGGAGGAGGAGGAAGCGCCGGTCCCGAATGGCGCGCGGCCAGCGGTGTTCGTTGACAGGCAACCGTGCACCGGCGATGTGCAAAACTGCGTGACTTACGTGACTTACACTAATTCTCTTTGTACGGGGTATAGTAACAAGGAGGTTATTAGGACATGGTTTTGGCTCTTGTTAAGTGATCCCTGAGGATACGTTTTCCTAGGTTTATCCTTGATAGATCCTTATTCTTACGGCGATGCTGTTTCCAGGTTCACGCTGAGCAATCCGGCGGCTGGGCGGATATCGATCAACGCTGCCGCCGCTTCATGCTTCTGCCTGCCGGTGTTGCAAGCTCATGACGCACGTCAAGCAAGAGTAGGAATGCAAACGTGCTGTGTACTAAGTATTGGTGTACAAGTGGTGTAAGGATGAAGTCCATCCACGCAACGGTTGTCCAGGGCTGCGATCTCCCCTCTATGCGCTGCCGGAGTCGTCGTCATCGAAGGAGGTGCTGGAGCTCGTGCTGTTGTCGCCGCACGCACACTCGGCCACCGTGAGCACCACGTCCATGGAGGCGAGGCCCGTCTTGTAGATGGAGCAGAGGCTCGTGGGGCGGTTGAGGCAGTTGCGCACCTGCTGGAACTCCCAGAAGTCGTTCAGCATGCACAGGTCCTCGCACTTGGCTTCGCGCTCCGCGGGCTGCGAGTCCCACGGCGTGGACTTCATGTGGGCCATGCGGTAGAACATGTCCTGCTTTTTGGCCAGCGCCTTGTGGTCCACCACGCGCTCCTCGACGTGGTGCTGGCTCACGCTCTTGGCGTTGGTGCTGATCTTCACGTGGGAGGCCTCGTGCGCGGAGGCCGAGACGGCGAGCAGCAGGGCGACGACGGCGGCGAAGGTCTTCATGGTGCTGCTGTGGAGGGCGAATTCTGGGAATGGTATCAAGGATGTCGCGCGGGGTGGTTTTCTCGTAACGGATGGGAATAGGTACATTCCTGTAGGATAGAATGAACCCTCTTTATAGCATTTGCGGTTTATCCGAAAAGAAAGGAGTTGCTCGGATAACGGCCTCATTTTCAGACATAAACCTGCTAAGATGGTTTGATAGTGTGAAGCACATGAGTTAGGCACTGTTAATCGATTACCCCGTCAAATCGGATTCACGTTGAAGTCATGCCCAAAGGGTTGTCCCCGCTTTGCCGTGCTACAACTTGTAGCATGTCGAGCTTTGCTATCACTTGTAGCCTACAAGTGATAGCAAAGCTCGACATCGCTGCGACCAGTCAAGCAAAATACAGGGAGCAATTTGCTCCTTACATACTCTCAGTGCACACGGAGCCAACGAGGCAGCTGATGGCGACAGTCGTTGGGGGCATTGTAACCCTGCGATCGCTCATATTTCGTGTTTTCCTTCCGCTGGTCACAAATTGGCTCAGAATGCTGCGCTTGGCGGCATTAATCGTGGAGGGGCTTGTGCGCGATACCAAAGCTAGCGGCCACCACGCGCTACGCATAGAGACGTACGGGAATGCGTGGGCGTTGCGAAGACTCTTCGCTGTGTCTACGGGAAGATCGAGCACATTCGTGACCACGCACCACGACTTCAGATAATGAATGAGCTGGCATCTGACCGAGCCGAACGTGGCTGCCTGGCAGACAGGATGAAGTGGCCCTTTCATGCGTGGCAGATTTCTGCAAGTGCTGCTTCAATCTCGGACCGTAAAAGGAGCACATTACGGACGCATCGTTGAATTGCTACATGTACATGTACCAGCCTCCACGATGGTTCATATCACGAAAACAAGTAAGTAGGTACATGTGGGAGTTGCCTGTGCCAGCATTGATTGATTAACTAGTTCATCATAAACCTGGTAACTAATCCTCCCTGTACTGTAACGCCATCGTGATACTTGAAGACTAAATCTGCTCACTGCAGTCCGCCTTCCGCGCCAAAGTGACGCGTTCATATGGATTGCTTGATCTCTTTCAGCGTTGTTAATCGACAACGAGGCTGTACTGTACACCACGCCACCACGAATGACGCTCGTGGTGGGTGAGTAGAGGCGGCGGTTGTGGAGCAAACGACCAGCAGGTTTATGCTGGTGCTGCAGCTGGGAGTGTCCTGTACTGTAAGTGATATCACCGCCATGAGTTCACCCCTGCCAGGGTTCATGATGAACGGCACCAGAGTGTCCACCATAAAAAGATGAGCGGCTACTGTGTGTATCCTTCTCCATCAGCATTGTCATACTCTGTCGAGGCAGGCGAATGGCGCCGGGTCTATTCTGCTGCAACGTGGCCGCGGATTCATCCCACTTGCATCCTCGCCAGCTTACCAGGACGGGCGTCTGCCGCGCAGGATGCGACCAGCACGGTCTCCGCTCCATCAGCAGCTTGCATGTCACCAGTCATTCTTTAATCTGAGCCCGAACAAAGCAGTCGTCCGCCATGAGCACTCGATCCGGTCGCTCGGGCAGCATCCGGTCGGGTCGGTCCGCGTCGCGCGCGCGTGCACCGACGACACACCGCAGGTCGTCGACGTTCAAGTCGTATCGGCCGCCACAGGAGCAGCAGCGTCGAGGTGGCCTGGCGATCCGAGGCAGTCGCGGCAAGGAGAGCATGCTGTTCACCGATCAGCAAATGGCCGACGACTTGTTGGCCACCGTCCCCAAGCTGCACGCGGCCATTGTGATGGATGCGCGCCGCAGTCCGCTGTGGCGCCGCAAGAGCTGCAAGGGAGGCATCGATGCGTACGAATTGGTGCCGAGCTCCAACAGATCGGACGACATGGACCTGGCGTACGCGTCACTGGCCAAGACGGAGATCAAGTGCCACTTGAACGAAGTGCTCAACGTGCTCATCAACCGCGAGTCCAGCGACTACCAGAGCACCATGGCTGCGCTCTGTGGCAACAAGTTTTGCGACGGCCGCACCGTCTTCCAGCAGCGTTGCCATTTCTCGGAGGAATCGCGTCAAACTTTATCCGACAACTGCTCACCCCCGGAAGGAGCGGAAGGTCAGAAGGTGTTGATCACCGTGAACATGGCGACGTTGCAGCCGATGCTCCACATGAAGTTCCAGTCGAAGAAGCACCGACAGCCGCAAAAGCTCTGCTTCGCGTCGTTCACCCACCAATATGCGAGCAAGGCCCGCGCGGTGCACGTAATGAAGACTCTTCCGAAGCATGTACATGACGAACTGGTGCCTCGCTCCGAGCGTACGGCGCTGCGCCACCAGCTCGACCATCTCGCAGTGGGGTTCGATATCCAATCCACTCCAGCACCCGGCGGCAGCAGCAGTCAGACGACCACCATAATTGCACACGGGTACGCTGCGGTGACACCGCCCGAGGCTTTCGGTGCCTACAGCCCGGACCCACTATCGCGAATCGCAGCTCCGAACAAGTCTCAAGTAACGCGACGTCGGGCAGCAATGATGAACCCTGAAGCGAAGCACGTCCTGGACCTGCTCACCCGATCGCTGCGTGAGTTCGAGCGTGTGATTCGAAGACGCCGCTTTGGCTTCCAGTCGTTCGTGTACTTCCACACGGCGTCGGTGGGGACCCGGAGCTGAAATCGTGCTCCGTTTGCCAGAAGCGCTTCTCGCTGATCCGCCGCGACTTCTTCTGTCAGCTCTGCGGTCACATGGTCTGCAGAGACTGCTCCCAACTGTACGAGGTTGAAGCTCGCATCGGCGACGTGCGTAAGAACCGCATCTGCGTCGAGTGCGTCGTGCGTGTCGACGCGTGCAAGTTCGAGGACGAGAACCTCATTGCGGCGCTGGGACCCACGGTCGTAAGTGACGATCGCTGGTTCTCGGACAGTGATACCGAGTCGCTGGACTGTGACGAGTCCTACCCTTCCTACTCCACACCCAACGACCTGCTTCATGACCAATTATCTTCAGATGATCCAACCACAAGATCTCTTGCCCTTGAACAGCTCGGTCGATTGGTGAGCCCCACGGCATCGGGCTCGTTGCAGTCTAAAACCAAGCGCAGACGCAAGCACCAGCTCAAAAGCGCTAACTATTCGCCCAAGGACCTCGCTGAGAAGGTGAGCTGGGACATCGAGCACCACCTGAAGCGGAGCTTGCGTGTGGCTGAAAAGTGCACGAGGCCTGAGGACTGCGAGGTAGCCGATTTGGAGCGTGACTACGCGTTCGAGTTCGACGGCAACCGAACTCGCGACCCGAACCACCCGCTGCCGCCAATGCCCGAGCAAGACAAGGAGAGCAAGCGCTTGCAGTACATCAACAACTCCGGTGTGCTGGACCCGACGTACGACCGAGCTGCTCTCAACCTTTTTGGCTCAAGTGGCAGCCAGGCAGCTCAACTGCCCCGTCGGATACGTGTCAATGGTGGGCGAGGATACTTTTCACGCGGTGGGCACCTTCCCTCAGCGTCCCCCGGAGATGAATGCAGCTCCTCGGGATGAGAATATGTGCGCGCACACGGTGTACGCCGATAAGCCGCTGGTGGTGAAAAACCCGCAGCGTGATATGCGCTTCGCTCAGATGCCGATCATCAAGGACGCCGGCGTGAAGTTTTACGCGGGTTTCCCCATTCGAGCGCCTGACGGAGCTATCGTGGCGTCGTTGTGCACATCCGACTTCAAGCCGCACGATAACATTTCAACGAAAGAGTACGCGACTATGGAAACCCTAGCCAAACTCGCAGGCCAGCTCGTCGCTTCTCGCCAACTCTCTGCAGCCGCGTATTAATTGACCCCTCAAGACGTCCAACCCCCAAAGGGTTTAATGAATAATTAGTCGATACATCTTCGCTCTAAAATGGCGTAAGCTTAGCACGAAAAAAACTTGTTGTTAGTCTCATGTTGCTCAAAGTTATCCGCTCCCAGCGTGCGCTTTCGGTCGTGGCATGGCGTATGTACATGTACACCTGTGCGTCCTCCGCACATGTGGGCCAGAAGTTTTAGGAGGGGGATAGGCCACGGTATAGTAATGCGTGCCAGGAAACAATCGGACAGCAAATTCAGTGCCCACCCATACAGTCGTTTACCAGTGAGGTCAAGTTACATCTGTACGAACGGTTTTGGTCCGCTCTTGTGCGAGATGGCCATGCTCGATCGGCTTGATCTGCATTTCTGGCTTTCGTCGCGCCGTCGAAAGCCCTACGTAAAGTCTGTGGGCTCATTCTAGGTTTCTTCCGGTCCAGCACTCAACTTCGGTACAGACTCGATCCGGAGAATGGTGTTCCGACAGGTTTCGATATTGGCGGCGGTCCTGCCGGCGATGGTGCTTGCCGGCGCCGACACTTACTACACCGGCAATGGCGCTGCGACCCCGCTCGGACAGGTCTCGGGCGGCACCTGCAAGTTCCTGTACGACGCCAACATCGGCGAAAACTTTGCGGCGCTGAACGGAGCTCAGTGGGGCTCGGCGCTTAGCTGCGGCCTTTGCGCCGAGGTGTCGTGTGCCGACTCGCGATGCGCCGACAAGACCAGCAGCGTCACGGTTCACATTGTCGACACCACGCCTGAGGGCAAGGAGGGCGACTTGGACCTGTCAGCGGCGGCGTTCAAGAAGCTCACGGGCAGCGACCCGTCCCAATACAGCATCAAGTGGAAGTTTGTGGACTGCCCTGCCGCCGGCAACATTCAGTACTGCGCCGACAGCCTCACTAACAGCTCGCGACTCGCTGTGCAGCCCGCCAACTTTGCTGAGAGTGTGGCGAGCGTGAAGATTGCCGGCCTGGACGCGGCCCTTTCGGACACGGGCGCTTTCTTCTTCCAGGTCAGGGCGAACGCCGACTTGTCGGCGGTGGACGTCGAGCTGACGTCGGCCTCGGGCAAGGTCGTCAAGGACAAGGTGGCGCTCACTGCTGGCAAGTGCACGGAGGGAACGTCCAAGGTGGCGGCAAGAATGCTCACGGAGACTGAGAACTTCGACGACCTCAAGACCGGCAGCACCAACAACTACAAGGCCGGCAAGGTGGTGGCTGCCGACGAGTCGTCCAAGCAGGGCGTATCCATCCTGCAGTCGAACGATGCTGCGGTTGACAAGACCCAGATGGAGGCGAACACCAAGTCTGAGGACGCTGGTTCTTCCTCTGCCGGCACGAGCCCCGGCGTGGTGACGCTCGTTGTACTGGCTGCTGTGGGCTGCGTCGCTCTCGCGGTTGTTGCCGTCAGCGCCAAAAAGAGGAAGATGAAGGAGAAGAGCATCGACGACCTGGCTCGTCCGTTCGGCACGTTCAGCTCGCCCGTGCGTATCAACTCGACCATCGCCAAGATCTAAGCCAAGTGTTGTGCATTTTAGCAAGACAAAACAATCGGCGGGCGTGGCTTCGATCGACCGGCAGTGTGTACATGCGTGCTCCATGAGTTAGTTTCTCTGTTTTCAAAGGGGCGAGTGGCAACGGAACCGCTCCCATCGCAGTCGTAACTATAATACACACGATGGTGGCGTGGCGTCCGGATCGGGTCGCGTACGAAGCCTCACCTACCTTGTATAAACTAATGCTTCCGGCGGCAAGTACTCACTTGCTCGTCTTATAATAGCATGCGCCCCAAAGCTTGACCACCCATGCGGTTGCTCGCTTGAGCCCTTCGTCTTAGATTTCCGTAGCCACCCAAGTCTACATTTACGCGTACGAATCTGTAGAGGCATTGCTGCTCCAAGTATTTTACAATAATTGAAGCGCTTAACCACTCTTTCCATCTGCGCGCTGTCATTCTTGAAGGACAGTGAAGTAGCCAAGAGTTTCTTCGGCAAAAGTCAAGCACTTTTGCGGATCAAGGGACTTGAGCTGTGCTAGGCATGAGGAAGTTCCTCTTCCAATTGTGGCCGCTGGCTCCTTTGTGCGGGGTGGGACCATTTTTTGCGGGATTTCAGGCTCGATCGGCTTGATCTGCACCGCTCCAGCCTTTTCAGGCCTCTTTGACTCGCTTTTTCCCTCAATGTTGCGGTGAAACTCTATGGCAGTCAGTTCGGTGGCGCTCATTTCTACTTCCGTGCCCGTTGCAGCGCATTAGCTACTGCGCTTCAGCAGGCACTTCGAATGATGTTCCGGCAGATTGCGCTCCTGTCGGCGGCACTGCCGGCCATGACCCTTGCCGGCGGTGACACGTACTTTGTTGGCGAAGGCACGTCCTACACGCTCGGCCAGGTGTCCGCCGGCAACTGCAACTTTATGTACGACCCCGGCGTGGGCGACTACTACGCGGCGCTCAACAGTGAGCAATGGGACTCGACGCTCAACTGCGGCCGGTGCGCCGAGGTCTCGTGCGCCGACTCACGCTGCAGCGACACGAGCAGCACCGTGACCGTCTACTTCGTGGACAAGTGCCCCGAGTGCAGCGAAGGCGACCTGGACCTGTCCCCGACCGTGTTCAAGCAGCTCACGGGCAGCGACCCGTCCCGCTACAGCATCAGGTGGAAGTTCGTGGACTGCCCCGTGAGCGGCAACGTGCAGTACTGCACCAAGAGCGGCAGCAGCAGCTCGTGGCTGGCCGTGCAGCCCGCCAACTTCGCCAACGGCGTGGCCAGCGTGAAGATCGCCAACCAGGACGTGACCATGGTGGACTCGTGCTACTACTTCCTGCTCAACGGCGGCTCGAACGTCGACATGTCGGCGGTGGACATCGAGCTCACGTCCATCTCGGGGAGACCATCACCGAGACGCTGTCGCTCACGGCCGACGTGTGCACTGAAGGCACGTCCAACTTCGGCGGCAGCACGACGCAGCAGAGCTCTACCAGCCAGACCAGTCAAAGCAGTCAGACTAGCCAGACAACGTCGGCTCCTGCCACGACGGCACCGGCACCAGCACCGACAACGCCGACACCGATGACTGTGACGCCCTTGTCTACTACTGCTGCTCCAAGTGCTGGTAGTAGTTCGTCGACGCAACAACAACAGCAGAGCGAGGTAAACAGCTTCGATACCCTCACGTCCGGCAGCCTTAGTAGTTATACGGCTGGAAAGGTGACTGCCGCCAACGAGTCTTCTTCGAGTGGTGTGTCCATCCTCCAGTCGTCTGAGGCCGGCGTCGAAAAGACTCCCACTACCAACCAGGAGCAGAATGACGAGTCGGACAGTACAGCACAACAGGCGGGATCGGACGACACGAAGCAGGCGAGCACCAAGACGGAGGCCACCTCCACCGGCACGAGCCCGGTCATTGTGGCTCTTGTGCTGCTGGCGGTTGTGGGCGGCATCGTCTTGGCCGCGGTGGCTTACGTAACCAAGAAGAAGAAACTGGACGACAAACGCATTGATCGCGACGAAGCTGCAGTTCGCTCCTTCGACACGTTCAGCTCGCCTGTGCGTATCAACGAGACCAAAATCGCCCAGATCTAAACCTAGGATGTTCTTTTCGATGTTCTGAAGTGAGTGAGTAGCTGCGATCAATTGTTAGCAAGGAATCAGTCCCTCTTGAGTTGTTAGAATAATTTGAAGCGGTTCTTGTTTGATGAAGGATTCCACGACTTGAGCTCTTTTCGAATACTTCTAAAAGACGCTGAGGATTGCACCTGATAAGGGGTACATATTGAAGTGAACCAGCCAATAATCTACACGAAAGCACCTATATTTAGATCGTACGGTTATGAATTGTTAAATACGCACCGGCAACACTTTCAATGGTAGGTCAAGACCGTACTTATACAGGATCATTTCTATAGTACCTTCTTTTCTACTTGACTTTCCAAGTAGACAACCTCAATAACTTTGATGATCGTATTCGACTTCATTCATTGACTCGGGATGTCGGTGGTTGCAGCGCTGGGTCCTCTTTTGGACTCGGTCTCCCCCATTGATGAACGTCCGCTGTCGCTATTCCAAGGCAGCGTGAGTGAGTGGAGTGATATGAGAAGTTATTGATTTTCCTATTATCCTTTATTTTTACTCTATTTTATCTACACCTATCGATCTACGACTATTTCTTCTTGAACCGCAACGTCTGTCATCTACACCGTCCACACTTGCGTCCCTAGTAGTGAGAGCCTACTTGAACGCTCTCAAGACTGACGAAATAAAAAATGAGAATATGGTCTTCTAGACGCAGTGACTTGGTCTCCACGAGAACTTCGATGTCGTCTAGTGTCGTGAATATTGAGCATCAACAGGTCACTTAGCTATCCGAGACGGACATGACTATGATCAGGACATATAAGTGGTCTGTGCCTGGTATACACGTGAAGGTCAGTAAGGAAAATGGGTACCCGGCCCATAATATGTATTGCTCGCTACAAAGCCTAGCGCACATGGTTCAAAAGAGGGAAGCAGTTTGAGCCCATTCACAATCGCGAGCGACTCATTCTTAGAGTTGTAAAGAAGTAAAATACTTAGGTAGGGTTAAAAACTCTTTAAAAACTAAAAACGTTAAATACGGTTAAATACTTCCCGACGGATCGTATATTTTTGAAATTATGAGTTTCTTGGCAGGCAACGGAGACAGTCACGGATGCTGTCAAACTTGCCGAGCGCTTCGGACTGCCTCAAGATATGACTCCAATCAGCTTTCGCTCGGCTTTATTGGATTTCATCGACATGAAGGACGGGTGGTCTGCTGATGAGAAGCAGAAGGCTAGTCGCGATTCGCCCCTCCATGGTGGCTGTTGGACCGTTCCTTCCCTCAACTGCGTTTCTTCGCTGACAAGGTGTTGAGCATCCCGACTTCGTCTGCGGCGAGTGAGCGTTTGTAGAGTATTCACGGATTCACGCAAAGTACGGCTTCGCGTGCCCACCGGCGAAAAGCTGGCCTTTGTCTACAACAACAACGGCGACACGAAACCAACGAGCTTGCCACTCTACCAGACGCCAGAGAGATCAAACACCAGTGGCATCGACAGCGATAGCGACTTCGATGACCATGAAGACGATGAAGAGGAATGGTTATTCGACTTGCAGGACAGGGAGTTCGAGTACCTACTCGATGCAATCGTTAGCGTGGACATCGCAGGCGAAGCCGCATAAGTTCACACTCGATAACTCTCGTATTACAGTATTCTGCGTCAATACCGGACGGGGGTACAAATAATAGCCTATTATAATTAATATTTCTGGTTCAACGACTTCGTGTATAATATACAAAAAGGGGATGTGCTGAAAAAATCCAGTTGTGGAGGCCAGGCAAGAATTTGAATTATGGCGCGCTTTTTAGAAAGTATCCTCTCAAGCTTTACTTCGAGAGCTCAATAATTTCCAGATTCGCAAGCACACAAGCAAGTTACCCAAGTCCCCCCTCCCCCCTCTCTCCGCCATCTCCTTCACTCCGAGCAAGCGCCTCCGCCTGACGTGGTCGGAGAAGGTCCTGATCGCCGAGAAGTCAGCCAGCAAGCCGTCCATATCGTACATGCAGCTCGCGCAGTGGGCCGTACAGGCGTTGAGCCTCTCCTCTATGCCCGGCAAGAGCACGATCGGAGACATCGTGTTGCTAGCGTTAGACAGACTAGGAGCTGGTGTAAATAACCCATATAAGGTCGACCTCCTCACTGCGCTCATGTGGTGCGAGACGGCATGGGCTCATGTGAGCCCCACGACTATCCAGCATTGCTGGAATCATTCTGTACTTGTCAGTAAAACAAACATGAAATTCATTTTAAATTAATACAATAACAGTTTATATCCTATTAGCATTTATATATATCAGGCGTCCGGTATTGACGCAGATTACTGTAGTACACCAGCAGTGAACGAGTTCAGTTAATTTCTCAATATCACTACATGTAAGCGATGTACTGTAAGTCTGCATCATCATGACTCGGTCAGTCTAAATGCAAAAGTAGCGGAGCGTATATTTGGCGAACTGCTCGCGCTCCATGTTTTTCTGCTGCTCGTGGCTGTGCTTAATGAGCGCGTCGCTGCGCTCAAGTGGGCACGCAGCGTCGAGAGGATCGTGAAGTTGAAGTTGGTCTCCGTGAGTGTCTTGGGCTTCTTCTCCTCCTGGTCCTCCGTCTCGACGATCTCGTGGGTGAACTGGACACCCTACACAACCTCGATCCGCTTGTTCTCCTGGGGCAGCGCTTTCAGCACTGAGCGCTCGTGGACCGGGCACCGCAGTAGCCCTCGCTGCACACGGCGAAGTCCAGAATGGTGCGACCACCGCTCTTGTTGTACAGCCCGTACGCTACGGCAACGAGCAGCACAACACGTGCAGGCCTTGAATGGCGCAGGTGCCGTTGGCAGTCTGAAGTTGCGAGTAGGTGGAATTGACAGACGTATTGATTGCAGCGCTCTTAACCTCCTCGTGGAGGATCATATACGGCTTCGTGTCGCTGGCCGCGCTGTACTGCTTCATGGTGGCCGCCAAGTCCATCGGCGTGGCTTCACGTTGGCGCTAGGCTGGGATACGAAGGGCAGACCGGGTCCATTTCCACCGCGCTGCTGCACAGCTCCGTCAAGGTGGCGTCTATCGTCGTGGTCTTCGTGGGCTCCGGCAGCATGACCATCGACCAGGGCGCGTACGTGATCATGGACGCCAACCCCGGCACATGCATCATGTGTATCATCGTGGAGTTCGGACGCGTCGGAGACAGCGCCCACTTCCAGAACGCCATGGTTGCTGCAACCGCACACGACATGTATAACCTCTGGTCGGTGCTCGCGCTTGTTCCTCTTCAGGTGCTGCTCCACCCACTCGAGGAGCTGCCTATCGCCATGTCGAATGCCAAGATCAACAGCGGCTCGTTCAGTAGCCCTATTGACGCCGTGGTGAATCTGCTGACGCTGCTGGTTGTGGACAAGGACGCCATCTACGACGTCGCTGCCGGTGATCCTGGTCTGCTCGCTGCCGACGCTGGTGAACATGCTGGTGAAGAGCTTCATTCGCCCCACAAAGAGCCTTATTTCCAAGTTGCTGGCTACATCAAATCAATATCAACATCATCATCGACTCTTGATCATCTTCTGCGTGTACTCGTACCCCAACTTGCACGCAGCTGTACCAGTCCTCGTGGCCGTGGCCCACACCCGACTCGGGTGACCCGAGATGGCCATGCCGGCGAAGAAGTCCAGGAACCCGCGGCCCTGCTCGCCGTACAAGTTGCTGCCCTTGCCGTAGGTGAACACGAGGTCGGGCTCTCCGCGCACGCTGTCGGGGCTGAAAGTTTCTTGGGTGTGATCGCGCTGAAGCAAGCCTACCCGCTGGTGATCGGACTCAACTTGGGCATGACAGCACGACGTTGCTGGCCGCCTTAGTGACGAGCAAGTCACCCACCGGGGTTCGCCGTCAGCTTGAATAGCAGCTCTTGATGCTAGTCAGCACCCGCAGGCCCGTGAGCACGCGGAGCTGGGAAGCCGAGCAGACCCAGTAGCCCATGCAGATGTTGGCTTCTTTCTTTAGCTCATTGTCGTAAATATCCATAATACTGGCTTAAATGATTGCTTCAATTGATCAAATTTGCTCGAATATTTAACGGTATTTAACAGCTACCTATTTGCATTTAACTGTGAAAAATACTACTTTCGTATTTAACCCACTTCTTTACAACTCTACTCATTCTGCACAAGCGCCGCGATACAAAGCCTATTTAAGCGCTGGGAGCCTCTTATGCACAAAAGCGGGGCATTGTACCAAATTCCATAGTTTCTGTCCACTAAATCTCGTCTGCGACGTGTGAGTACTTGAAGAAAGTAATGGGACAACATGTGCCCATTTATATGTCCGGCGCGGATACCCTCGTTCGCCATTGATTCGTCTCTTTGCTACCTGGTAGACGGCCGTAGGCTTCAAGTCGAAAGCGGAAACGCTGCTTGTATCGCCTTCGAGTTCAAGAACTGCAGCGCTCGTTCGACCGCCTGCTCACCGCTCTTTTGGGACGCCTCACTGCTGCCTGTGCAGCCTTCGAACGAGGTGATGCACTGCAGCAGTTTGCGCTGCAGCTGCTCGATCTGCGTGGCTTGAGGGCAAAGTGCAGGCGCCTTTATCGCCTCTGAATCTGCTCTGGTGCTTGTGGCTGTAGCAACGTCGCGCAGGTGCAGCAGCTGATGCTCCACGATGCTTAGGCTCACTAGCTGCATGCGCTCGAAGACGGGCAGGAAGAAAATACTCGTGAGCAACGAGCGTCGGTGGTTCGTCCGAGCTTTTCCTTGTGTCACGAGCTGCTGGAGCTGCTCGATTCGCTCACGAAAGGTCTGGAGGGAGCGCTGGCAGCACGCGATGATCTCCATCATGCACGAAGCCACGCTCAGACCATCTGGATCACTCAAGGCCAACAGACTCCGCTCCATCGACTGCTCCAAGAGATTCAAGGGACTTCGAACGCCCTCAACGCTCAGGAAGACGCTGCGTCGGACTTCTCCGTTGGTTGAGCCGTGGTTTACCTCGAAGTCCTCCTGTATACGAGTCGCAATTACCTCCAACTGGTCCTTGAGCTGCCCGATCAAGGACGCGAAGCTCTTCTTCTTCTGTTTTGTAGCAAGTGACTGAGATCCAGTGTCGTCCTTGGCCGCCAAGGCTGCTTGAAACTCTGCTACCCGCTCCGTTTTCTCCACCAACGCGAACTTAGCGCCATCACTGACACGGATCGAACTAAATTCGACTCGAGTGAGACTTGCCTGCCGTTTTGCTTCACCTTCACCAGCGGCGTGTAAGGCTTCACGACGATACAGTGAATAAGGCTCTCGAAAAGCTGTGAAGTCTAGCGTGACCTTGTGAGCCGCGCTAAGAGCTCCGTGTAAGCGGTAGAACGGGTGAAAGGAGGACGTAGTAGCCGAGCCAAATGACTGTAGACAAAGACTAACGGCACTCGGGAGCGCATCCTCGTCCTCGTGCAGGTCTCGACTGCGTTCGCAGAGAAGAATCAGCGCTTCAAGCAGCAGTCGGGTAGCTGATGAGACCTCTGGACTGGCTGAAGAAGCACCTTCGTCATAGTTTGAGAGAAAACCTGCCAGACTAGCCTCACCATGACAAAGCTTGGCGCGCAGATTGGGCCCACTCGACATCATGAAGAGATCCAGCAGCACTGCCAGAGACGCAAAGGGCAAATTTTCGTACAGAGCGTTCGCCACTGAGTCGCGTGGACTGTCACCCCCAACACATTCGTCACTGCCACCATCATCGACTTGAACCACTGGGTGGAGCAGCACTTGGTGCTTGTCCTTCTGACCAAAGCCGTCCAGGGTGGAGTAGTAGGCGTCGATCTGTGCCAAACCGTAGGCACCGGACAATCGAGCGCGCTCCTGATTCAGACGGAGGAATTCAAGTCGCAGCGCGTGCTCCAGCACATGGAAGACGGCGAAAAGGAACCACAACTCGTCTCCTCGATCCACCAAAGCCTCAATAGCACGTCGCAGCAGATTCGACCTCCCCATAGGAACGAAAGCAGCAGTGCACCACCTTCGGATGGCTTCACTTCTCTTCTCGGGTGTCTCCTGACGAAGCACAGCGATGAGATCTTGGTTCAACTCGCCGTCTCCCTCCTCTCTCTTAACAAATCTAGCGTCAAAGCTATCGATACGAAAGAGCCCCGTGTCCTCATGACCACTCCCAGTCGTCGGGAGGTCAAAATACTTCGGCAGCGCCATGATGAGCAGCAGCGTGAGGCAGCCAAAGCACTTCGGGAACTCGGCAGGAGCCATGAAGCCGTGCCACACCAAGTTCCGCAAGTTCAGGCCCGACGGGAGGAACAGAACCTTCAGCAGCCGCAACAAACCGACCGGTAGGGCGCTCTCCAGCGTGTCCGAGTGCAGCAAGTCTCTCAAAATCATGTTCTTCTTCTTCGTCACGGACCCAGAAGGCGATGATCTCTGGTCGTGGAGATCGTACAGTGCCTTCTCCAGTATCGTCACGCCCACCACGAACGCCAAGAAGAACTCGCCGCTCTCGTTTCGCAGCATCTCGGCCACTTTCCATAATGAAGTGGAATGGGTCAAGCCTCGAACTGCTCGCCAACTGGGAGATCGACCGTCTCGATCCAAATCCACAGCCCCATTAGCAGTGAAATGTTCTGCCTCAATTGCTAGAGACCACGTTGTTTCGATCTCATTCATGATGGCTACATCTGCTTTGACACGGCTGAGCCACGAATTCCAGTCCAGAGTCACGACTCCATCGACATCCACTCGGAACTTGGGTACACTCGACTGCAGCGATGAACGGGTGAAAGCAGGCAGTCTCCAGTAGGAATAGAGCGCGTTGTGGACTGCAGAAGATAGCGCCGGACGGTACATTGGCAACAGCGACGACGATGCAGCCATGATGAACGGAGGCGTGAAGCTGAAGTAACGGAGCTAAAGTAACGGTTAAATGGAATGGCTACATTCACTATCGAGCGGGGAGGGTCGCAATGGTGCCGTCCCTGCTGGTTGTGAAGCTGCTTTTCCGCTCCAAGCCCAAGCTCGAAGCCCTGCACCATGCGGAGCAGATTGTATCAGTGTTCGTGGACTCGTCGGTGGAGCTCCCACTGGCCAAAGCCTGCAAGTTCGGGGCGCTGACGCTGCTAGATCGCATTTTGGAGAGCCAACTTGGCGTCGAGTTCGACCACGACTCGTCCTGGTCCATTCGGAGCCTCATGCAGTCGGAAGAGTTCTACCAGCGACAGCAGTTCAACCTGTCGCTTCTGGAGGCTGTGAGACGCAGCGATGTAGCCATAACGAAATGGCTGTTCGAACATTTTCGCGGTGGATTCGCCGTAACTCGAGAAGCAGTGGAAGAGGTTACGTCAGTGGGGGATCTGAAGATGCTGGAATACTTCCATGATAATGACAACAGCGAGCTGTTAGGGGGTAATGACGGCAAAACTGAGGAAGAGAAGGACCTCGCGAGGCCCGTGATGTGGGGAGGCAAGGACGCAGCGAACGCCATTCGCGCGGGTAAGCAGATGATGGCGTTTTGGCTCTACAAATACGTGAACGTCGAGTACAGGGACGAGAAGGAAAGTCTCCAGGCTGCGGCGGCGATGGGGGACGTTAGGTTTTTCGAGTGGCTGGACGACAAGATCGGCCTCGAGATTGAGGTTGACATCAAAGAAGCTGCTGCCAATGGGCACCTCGATATGGTGCAGAGGCTGTTCGAGCAAGAGTTCGACGAGGAAGACACGTACTTTGACCGAGGAGTCCTCGTGGCGGCCGCGGAGAAGGGTCAGCTGGAAGTTGTACGCTGGTTGATCGAGTACGACGGAGAAGTCGAGGAGTATCACAATGATAGCGATCTGGAGAGCGAAGATGGCTACCACAGTGGGGGAGAAAGCATTCATACCGCCGTTAACATGACGCGCCGTCCTCATATTACCAATGTCGGCGGAGAGGCCAGTGTAGCCATGAACGTTGCAGCCATGAACGGCCATCTTGAGGTAGCCAAGTATCTTTTCGCGTGTGTGGACAAACCAATGGACAAGAAAAGCAGGCGGAGGGAAAAGGACAGACTGGACAGGACCCTCGAAGCTCTGTGGGGGGTGTTTGAGCGAGTGCACTACAGTACGTATCTGTCTGAAGAAACGATGCTTGTAGCGGCACGGAATGACCATTTGGACGTGGTGAAGTGGCTTTACACAGAGTTTGGGATCAATCCAAGGATCAACCTCTTCGGAATTTACAACAACACTGAGGAGAAACTCTACACTGCCATCGACATTGCGGCGACTAACGGGCATCTATCCATCGTTCAGTATCTGCACGACGTAGGGAAACAGGCGGCTACACTGGCGCTGGAGTGGCAGCAACAGAAGAGGGAGCAGGTGAAACAAAGAAGGTTGAAGGATCCTTTCTACTATGAAGTCCTATACGTCGGTGGTGTGAAGCCGGAAAAGCCGATCAGACCTCAGTGTACGACAGACGCGATGGACGGAGCCGCAGGCAATGGGCACCTCGAAATCGTGCGATGGCTGCATGAGCACCGAACCGAGGGCTGCACGACAGACGCCATGGATTCTGCAGCGCGAAATGGTCATTTAGATGTGGTGAAATATCTGCATGAATACGGCAAGGATGGCTGCACAAGGAGTGCCATGGATGACGCTGCAAGCAACGGTCATCTTGAAGTGGTGAAATGGCTACATCATAATCGACCTGAAGGTTGCAGCACGAAAGCGATGGACGGAGCGGCCACTGGGGGACACCTGGACGTAGTGCAATGGCTTCACGAAACCCGACACGAGGGGTGCACGTCTGCCGCTATGGATGGAGCGGCTAGTGGTGGTCATCTCGAAGTCGTCAAGTGGCTACATCACAATCGAGCCGAAGGCTGCACCAGTGCTGCAATGGACGGCGCTGCTGGTGCTGGGGCATTGGACGTAGTGAAATGGCTACACAAAAACCGCAACGAAGGCTGTTCAACTGCAGCGATGGATAACGCAGCTCGTATCGGTGGCCTGAAGACGATTCGTTGGCTGCATGAAAATCGGAGTGAAGGTTGTACGGCTGCAGCGATGGACAACGCAGCATTGGGCGGTCACTTCGAAGCTGTGCTGCTACTTCACAGGTTCAGAGACGAAGGCTGCACTCGAGCCGCGGGTAGCATGGCGGTCCACGACTCGGACATTCAGGATTGGACAATCGAACAGTTCTTCGATGCGTGAAAGATTTCAGCAGAATACATGTAGCCATCTTTATCTCATAAACAGTCAACCTTACTTACATTTGCATTCATATTTACCATATTCACGAACAACAGGAGACGCGCCCAATTCACACTGCGTCTCCAACTCGCTCCTTCGACAACACTCAAGTGAAGCCAAGTGCGTCCACCACAGTCTCCGAGTCACCATCAGGTTCCTCTGAAGCTTTGCTTGCCGCAGTCTCTTCACCAGAAGTTTCACACGCTTGCTGCTTCGCCTTGAGCGCAGCAATCTCGTCCAGCCACGTTGGGGTCAGCGGGTGGTTGGCCATCCACATGGAGTCACTCGCGCTCTTGTGGCAGTTCTGCACTGCGCCGTAGTTCGGAGCCTTGATCGGGATCGGCAGCTTGCAGTCAGGGAAGCGCTCGAGCGCCTCGTTCTTGACGTAGTCCCAGACAGCGTCCTCGCCCTTGACCTCGTGGAGAGCGAATAGAGCCACGACGGGGCCTCGGTACCACCAGCCAGGGTGGCGCGGCTGCTGCGTGTCCAACTTGACGAAGAAGGCGGCTCCGAGCTGCTCATACGCAGCTATAATGATGGCTTCAAACGCGTTCTTGGCCGAGATCTGGCGGTTGTTGCGCTTGTTGAAGGCGAAGGCGTTCATCTTTCGAGACATCGGAGCCCAGAACTTGCGCTCCCACACAGAGCGCGAGTGTCTGTGCCAGAATCGGTGGAGCTTCTTGGCCAGCTCTGGGTGTTTCTCCTCGTCGAACGGCAAGGGTAATTGACCGAAGACGGCCTCCCACGGAATCTGCGCCTCGAAAGCATTCATCTTGCGCGTCAACTCCTGTTGGTTGTGGCTCATGGCCTCGCTCATCACTGGTTTGCCTCTCTTATGCGACTTCACCGTGGGCTTTGCGCCGTCTTTCTGCTTGTCGGCATCAGCTTTGCGCTTGCGCCCCCGTTTGGCCTTCGGGGGGTCCTGTGGCGCTTCAATGGGGGTAGCGGTAGCTGGAAGAGCTGCAGCTTTCACCGGAGTGACAGGAACCGGAGCGGCCGTAACTTCCACCGGTGTGGCAGCAGCCTTCTCTTGCGATTCAGGGCTCGATTTCGGCTCTTTGACTCGCGTTGGTGACGACTCGACAGCAGCACTGCGAGCAACCGACGCACTGCTATCTTCATGGTCTTCGCTGGCAGCAGGCTCGGTGTTGGCTGCAGCGGCAGCATCACTAATACGTCTGCTTCGTCGTCTATCGACACGCTCAGACTCGACGGCCCCCGTCACGCCTTGCTGTTGTGTAGCAGCTGGAGGAGAACCGTTGCCTTTATTGTCAACCTTCTTGGGTCTTCCTCGCTTCACCTCTGCATCCCCTGACCGGGAACTTCCTGCTTCCCCGCGTTTATCCTGCTTGTCCTCGCTGGTAGAAGGGTCAGTAACGATGGAGGCGGCGCCGGCGGTAGCGTCAGCGGCACCACTAAGACGTCTGCTTCGTCGTTTATTTTGAACGCGTTCTGGCTCCGCAGCCACTGCCGAAGCTTGCTGCTGTGTAGCAGCAGTAGCAACAGGAGCGTCGTCTTGCACCTCAACGTTCTTGCGTCTCCCTCGCTTCACCTGACTCACGTCTGCACTCGCATTGGAATTCACTGCTGTCTGGTGCTTTTCCGACGGCACTGGAGACGCCGGCGCTGACTCCTCCGGCTCCGCCCGCTTGGAGACAGCTCGCTGCTGCCGCTCCTTTGAACGCGTCTTCCGCCTCTTCCCCTCCGACTCAACTGGCTGCTGCCCGCTGTGGCCTCCGCCACCTGAGGCGACTCTTGCTGCGCGACTGCTGATTGCTGCTCCGACGACATTGAAGACGTCGCAGACAATTCTTCCGACCCTGGAGACGCCGGCGCCGACTCTTTTGGCTCCGCTTGCTTGGTGATAGTTCTCTTCCCCCGTTCCTTCGAGCGCGTCTTCCGCCTCTTCACGCCTGCCCCAGCTGGCTGCTGCCCCACTCCAGTCTCCGCCACTTGTGGGGACTCTTGCTGCGTGGCTGCTGCTGGCTGCTTCTCTGTCGACACTTGGGACGTCGTGGACTGTTCTTCCGACCGCGGAGGCGCCACCGGCTTGGCTCGCGTCTTCCGCTTCTTCGAGCTCGTCTTCCGTCTCTTGCCCTCCGCTTCAACTGGCTGCTCCACCGCACTCTCCACCGACCGAGGCGACTCTGCTTGCTGCTGCACTGGAGCCGCCACTACAGAAGCTGGAAGGACCACGCGCGGCAGCTCGAAGGGGATGACGCTGATGACCTCGTTGCCCCTCTCCACGAACCTCAGCAGCGACGTCTCCTTATGCCCCACGAACTCGAGGAACATGTGCTTGAGCAGCGCCATGTTCCTCGTGGCCGCGCGGTACTGCAGGTAGAGGAAGACGCAGCCGCGCGGGTCGAGGAGGCTCTTGGGCTTGGCCAGCAGCCTCTGCGCCTCTCGCAGCCGCCTGGGGCTCATCCTCAGCACGGGGAAGAGCGTGACGATGGTCACGCCCTGCCGCATCATGGGCACGAGCGTGTTCTCCTGCTCGTTGAGGAAGTCGGCGAAGATGCGCCGCAGAATCGACACGTTCTGCGACTTGAGGCGCAGCTCCAGGAACGCCGCGAAGTCCTGCAGCATCGCGTGGTCGCGCGGCACGGAGCTCGGAGGAGCGCGCCCGCGACTCACGTATCCGTCCAGCGTCTCGATGGAGCGCGCGCGCGTGGTCGCCGTCGCGGGCTGCGAGGGCGAGGCCATCCTCCGCTACTGTATCGGATCGCGGTTTGATATCCAAATATGTGTTGTGGCTACATTCATGTGTACCACACCGCATTCGAATTTTAGTCTACCTCGCTCTTTTTTTTGTAAGTATACATGTACCACAAAGCAATTCGGCGGCAACCTGACTAGGGCTCCACGAAGGCTGGGATAGGAGGTTTTTGCTATAAACGCTTTCTATTTACCATGATTTTTTTTACGAACCACGGGCATCTCCTGCGCCTGCTTCGCAGCCGCAGCGTCTGCCCGGTAATTCACCTTACAACTGTAGATGTATGGCATGCCTTGGCGGTGCTTATACACAGTGATACTAGGGCTCCGCGAAGGCTGGGATAGGAGGAATTTGGAATAAACCCTTTATTTTTATTTATAATTTTACTTATTAATTCGGTCATCTCCTGCGCTGCTTCGCAGCCGCAGCATCTGCCCGGGCATTTACCTTAAAGCTGTAGATGCAATATATCAACAGACAATGCTCAACAAAACTAAAACGCGAACCCTGTCTGAGGTCTATTTGCAGCTTGTAGAAACGGCATGCTATTGTACAATCCACCTCAATCGTCCCTTTACTTCGCATCAGCTCAATATATTTACTGATTCATACCAGTGTCATCGGTAGCACACTGGTTCAGGCTGCCCACGCATATAAACCTTTTCGAGGCCCAGTGCGGCACCGTGACCATACCGGTGTGATGGGTATCGTACCGGTTCAGGTTGCCCACGCATATAAGCCTTTTGGAGGGCCCAGTGCGCAACCGGAGTCGTACCGGTTTCATAGAGATGTACCAGTTAGATGTCAAGAGGGGTCATCTTTTGACTTGACGTACCACGGATATAATCCTATTTGGTCTGCGATAGCAGCACTAACGTTGCTTCCTATCCCAGTAAAACGAACCTTGCTCGAGATCTGTTTGCTGCTTGTAGAAAATGAAAATGTTTTGCTTTGTTTGCTTCTGCAGCTCGTCCGCTTCAATCATTCACTTTAACTATTCGATAAATGTTACTGACGCATACCGGTTCAATCTGCCCATGCATATACCAAACCTTTTGGAGGCCCAGTGCGGCACCGTGGCCATACCGGTGTGATGGGTAACGTACCGGTTCAGGCTGCCCACGCCCAGTGCGCCACCGGAGTCGTATCGGTTTCATAGAGATGTACCAGTTAGATGTCAAGAGGGGTCATCTTTTGACGTGACGTACCACGGATATAATCCTATTTGGTCTGCGATAGCAGCACTAACGTTGCTTCCTATCCCAGTATAATGACACACCTCCAGGTCCCTCCGATGCTGGCGGTGGCGCTGCTGTTCGAGTCCAAAGAGGCGTTCGTTGGCCTCTCGCACATCGTCACCGCCGTGTCGCTCTATCTGGACTCTGCGGTGGAGCTGCCTCTTCACAAGGCGTTCAGTTTGGGCTCCATCGCGCTCCTGGATCGCATTTGGGACAGCAGTGAAGCTTTCGTGGATAAAACTTCCCGGAAAACCTCGGAAAAATAAAACGTTCACGCTTCGAAAGTTTATTTGGACCGACAAGTTCTATCGCCAATACCAGCTTTCTCTATCGATGGAGGAGGCGGTGAAGCAGAAGAGTCTGGAGATGGTCAAGTGGCTGAGCGCGAGGTTCCAGGGCTGCACTGTGCCGGAAGAGGTGGGGAAGATAGCTGCCAGAGCGGGGTTGAAGGACATTCTCGCGTTTCTACTGGAGAATGACGTAAGCTTATTGGGTGATGCAGTTCAACGTGCCAACGTGGGGCTCAAGGTCGAGTGGTCTGGCGATCTCGCCGCGACTGCCATCTCCAACCGCCGTAGCGACGTGGCATGGTGGCTGCTGAACAAGGCGTCGGGTGTTGAGCAAGACTTGAGTTACGCCCTCGATGCCGCTGTGGAGGTGGGGGATATTGCTATGGCCGAGTGGCTGCTGAGGCAGGATGTTGAGTGGAGGGAGGATGACACAATGCCTCTAGCGGTCGAGCACACTGTTGCTGGTAAAGGACAACTGGAAGTACTGCAGTGGCTGAATGGGCAGTGCAAAATCGAAGGAAATCCAGGACTCCTCATAGCTGCTGCAACGGGTGGTCACCTCCACGTGGTGCGCTGGCTGCTTGAGAGAGACTGACGGAAGAAGCTAACTGGCTTAGGAGGAGAGGCGAGTCTTGCGATTCACGCAGCAGCGGTAAAAGGGCATTTGGAGGTTGCGAAATTTCTTCATTCGGTAGCAAAACGACCGACAAATGCAGTGCAGAGGTTCCAGGAGACCTAGAAACAGGACCGCTTGATTAACTTAGCCTCCGCCTTTGACGGTGACAAACCCGTATCAGGTGACACCATGGCAGGGACATGCAGGAATGGCCACCTAGAAGTCGTCAAGTGGCTCTACTTGGAATACGGCGATGACCCCGAGGTCGACATCTTTTGCGGCTTCGGTAGCACCTCTACGGCGATGAATCTCGCTGCGGAGAATAACCATCTCGATGTGTTGCAGTATTTGCATAGGCTTCAGGTGTCGCTTGCTGGGAGTGGCAGGAAGCGAAGTCGCGATGGAGTCAAGATCATGTCCGGACCAACTTTCTCTGATCAAGCTATGGAGGGGGCAGCAGCTAATTTTTTTTTTTTTTTTTTTTTTTTTTTAATTGAGGTGCATTGTTGTCACTTAGTTCTTCCTAACGACTACAACGACCGGTCCCGCAGATGCTAACCCGTCATCTGCCGGTTGGGGCTCCTACTCTGCGTGTCGCCTCTGTCGCGTCTTCCTTACTCGGCGTCCGCGTCAGGCTCTCTGGCCCCTTGAGTGAAATATGCATCCCGCCAATGCCTGAGGTCACCATCTAGAAGACGAGTGACTTCTGCCCAGCGGGGGTCCCGGCTTGGTTGGTCCGAGCGAAATACATGACGACTCTTGCGATCGTCCATGGCAATATTTGCCAACATGTCAGCGGCCTTGTTAAAGGCTCTCAAATGATGATTCCACCTGCGAACATGGACCCGATCTGCGACCCCTCTGCAATGTGCGTAAATGCTCCGTAAATGTGGCGCTCTCGGCGGACGTCGCCCCTCATCTGCGCCAATATCATCGCGCTATCGCCCACCACGTGGAGATCAGTCAGGCCCTTCGTGAGTGCGTAATTCAGCCCTGCACATAGTGCCCGGTACTCTGCTATATTGTTTGTAGTTCGTCGCGATGCCAGCGAAATGCTCGCCATCCATTCAACCGTAGGTGTCGTTTCTCCTTGAGGAAGCAAGACTATCAGGCAACCAGAGCCCCCAGGACCAGGATTTCCACGGGATCCCCATCGAATAACAGAATTGTAGCCGGCTTCGATAGCGCAATAGGAAGTGATGGACGTCCGCAACTGTGATTCCGAAGTAGAGCAGATGAGACTATCTTGGCAGCTTCATGTCTCCCTCTGGATGGCGAATCCTGCGTCACCAATAGACGTACGTTGATGTAAGCCTGACGAAGCCTACCCGTCAGTATAGCAGACGCATGCTGCACGCTCGCATCTCGGACAGGGTCCCAATAATCCGCTCGACGACGCCAGATCGCCTGCATTGTGATCGTAGCGCCAAGAGCCCACGCAGTCTCGACGACCGGTTGGATACATTGCTGGACGGCTTCCTTTTCCTTACTTGACATCGCGCTACAAACTCTGTCCATGATCTGCCAGAGTCCCCTAGGAACTTCGGGGAGAGAAAGCCCAAAAACGTCCGCAGGCTGAACACTTGTAACAGCGAGTCCAAGCTCAATCCAATTGCTAAGAAAATTTCCCCACATTGCTCGCGCCCCTGGGCAACTCCAAAACATGTGACCGATGCCGAGGTCCGTCGAATCACACTCTTCCACTACACAACCTGGGCGTTGGTTGAGATGGTCCCATCGAGTGAAAGCTCTCTGCTTAATCCTGTAAAGAACTTGCTCGCCCCATGGTGACACCCCTACAATTTGGCGAATACGTGACCACGACACAGTCCCGATCGCCTTCCCGATGTCAGGTGACTCCTCCATCCAAGCGGCCTGTCGGTTGTTGACTTCCAGTGCACCTCTACGTCGAGATGCTGTCCGAGCAGCATGCTTGAAGTCGCGCCTCACCAGTTTTCGGCGTCTGGATCCGGCCCACAAAGAGACTAGGCGACTAAGTTTCGGGTGTGGATGGACCGCAGTGATCTTTACGTCAGGTCCTGCTCCTGCAACCAGAACCTGAGCCAGTTCACTTTCATCACTCACTACAAATCTTGCTTCGGGTTCCAAGGTAGATGTACGAATAGCGGCTATAGTTTGCCCGTCCCCTTCGAGAATTCTGGCAGTAATAGGGTGGTCCCGGGGCAGCAGCTAATGGACACCTCGCTGTCGTTGAGTGGCTTTTCACGCATCAAACAAAAGCTTTTCCGCCGGGTACCATGGATCGTGCTGCTTCAAACGGACACTTGCATGTTGTGAAGTGGCTGCATGAGCATCAAGTAGAGTGCACACAAGCTGCAATGGATGGTGCTGCTGCTAACGACCATCTCGCGGTGGTCCAATGGCTTCACGACAATACCGCTGCAAGCTGTACATCGAACGCCATCCAGAACGCGGCGTGGAGTGGGCATCTGGATGTTGTCAAGTGGCTGCATTCGAACCGAACCGAGGAGTGCACGACGAACACGATGGACGCTGCAGCTAAAGGGCATTTTCAAGTGGTGAAATGGCTTCATGGGCATAGTACCGTCCGCTACACTGATGTGGCGCTTATCAGAGCAGTTTATGCATCTGATTTTGAGACGTTCCTGTTCTTGCACCTCCAATGCAAAGTGCAATGGTCGGAGAAGGCGCTGAGAGACACGATCTCGCAAGGTCCAATTTGCCAATGGATTGAGGACCGGAACCCAAGTTTTTTTGCTCCCTAGAAGAGCGGATAGTAACTATCCGCTCTTCTATCATAGTGAGTGGCATAATGCCTCATTTCTCCAGTCGAATTGAATCAAATTTCGCATCTGAGCTTGAGTTGATCATTTTGTTGCTGTCCTTGTGTTTCAGTGCAATGTGGTAGAACTGCGACAGGACTTAAATCCGAACAGTGATTCTGACGCATAGAATCCTCGACATTGTTTCTCGCCCATTTACTTAGAAAAAATCTTCTACGCACACGATTAGTCAAGTATATTCTATTTTCATTGCGCACTACTATATATTTTACAGTGTACTGCATATATCATGAAAAACGGTTCTCGCTATTTTTTTTTACTTAATCAGCTATGGCTTCAATTTCAGAGCGAAAGCTTGGGTACTGGTGGAGAATCCACTCGTGTATCTCCTCCGCTCTACTCTCGCGAGCCTTCAACGCTGTCTGTATGGTGCATTTTTCTCGACACTGCGAGTGAATGTACAGGAAAACTTCAAAATGATCCGACTCGGCTGCAAAATCAATGGCAGAGTGAGACCAGCCTTCCGTTCGGTGCGTGTGAAGCCACTGGACAACCCGCAAATGGCCTTCTCGTGCGGCATTGTCCATCGCGAGCGTCGTGCACCCCTCTTTTCGGTTTCGATGTAGCCATTTCACTACATCCAAATGGCCCCGCTGAGCTGCACCATCCATTGCAGCAGTCGTGCACCCTTCAGCTCGATTAGCGTGCAGCCATTTCACGACATCCAAATGTCCGTTGGACCCGGCACGGTCCATCGCCTTCTTTGAGCATCCTACCCTCGAGTTCTCATGTAGCCATTGGACCACGTGCAGATGCCCCTTTGCTGCGGCATTATCCATGGCCGCTGAGGTGCACCCCTCGGAGCGATACTCTTTCAACCACTGCAGAATCTTCAAATGGCCACCACCAGCTGCTCGATCCATCGCACGAACAGTGCACCCCTCTGTTCGGTGCTCATGGAGCCATTGAACAACGTCGAGGTGGCCATTGGCAGCGGCACCATCCATCGCTGCTTCGGTGCATTGGGGCGAGGACAATAGTGCGGGCTTGTCTCTCTTGCGCTTCTTAGCATCGGGGCTGAACGCTAGCTGTAGCTCGTGCAAGTGCTTCAACACATCGAGCTGTCCGCTACTGGCAGCTGCGTCCATCGCCCCACCATCGACCGACCCGCGTGTCTTCTTTCTCGTCTTTTTGTCGGTCTGAAACAAGTCCACCCCATCCCCGTATTCCTCTAAAAGCCACTTTACCACATGAAGATGGCCATTTCTTGCGGCCCCGGTCATCGTCTTCGCTGACACAGCTGCGGCTTCATACGGAGAGCTCAGTTCGCTCGACAATCTTTCCAGTAGCTCTGCGTCCTGCCTTCGACTGCGCTTACCCATTTCCTTTGACTTCTCGCGAAGAAACTTGGCAACTTCCAGGTGCCCGTTGACAGCGGCAGCGTGGATGGCGAACTTCATTTCACAGTGAATGCCCTTGGGTAGTGGCTGGTTCCGCTGACCAAAAAACGACAAGTTCGGGTTGAACAACCAGCGCACCAGCTTGAGATGGCCTTTCGTCGCAGCAACCACGAACGTGCCGTCGTCGAAACCGACGCCCTCGGCAAGCCACGCTACTAAATCAATTCGTCCTTGGGCTGCAACTCGATGCATCGTATCATGAGCAGCAGTAGCTACATTGCCGTGATCACTGCTGTTGATCAGCCAGTCCGCCATCACAATATCACCTTTAAGGACAGCAGCCGACAGGGCTGCGTCGAGGTTAAAATATGCGTGAGTATGATAATGCAGCCACCACACTGCGTCATGTCGTCCAGCACTAATCGCGTTGGCCATGGTAAGCCCTCCCCACTCCACTCGGTGTCCTTTGCCGTCTCCAAGTCGATGAATCTCGCAGTCGTTGTCGTAGAAAAACTCCAGAATCTCCATCGAACCTTCAGTGACGGTCTCGGAAATCACATCCTCCTCGACGATGAAGCCAGAGAATCTATCGCAAAGCCACTTGACCATTGGAAGGTTTTTGAGACGTACAGCATCCATCAGCGCCATTCGAAACTGATACTGCTTGTAGATTTTATCCGTTCGGATAAATCTGCGCAGAGTCCACGACGGATTTTCGACTGTATCCGGATTTTCGGTCGCAAAATTCTCGCTAGCACTCCAGATCCTGTCGAGGAGCCTCATGGAGCCGAGGTCGCACGCGTCATCGAGCTTGAGGTCGACAGAAGAGTCCAGAAATACGGAGACAATGTTGACGACATGGGGGAGCGAGCAGAACTCGGGCTTGGACCGGAACAGCACGGCCACGGCGAGTAGCGGCGGCGGCTCGTCAGCCATTGCGAATCTTCGGAAATGGTATTTGGAAGATTTGTAAAATACGAAATATTTTTCTGTCATCAATTTGGATAGTATTCTACGCTAAAGGTGTTTGGTTCTGAAAACAAAATAGACCTGTAATTTGACTGCTACTAGCAGCAGCAGCGATGTCGACCTGGTAGTAGAATCGTCTACTGTACTAACAACGGATCGAGCAGCTAATATTTTGTACGATGCTACAATGTTTCTGTTCACATGAAATTGCTGAAGACGTACTACTACAAGTCCGTTCATTTGGAGCTGTTTAAGTTTCTAGGACAAATCAAGCCTGTGTTACGAGTAGTGACCTCCGTATCGATGCCAACGTTTGTTTGTACGCTTTAGTCCTTCTGCTCCTTCTTGCCGTTCGTGGGCTGGTAGGGCTTGAAGGTGTGGTAGCACTCGTCGCCCTTGGAGGCGTCCCAGAAGTACTCGGCGTCGATGACCGGGTTGAGCGGCCAGTCGTTCTGGAAGCGCTCCACCAGGTCCGGGTTCGACAGGTACAGGCGCACGAAGCTGACGAGGTCGGCGGCGCCGCTGCTGACGGCGCCCTCGGCCGTGTCGCGCGTGTAGCTGTTGTTGGCCATGACGAAGCCCTTGAAGGCCTTCTTGGCGTCGAAGACCGTGAGCGGGCGCGTCATGGTCGGGTACCGGCCGAAGCCGAAGCCGTCCAGGATGGCGAGGTACGCGAGCCCGTGCTCCGACAGGCGCTCGAACGCGTACGTGAACATCTCGGTGTTGTCGTCGCTGCCCATGCCGCCGAAGACGCCGTTGGGCGACAGACGCACCGCGACGCGGCTGGCCGGGAAGACCGTCTTGAGCGCCTCCACGATCTCGTGCAGGAAGCGGTAGCGGTTCTCGAACGAGCCGCCGTACTTGTCCGTGCGCTGGTTCGTGGACGACTGCAGGAACTGGTCGATGAGGTAGCCGTTGTTGGCCAGCAGCTCCACGCCGTCGAAGCCCGCGCGCTTGGCACGCACGGCGCTCTGGCGGAACATGCCCACGACGCCGGGGATCTCCTCAGTCGTGAGCGCGCGCGCCTTGTCGAAGCCCACGTGCTCGCCCTGGGCGTTGCGCGTGCGGCCTCCGACGTACTGCGTGGCCGAGGCCGACACGACCTCGTTGGTCGGGTGGAAGGACGGGTGCGACTGGCGGCCCATGTGCCAGAGCTGCAGGAAGATCTTGCCGCCCTTGGCGTGCACGCGCTGCACGAGCTTCTTCCAGCCGGCCTCCTGCTCGTCCGTGTACATGGCGGGCGCGCCGTACCATCCGAAGCCCTGCTCCGACACGGCCGTGCCCTCCGTGACGATCAGACCCGCGCTCGCGCGCTGCTCGTAGTACTGGATGTTGCGCTCCAGCGGCACGTGCGAGACTGGGTCCGAGCGCGCGCGTCGTGGGGCCGTACACGATGCGGTTCTTGAGCACGAGGCCGTCGGCCAGCTGCAGCGGCGTGAAGAGCGTGTAGTTCTCCATGGCGGCGGACATTGTGGAAGAGTGTACTTGGGTTGGGAGTTGTGTGTTTGTTTGACGCTTGCACTTGTGGGGCAGTCGGAAGATTGAGAAGTGAGCGACTGGAGATCGAGTGACTGCTTATCGTGTAAAGAGATGCACAGGCTTGCTGCTGGGTATGCATGATTCAGAAGTCTTCCCAGGCAGGATTATGCGTCTCCGTATGCTCGGTGTGCACAGGCTCGCCGATGGACTGATGCGCTCTCGCAGATTACGGATCAAAGCGGTGGCGCGCGTTTCCTCTGTTGCGGTTTGGTCTAGTCGCCAGGACGATTTGCGATTACGTGCTCATTAGCTTGTACGTGTTGTGTATGCACTAGTATTTTTTGTTCTGCTCACATCACCGATGACATTGTGAACATGTCACAGCTCATCTAATCGACGACCGGCCCTCATCTAATCGAAAGGACAGACAGATCCATCGATGAAATAACGCAGCCCTGGCCGTGCAAGATCTGCCGTACCGTAAGTGCATGCAACGAAACTCGCGCGGTAGAATTTGGTGTGAGCTAGCATTCGACGCCAAGAACTAGACCAAGACTGATGCCGCTGTCAGAAAAAAAAATGCGACGGTATTGCCGTCCACACATATTCGATCGAAGTTGAGTCATGGACAAAATTCTTATAACTGGGGCTGTCCTAACGGGCTATGCATTCCAATACGACAAGGGTCAATGGTGCATACATATATGTACCCCCACACACACACGCAGAGAGCTCTGACGTGCCAAAATGCTAAAAGTGTCAAAAGTGTCTACAAAGCGTGCACTGGTTGGTGTCGACTACTTCAATCGAGTACATGTATTCTGTGTACTCATTCTTAACGCACACGGGGCCTCATCTAATCCACGCGAGCGGAAGATGATCCAAACAGTGACATGCTTCGGTAATATTGCATTTACCGAACGGTAGCCGTGGCACACTACGTGCAGTATTTCTACTGACACGGCGATCCCCTCCGATTCGGAGTCCGATACCCCACAGAACGACTCCGGATCAAACGCTTCCAGACACCTGGCTAGTTGTCCTTCACTACTCAAAGTACGACATCCAACGCACACCACCATGACGACTACACCTCAGCTCAAGCTCATCTACTGGACCAAGCCAGCCCGAGCCACGCTTGCCCGGCTGATGTTCCACTACGGCAACGTGCCATTCGTGGACGAGCACATCGGCGAGGGCTCTGCGGAGTTCCTGGCGCTCAAGCCCGCCCTGCCGCTCGGTCAAGTTCCGGTGCTGGAGGTCGACGGCGTGGTGTACGCTCAGAGCATCGCGATCGCGCGCTACGCTGCCCGAGTGGCAGGCCTGTATCCCAGCGACACCACCGACGCGCTGTTCGTGGACATGATCACCGACACCTTCATGGAGTTGAACGGGCCTTTGTACGGCGCCTGCTTCTGCTTGGACGCGGCTGCCAAGCGCGAGAAGATCGAGGCGTTCCTGTCAGACATCGCCCCCAAGTACTTCAGCATGCTGGAGAAGATGGTCCGCGGCAAGTTCTTCCTCGGCGACAAGCTGTCCATGGCTGACTTCTTGCTCTTCGACGCGGTGACGTACCTCATCCAGACCAACATGCCAGCCTTCGACCTGTCGGTGTACCCGAAGCTTGCTGGCGTTGTGGCGGGAGTGAAGGCCCTGCCGGCGTTGCAAGCGTACCTTGCTGAATCTCTTTAGAAACTGTAGTTGTTCGAGGAGAGCACAGGTGCCAAGTCGCAAAGGGTTGAACTAATGGCTCCAATGATATAAACATCCAGACAGAGATGTTGTTGTCTTCCTCCTATAATGTTTTGATATTGCAGTGATAGTAACGAAAAGTTCTGCTGACACCGGAAAGTTGTAGACTCTAAGTGTGTTTTCCGGTGTTTCTAAGTGTGTGCTGCCATGATTTCGTATAGCTGAGGCCGGGCGTAGAGACGGTAGAGGGGAGGTGAAACCAGATCCCCCAAAACTGCAATTTCGGTGCCTTCGAGGGTGGCCGGGAACGGTGAGATTTGGGCCCAGGCCTACGCTAGGCTATTCCTTCCTCTTTCCATTGAGACCAACCCCAGAAGTTTTGATTTCATGAGGGATTCAAGGCATTCATTTCCGTGGAGCACTTCGAGGTTTTCACGATTTGATGGCCGTGACATCCAGCCGGAAGGCCCCCAGTGTTTTTTTTTTTCGGTGGGTGTTTTTTTTTCGGTGTCAGTAGCAAAAACCGATAGTAACTCCATGCGAGTAATAGGCTTGATCTGCTGCAGCACTACTAGTATCCCCCCACTTGCACCATGCAGGACGTTGCACCGTACTTCAGCTCCTGTACCGGTATTGGAGTTCTGTATTGTAGGTGGTGCGTATCTACGCGCGTGCTTCGCCATATGTGGATTGGTCCTTACCGCTGCACAAAAGACGGGTGATTAGTCGTTGAAGTCGTAAGGCGACGGTAGCCTCTCACCCCTTCACTACTGTAGCCACCACTCACACATCCCGTCACAATAGCTTACTTCTCTTTTGCTGATCTCGGTGACAACCTCTTGCTACCTTCCGATCTTCATGGACTTCTCACTCTCAGAAGAGGAAGGAGAAGCGACGCTCGAGGAGGCATTCGCGCTCATTGACTCTTGCACAGATCTCACAACCAGCGATAGAAGTTGTTGCAGCATCAAGTCCAACACTACGTCGACCTCTGGTGCTCCGGCGAACGAGTCTGCTGCCCCCCGACGACATCAAGGACGCACTGCGCTGGGTCCTGTTAGCTCGAGACCAAAAAGGAAGCGGGTTCGACGACCCGAGATGTCTTCCACGGCCTACCAACGACGCAAGAGAGCCGAGCTACTTGCGCTGCGCGAGCAAGCAACGCTATTGGAAGCGATGTTGTCGAGTGTACTGGAGCAGAAACAACGCCATGCGAGTTCTCCGGCTTCTGATACCCTCGCGTTGAAGAATGAAGACAAGCCTCCCCGCGGGACATGGTATCAAGTTGCCATTAGTCAATACCATCGCCGGTTGCAGGCGGAAGAGCTCAACCGAACGCTCAAAGACATGTGGGCTACTCACTTTCGTATGAACGAACACATACGTCAAGTTCTCCAGAGTCGTAGAGCTACTCGAGCATACACAACAACACTAATGACTGGTCGCGAGCATACCGTCTAACAATACACCCCTTCGAGTTGATTCTCCCTTGGCAAAATTCTGAGACCTCGTGACAGAAAACGACAGAATGGGTCGACTTTTTGGTGCCACGGCTAGCCCACTGGTTTTTTTGTAAAAGCGCAGCGGTGGAAACACATTTTTCGACCGATGCGAACTATGTTTGCAGGTACCTTCAACGCTACCGTCTGCTTCAATTGGCCAGTGTAACCAGAAACAGCAAGCTTAGTTTTTATTGTAGGGAGCGACGTTCTTTAGCTCTCAGCTGCATGCAGCCAACTTTCACAGTGAGTCTTGCAAAGCCAACCACTCCACACCCGGGACTGCCTTGCACCGGGTCTCACAGCGACTTGGTGCGAGCCATGCCTTCGGTGACCAAAGAACTGTCGCCTTTGCCGCAAACGCGTTCACGGAGTAAGGTCTGAAAAGGCATCTATTGTATTGTACGAAATCGAGGTTATCTAATCCAGGGTCGGTGAAATAAACGGCCTGTCGATTAGATGAGGCCCGGAACAGTCCTCCAAGGACCGTCCTAGTTGAGATGAGCAGCGATATGCTCATCAATGATGTGAGCAGCACAGAAATACTAGTGTAACGTGTAATGAACACGTAATCACAAATCGTCCTGGCGACTAGACCAAACCGCAACAGAGGAAACGCGCGCCACCGCTTTGATCCGTAATCTGCGAGAGCGCATCAGTCCATCGGCGAGCCTGTGCACACCGAGCATACGGAGACGCATAATCCTGCCTGGGAAGACTTCTGAATCATGCATACCCAGCAGCAAGCCTGTGCATCTCTTTACACGATAAGCAGTCACTCGATCTCCAGTGGCTCACTTCTCAATCTCCCGCCTGCCCCACAAGTGCAAGCGTCAAACAAACACACAACTCCCAACCCAAGTACACTCTTCCACAATGTCCGCCGCCATGGAGAACTACACGCTCTTCACGCCGCTGCAGCTGGCCGACGGCCTCGTGCTCAAGAACCGCATCGTGTACGGCCCCACGACGCGCGCGCGCTCGGACCCGGTCTCGCACGTGCCGCTGGAGCGCAACATCCAGTACTACGAGCAACGCGCGAGCGCGGGTCTGATCGTCACGGAGGGCACGGCCGTGTCGGAGCAGGGCTTCCGGATGGTACGGCGCGCCCGCCATGTACACGGACGAGCAGGAGGCCGGTTGGAAGAAGCTCGTGCAGCGCGTGCACGCCAAGGGCGGCAAGATCTTCCTGCAGCTCTGGCACATGGGCCGCCAGTCGCACCCGTCCTTCCACCCGACCAACGAGGTCGTGTCGGCCTCGGCCACGCAGTACGTCGGAGGCCGCACGCGCAACGCCCAGGGCGAGCACGTGGGCTTCGACAAGGCGCGCGCGCTCACGACTGAGGAGATCCCCGGCGTCGTGGGCATGTTCCGCCAGAGCGCCGTGCGTGCCAAGCGCGCGGGCTTCGACGGCGTGGAGCTGCTGGCCAACAACGGCTACCTCATCGACCAGTTCCTGCAGTCGTCCACGAACCAGCGCACGGACAAGTACGGCGGCTCGTTCGAGAACCGCTACCGCTTCCTGCACGAGATCGTGGAGGCGCTCAAGACGGTCTTCCCGGCCAGCCGCGTCGCGGTGCGTCTGTCGCCCAACGGCGTCTTCGGCGGCATGGGCAGCGACGACAACACCGAGATGTTCACGTACGCGTTCGAGCGCCTGTCGGAGCACGGGCTCGCGTACCTCGCCATCCTGGACGGCTTCGGCTTCGGCCGGTACCCGACCATGACGCGCCCGCTCACGGTCTTCGACGCCAAGAAGGCCTTCAAGGGCTTCGTCATGGCCAACAACAGCTACACGCGCGACACGGCCGAGGGCGCCGTCAGCAGCGGCGCCGCCGACCTCGTCAGCTTCGTGCGCCTGTACCTGTCGAACCCGGACCTGGTGGAGCGCTTCCAGAACGACTGGCCGCTCAATCCGGTCATCGACGCCGAGTACTTCTGGGACGCCTCCAAGGGCGACGAGTGCTACCACACCTTCAAGCCCTACCAGCCCACGAACGGCAAGAAGGAGCAGAAGGACTAAAGCGTACAAACAAACGTTGGCATCGATACGGAGGTCACTAGTAGTAATCACAGACTTGATCTGCCCTAGAATCTTTGATCAGTTTATGGATATTGTTGATTCCTTGGAAATGCGTTGCTGGTGGTAAGTACGACCAAAACGTCGTATTTCGTACATCAGTGACCAGCACGTGCTATCGCCCGATCTTGATGGACTTCTCACTCTCAGACGAGGAACGACATGCGACGCAGGAGGAGGCCTTTGCACAGACCTCGGCAACATCGACAGCAGCTGTAGTAGGATAGTACCGGGGTCGACACTACGTCGGCCTGTGCTCTCGTCACGAAGTCTAGTCATCCCCGAAGTCGACTAGGACACCCCACTATGCGATGCCCCGTCCGACCAAGACCGAAAAGAAAGCGGGTCCGAAGACCCAAATGTCGGCCTCGGCATACAAACAACGCAAGAGAGGCGCTACGAGCAAGCAAAGATGCTGGAGGCAATGTTGGAGAGCGTTGTGTAGAAGAAGCAACGTCACGCGAGTGCGAGTTCCCCAGAACCGAATGCTGTTGTGCTAAAGAACGAAGACAAGGCTTCCAGCGGATCAGCGCCATGAACCATGATTCATGATACCAGCTCGCAATGGGTCAATCCCATCGCCGCTTGCAAGCGGAAGAGCTCAACCGAAACCTGGAAGGTTGGTGGAACAGCCAGTTTTGTATGAACGAACACATACGTCAAGTTCTCCAGAGTCGAGTCGAGTTGCTACTCGAGTAAGGGGCAGCCTCAGGTAACGTGGGCACGAAGATTCCATCGAAGCTTACAAAATACGAAATCCACATCAGCAATTGTGGAGTGAGCCTACGACTGCTGTGTGACTATCGTGTCTGCTCCATAAGACACATCTAGCTGTGACGAAAGCTAGCGCGTAGCTACGCAGCGCCATCGAACAAAGTCGCTCGATACAGAGGATAAAGTACGAAGCAAGTACTTGTACTAAGCTTACATGCGTTGCACAAGTGCGGGATACTACATGTATGATCCAATCTACCCCAGTACCACGGATAGGAAGCCTATACTTCTGCCGTATCCAGTTGCTCGATGGGGGAACCTACTCGAGCAGCATATCTCGGTCCGGTAGTATATGTTGTCAGAGTCAAACGGATCTCCTTGCGATTTAGCTGTCTCCTAACAGACCGCAGTGCTCTCCTCTACAACTACAGCTCCTAGAGAGATTCAGCAAGGTACGCTTGCAACGCCGGCAGGGCCTTCACTCCCGCCACCACGCCAGCAAGCTTCGGGTACACCGACAGGTCGAAGGCTGGCATGTTGGTCTGGATGAGGTACGTCACCGCGTCGAAGAGCAAGAAGTCAGCCATGGACAGCTTGTCGCCGAGGAAGAACTTGCCGCGGACCGTCTTCTCCAGCATGCTGAAGTACTTGGGGGCGATGTCCGACAGGAACGCCTCGATCTTCTCGCGCTTGGCAGCCGCGTCCAAGCAGAAGCAGGCGCCGTACAAAGGCCCGTTCAACTCCATGAAGGTGTCGGTGATCATGTCCACGAACAGCGCGTCGGTGGTGTCGCTGGGATACAGGCCTGCCACTCGGGCAGCGTAGCGCGCGATCGCGATGCTCTGAGCGTACACCACGCCGTCGACCTCCAGCACCGGAACTTGACCGAGCGGCAGGGCGGGCTTGAGCGCCAGGAACTCCGCAGAGCCCTCGCCGATGTGCTCGTCCACGAATGGCACGTTGCCGTAGTGGAACATCAGCCGGGCAAGCGTGGCTCGGGCTGGCTTGGTCCAGTAGATGAGCTTGAGCTGAGGTGTAGTCGTCATGGTGGTGTGCGTTGGATGTCGTACTTTGAGTAGTGAAGGACAACTAGCCAGGTGTCTGGAAGCGTTTGATCCGGAGTCGTTCTGTGGGGTATCGGACTCCGAATCGGAGGGGATCGCCGTGTCAGTAGAAATACTGCACGTAGTGTGCCACGGCTACCGTTCGGTAAATGCAATATTACCGAAGCATGTCACTGTTTGGATCATCTTCCGCTCGCGTGGATTAGATGAGGCCCCGTGTGCGTTAAGAATGAGTACACAGAATACATGTACTCGATTGAAGTAGTCGACACCAACCAGTGCACGCTTTGTAGACACTTTTGACACTTTTAGCATTTTGGCACGTCAGAGCTCTCTGCGTGTGTGTGTGGGGGTACATATATGTATGCACCATTGACCCTTGTCGTATTGGAATGCATAGCCCGTTAGGACAGCCCCAGTTATAAGAATTTTGTCCATGACTCAACTTCGATCGAATATGTGTGGACGGCAATACCGTCGCATTTTTTTTTCTGACAGCGGCATCAGTCTTGGTCTAGTTCTTGGCGTCGAATGCTAGCTCACACCAAATTCTACCGCGCGAGTTTCGTTGCATGCACTTACGGTACGGCAGATCTTGCACGGCCAGGGCTGCGTTATTTCATCGATGGATCTGTCTGTCCTTTCGATTAGATGAGGGCCGGTCGTCGATTAGATGAGCTGTGACATGTTCACAATGTCATCGGTGATGTGAGCAGAACAAAAAATACTAGTGCATACACAACACGTACAAGCTAATGAGCACGTAATCGCAAATCGTCCTGGCGACTAGACCAAACCGCAACAGAGGAAACGCGCGCCACCGCTTTTGATCCGTAATCTCCGAGAGCGCAGTTGCACCTCAGTCAATCGGTGAACCTGTAAACACTGAACATACAGACAATCCCCTTGCTAGTTATGGCGTCGGGAACCCACTTTTTATTCCTAGATGAGGGTATTCCTGTCGTAGGGTGTACCATGGGGTGGTACACGAGGGAGTACCCTTTGCACGGCGAAATCTACCAAAAACACCGAAACTGTACGGTGCGCACCGTAAATACGCCTCTTTCACTCTAGAAACGCGGACGCCACCCGTTTCGAAGCACTTGCACTCGTTATGGGATACTCACAGGAGCAGAATTAGTTGTAACCAATCAGGGAACTCGTCGAACGCATGCTCTGTGCTGAGCCACTCAGTTTGCAAAAGCCCCCCTACCAAGACAAACGCCAGACCACCACTACCCGCTACGACTCAATGGACTCCGAGCAGGCTCACCCCCGCCATCCTTGGCAATTCATCGCGGCAGCGATGCCCCACCCGGACGCGGTCGCTCGCATGGCCGGCTTCAAGAAGTACCGCATCTCAAAGAGCGACCTTGCACCGTGTCACGTATGCATGACTCCGGCACCTCATGCTATGCGTATCCAGAGATTGGTGTGCGTCTGTGAGGCCTGCGCTAGTGTATCTGATTCCGTCAAGTATCAATGGCGCGCCCGAGTCATGACCTGCCAGCTTAGCAAAGCTGTTTCCATGGAAGTGACCTACGACCACCTGACGCCAGTTCGACCGCCGCGCCGTCCTCGTCTGACTCCCGCTATGAAAGAAGCAGTGCGGGATTGGGCAGCCCAAGGGCTCAAGCCCAAGAGAATTTGGGCTGCTCTTCTCCAGCGCTTCAGTCTCACAGAGACTTCCGCCCCGGCGCTCAGTACTGTGCAGCGGTTTGCGCACCACTACGTCACTGGAGAACTGGGTGGGAGCGACGTCCTCGACGCTGTGCGGAGGAAGATACCTGAGGATGCCCCACAGGCGAGGAAGAGGAAGCGACCGCTTTTACCTTCACAGCTAGGAGATAGAACGCTGGCAACGCGGTGACAGGAAACGGTAGTGACCGTGACCCGTTCATTATCGGGGTGAGTTCGAAGAAGCTTTTACGCCGAGCGGACAGGGACCCGCTCTCGTTCATTCTTCACGTCGATGCGATCTACAAGCTGACCCAAGTGGGTTACCCAGTCGTGGCCGTCGGAATCTCGGATCGCGCTCGGAGCTTCCACCTCCTTGCGATTTTCATCGTCTCCCAGCAGCAACAGCAGCAGCATGCTGAGGTGTATGAGCTGCTATGACGGGTGTATAGCGCCGTGACCGGAAATCCGTTCCGTGTTCGCAATGTTATGGGCGATGGAGACGTAGCCCAGTGGAACGCAGTGGAGGAAGGCTTTTCCCGAGACAACGATACTGTATTTCTGATGTGCTACTTTCATGTGGCCAAGAAGATCTATGAAAAAACACGATCCTTGCCGCACGAAACGGCTACGTTCGTCATGACCGACATCCACGAGCTGCACTTTTCAACGAGCGACCAGGGGTTTCATCAGAAGCTGGCAGCTGTCCAGAAGAAGTGGGCTAAGACGCCTGAACTTGCGCGTTTGTCGGCCTACTTTTCGAAGACGTGGCCGGACCAGCGTTTCTGGAGATGGCAGGCTTTCCACACTCCGAGCGGTTTCGCCACAACGAACCAACGAACAACGCATGTGAAACCTTCAATGCGGCAATCAAACGGGATGTCACCTTACGGCGCAAGCTCAAGGTGGGTTCCCTGCTCACGCAACGGATTGTGTTGTGCGCGACCGAAGGGATGGTGGCAAGGACGTTTGCAAATGAAGCGGTACCCGACGCACGGCTCGTACACAGGGTAAAGGCCATGACGAGGGCTGACTTGCTGTCGTTACACTCCGCAACACGAAGCAGCATCGTGTTTATCCTTTCGAGTCCCGACGAAGAAGTTACGCGAGATGCCGTTCGCGTTTCGAGCCGTCCATCACCCCGTCAATACGACGAACTACGGAAGCGAACAGTGGAGGATCTTCCTGTGTCAGCCCAGCTCAATTCTCTAACAGTGCGCATGGAAACCCTCGGGGTGTCAGCAACTGGATGGTAAGTGGATATGAATACGCTGTCATGCCCGTGCTGAGTCTGGACCAAGTTTGGCTACTGCATTCACTCCATGTATGCCATGACGACTCGGAGGACAGTGGACCTTGATGGCCGGGCAACACTAGTGAATCGAGGTGTAACAAGTCGCCGTTCGCGGCAAGTAGGGCGCCCGTCAAACATCGGTCCGGCACTGACTATGCAGTTTACCGGGAGTAAATAAGACTGTCATTCCGTTGTACGTTGATCTCTTCTTAGTTTAGCTTGAGCATCGTGTGGTACGCTACATGGGTACTCGCATCTACTTTGTGTTTGGAGCTGCAATGTTCATATGAAAGTGGCGCTGCCTATCAAAGACTGTACTTAGAGCGAATACCTCTGATTGTCCGTAGTGAACTTGACAGGTGTGTAGCCACAAGCAACATGGGCTACATGCATCGATACGTAGTCGTGTGTCGTAGTAGTTAATCTAGGGCTGCGATGTAAGCGAAATATGATCAAGTCAGTTGATACGCCTATCTCAGTTTGGCGGCAAGTGCGCATATGCACTACGATACGTGTTGGTTTCCTTTGTTATTTGAAAACACTCAAATTGAAACTGGGGCTGCACAACTCAGGTTCTCGGTTTAAATGTCAAAAGTTGCATCCGGAAGGGATTACGCCTGAATGGCTCTGTACATTATGCTGTAGCAAGGGTATGCATCGCGACGGTAGTATTCCACAGTTGTGACGAAATATTTTGAACGTGGGGCTGCACCAAGAAAAAAGGAAAACTTTGAATGTTTTGGTTACGCTAAACTTTACCCCCAATAGATGTTCTCCCATTTTGGCTCTGCACAGTAGGCTATGGAGAGACTAAGAAGAGTGGGTGCAGCCTAAAGTGGTCATGGAAACGAGAATTGGAAGTGGGGCTGCACCGAGAATATTGCAAATGTTGAAGTTGTGTCTGCACTTCAATACCAGTGTATAGTGTTACGATTCACTCTGTACAAACCATGAGTTTTCCTATACTTGCCCAGTTTCAGTTGTACTAACCACTCAATACACAACAGAATGGCTGGGACTGTACATTACAGTTTTAAAGCAGTTAGGTTATGAAAACACTAGTAGACAATGCTACGCTACTTCTTGTGTTGGACCTTTTTCCTAGCTGCTTCGTGCTTTCTTCATCTTGTGCTTACGCACAGTCGCCATTCTCTCCAGCCGCTTGCGTCTCTTGTCCCACTTGGTTTTTGCCACTTTCTGTGCCTTGGCTGAGCGCTCCTCGAGCGGAAGTGTTGCCAAGAAGCGCTCCTTCTCCTCGTCAAAGAATTCAGGGTCCCAGGGGCGACTGCCCATAAAGGCATAGGCAAACAGCAGGGACTCCCACGCTTGGCGAGAACCTCGTCGACTTCCGGATGCTGCCTGGGTTGCGTACTTGAACAAGTCCGTCCGGTCAGCAGCTCGCACAATGACGTCACCAAAACGCCCACCCCATCTATCCTTGTCTGGAGTTCCAGGTACGAAGCCCAACAAAACAGAGTGATGGATCAGGTTGTTCAAGCAAACAACATCACCAGGGTGCTGAATCAGCACTCCCGTGGACGTAGCCTCGAGCATTCTGTTAAAAGAATCGTTCTTCTTCTTCCACATGAACAACTCGCTGTGCTTTTTCGGGAAAAAGACCCAGACCTTGAAGCGCTGTTTAGCGCTATGTGGGATGTAGGCTACCACCCGCCCGTGGTCCATGTGAACGGGTGACTCTCGATTGCCGGCTTGTATCCAGTACTCTGACCGGTACGAGTAAGCCTTCTCCCTCTTGAATTGTAGCTTTGAGTAGTAGATACCCGGATCAGCTGAGAACTGGTTGGGGGGGGGGGGGGGTGAATACCGCCCCGCTGCGGCCTCCGCGCGGGCCCCTTCCTCGATGAAATCCACGATGCTCCCCCTCTCAAAAAAACTCGAGAGAAAGAGATCTTTTTCTGTAGCTCTCCCACGGAAACCAGCTACAGCATTGCACGCATTCCGGAACAACAAAGCTGGCGCCTCGCTTTTGATGACCTTCTTCCAATCGAACTCATCAAATACATAATGATCCTTGCTCTCGGGAATTTTTTTGTATATGCTTGATAGTTTATACTTCTTCGACCCAAAATCACCCGTAAAAATCATTTGTCGCAATTCTTCGATCCAGGCGGTTGCCGAATCCATACCGTCTGTAACCTGCTCGTCTTCCTCGTCGCCATCGTCGCGGCCATCGGAGTCCTCGTCGTCTACGACTTGGTTGCCGGAGGACACGTCGTCATCGTCCAGGTCGCCGGCGTCCAGATCGTCTGACCCTTGATTGTCGGATTCAGAGCCCTGGACGAATTCCACGTCGTCATCACTCGCATCGTTATTGTTCAGGTCACCGGTCTCCAAGTCTTCGTCGTCCAGGTCGCTGGCGTCCTGGTAGTCGGAGTCCTGGTTGGAGCCGTCGTACTTGGAGTCCCGGTCGTCGTCCTGGTCGTCGAAGACCTGACCGACGTCCTCCTCCTCGTCATTCACGTCGCCTGAGTCCTGGCCCGAGCCCTTACTTCGCTGGAGACTGATGCCTTGCAGCCGAGCCTCATGACGGTGGGCGTCAGCGCGCTGAATGGGGACACAGCCCGACCGGATTGTGCGGGCACCGTGTCCATCATCACGGGTTTGCGCGCTGCATTGGCGACGGACACGCAACTGAGGACCTTGACACTAGGCGCTACCCCGCCGTAGGATGCTTCTTTGCTCCTCCTCATGGCCTTGGGCGTCGTCAACAGCGTCGTCTCGCCCACGGGAGCGGGGCCGCACACCACCATAGCCTATGGCGCTGTCGTCGTGGGCGCGGGGGCCGCGCCGCACACCACCATGGCCTCGGGTGTCGTCTTTGGGCTTCATAAGCAAATTCCTAATGCGCGGGTGCCACGCGTTTGGGCAGACACTGATTTATTGTGCTCATGCTATTGGTCAAAATATGAACGAATGAAATGCGGCCACTCATCTAGGGCAAGGCCTTTCGTGCTTGCAAATCGTAGTGCACTATTTTGGAACTGGTGTATCTGCTGATTCTGCAGTGTGCACCTGAAATTATGCTGGTGTTTTTGGTATTTCGTCGTGACTGTACCACATATATGGTACGCATTGGTGTAGTCTTTTGGTTACATAGACCTAAAAAGGCTGCTCAAATCGATGAGCGGACACGAATGGAATTCGTGCAGATAATGATATATTCCTCGGTAACACCGAAAAGGATAAAAGTATATTTAATATAATACCGTAAGACATGTGGTGCATGATGTACGTAATAATACTGATGTGCAAAATAAGTTGCCACGATAGTATTGAGCCCCATTTCACTAATGTTGGCAAGCACCCAAGCTCCATTCGATTCAAAGGAACGGTACTAGCAGGTCTGAAAGCCAGCTCCGAATGCTAATGCAAGCATTAAATATGAATGCGGCACGAAAAAATGGACAATAGGAGCTGGTATCCTGGTTAGACTACAGCAGACGTCCTATACAGAATGGACTTTTCCCATAGTTAAGCATCCCCAACACATTCATAATCTGTGATTTTCTATTCCTTATGACGATTGAGGGGTGAGGGGGAATATTTACTTGGCTCTGTATGGGACGGCCATTCAGAAATCGTTGGGATCCACCATTATATTCCTGATGAGAGGATATTCCTATCCTAGGGATTACTACCGAGGGGATCGTCTGTATATTGTGCTTTGCAAACGTTTTGTCGTTTTGATTTGGAGCTCTCCTCGATTTATAATAAGTCGAGGTCGATTTAATAAAACGAGGTCAAAGAAAGGGACAGATCGATCTATTTCAGCCGGCCAACAACTCGAGCTACGACAAGCCAAATCAGGGTTCTAGGTCGATCTCCTGGCAGATTTGAGCAGAACGAGGTCGATCTACGGCAAATCGATCGCTTTTGCGTTTTCAAAAGCGCAATTCGAGCCGACCTATAACAAATCGAGATCGTCCATGCTGCCCCCCGTGATTTGTGCCCTGATTTTGTGGACCGGCCTTCCTCAATCTAGGCCGCGACATTTTATCTGCAAAGCACAATAAATTAAACCGCATAATCCTACATGGGCAGACTTCTGAATCATGTATACCCAGCAGCTAGCCTGTGCATCTCTTTACACGATAAGCAGTCACTCGATCTCCAGTCGCTCACTTCTCAATCTTCCGACTGCCCCACAAGTGCAAGCGTCAAACAAACACACAACTCCCAACCCAAGTACACTCTTCCACAATGTCCGCCGCCATGGAGAACTACACGCTCTTCACGCCGCTGCAGCTGGCCGACGGCCTCGTGCTCAAGAACCGCATCGTGTACGGCCCCACGACGCGCGCGCGCGCTCGGACCCGGTCTCGCACGTGCCGCTGGAGCGCAACATCCAGTACTACGAGCAGCGCGCGAGCGCGGGTCTGATCGTCACGGAGGGCACGGCCGTGTCGGAGCAGGGCTTCGGATGGTACGGCGCGCCCGCCATCTACACGGACGAGCAGGAGGCCGGCTGGAAGAAGCTCGTGCAGCGCGTGCACGCCAAGGGCGGCAAGATCTTCCTGCAGCTCTGGCACATGGGCCGCCAGTCGCACCCGTCCTTCCACCCGACCAACGAGGTCGTGTCGGCCTCGGCCACGCAGTACGTCGGAGGCCGCACGCGCAACGCCCAGGGCGAGCACGTGGGCTTCGACAAGGCGCGCGCGCTCACGACTGAGGAGATCCCCGGCGTCGTGGACATGTTCCGCCAGAGCGCTGTGCGTGCCAAGCGCGCGGGCTTCGACGGCGTGGAGCTGCTGGCCAACAACGGCTACCTCATCGACCAGTTCCTGCAGTCGTCCACGAACCAGCGCGCGGACAAGTACGGCGGCTCGTTCGAGAACCGCTACCGCTTCCTGCACGAGATCGTGGAGGCGCTCAAGACGGTCGTCCCGGCCAGCCGCGTCGCGGTGCGTCTGTCGCCCAACGGCGTCTTCGGCGGCATGGGCAGCGACGACAACACCGAGATGTTCACGTACGCGTTCGAGCGCCTGTCGGAGCACGGGCTCGCGTACCTCGCCATCCTGGACGGCTTCGGCTTCGGCTTCGGCCGGTACCCGACCATGACGCGCCCGCTCACGGTCTTCGACGCCAAGAAGGCCTTCAAGGGCTTCGTCATGGCCAACAACAGCTACACGCGCGACACGGCCGAGGGCGCCGTCAGCAGCGGCGCCGCCGACCTCGTCAGCTTCGTGCGCCTGTACCTGTCGAACCCGGACCTGGTGGAGCGCTTCCAGAACGACTGGCCGCTCAACCCGGTCATCGACGCCGAGTACTTCTGGGACGCCTCCAAGGGCGACGAGTGCTACCACACCTTCAAGCCGTACCAGCCCACAAACGGCAAGAAGGAGCAGAAGGACTAGAGCGGGAGGCCAACGGACCTTGGCATCAATTAGGAGGTCACTAGTAGTAAGCACCAACTTGATCTGCCCTAGAATCTTTGAACAGGTTAACATGAAGGCCCTTCATGTTATTCGATACATCCGCGTCATTCTTGATTCTAAACAGTACGGACTCTTGATTCTAAACAGTACGGTAGTTCTTTAGGGTAAGGCAACAGGCCAAAAGGGGTACGTAGTGCAACAAAATCGATTCACTGATATGTTGGATCATCCTACGTCTTCAGCAATTTCATGTGAACAGAAACATTGTAATATCGTACAAAATATTAGCTGCTCGATCCGTTGTTAGTACAGTAGACGATTCTACTACCAGGTCGACATCGCTGCTGCTGCTAGTAGCAGTCAAATTACAGGTCTATTTTGTTTTCAGAACCAAACACCTTTAGCGTAGAATACTATCCAAATTGATGACAGAAAAAATATTTCTGAAAAATCCGTATTTTACAAATCCTCCAAATATCATTTCCCGAAGATTCGCAATGGCTGACGAGCCGCCGCCGCTACTCGCCGTGGCCGTGCTGTTCCGGTCCAAGCCCGAGTTCTGCTCGCTGCCCCATATCGTCAACATTGTCTCCGTATATCGTGACTCTTCTGTCGACCTCAAGCTCGATGACGCGTGCGACCTCGGCTCCATGAGGCTCCTCGACAGGATCTGGAGTGCTAGCGAGAATTTTGCGACCGAAAAACCGGATACAGTTGAAAATCCGTCGTGGACTCTGCGCAGATTTATCCGAACGGATAAAATCTACAAGCAGTATCAGTTTCGAATGGCGCTGATGGATGCTGTACGTCTCAAAAACTTTCCAATGGTCAAGTGGCTATACAATAGATTCCCTGGCTTCATCGTCGAGGAGGATGTGATTTCCGAGACCGTCACTGAAGGTTCGATGGAGATTCTGGAGTTTTTCTACGACAACGACTGCGAGATTCATCAACTCGCAGACGGCAGAGGACACCGAGTGGAGTGGGGAGGGCATACCATGGCCAACGCGATTAGTGCTGGACGGCATGACGCAGTGTGGTGGCTGCATTATCATACTCACGCATATTTTAACCTCGACGCAGCCCTGTCGGCTGCTGTCCGTAAAGGTGATATTGTGATGGCGGACTGGCTGATCAACAGCAGTGATCACGGCAATGTAGCTACTGCTGCTCATGATACGATGCATCGAGTTGCAGCCGAAGGACGAATTGATGTGGCTTTGCCGAGGGCGTCGGTTTCGACCACGGCACGTTCGTGGTTGCTGCGACGAAAGGCCATCTCAAACTATCATCCTGTGCGCAGTGGAATCAACCACCACTTAAGGACATTCACTGTGACTGAAGTTCGCCAGCCACGATGCCACTGTCAACGGATAGACACCTCGAAGTTGCCAAGTTTCTTCGCGCGAAATCGAAGGAAATGGGTAAGCGAAGTCGAAGGCAGGACGCACAGCTACTGGATAAATTGTCGAGTGAGCTGAGTTCTCCGCGTGCAATTTTAAGCCCCTGACTCTCGGGAACTAAAGCGAACCACGGGGAAAGGAAACATGATAGGATGGCCCTTTCAGAACGCAACGAAGTGGTGCACGCTTGGCGCGCGTTAGTGAAGAAATGAAGTAGCTAGGGCGAAAGTCCCACGTCCCGACCACGCGAAAATGACGCTCGGAGATAAACCTAGCCCGGTTTCTGAAAGCCAACCAAATCGCTCTATTTCGTCCCGGGACTTGGGACCAAGAACGGCCCTAAGGGTTTAGGCCACGGGGAAAAGTTTTCCAGACTGAAGACCGCTAAAGACCCTCAAGGACGAGATATTCGGGACAATCCAGGCATTTCCCTCTGAATGGAGGAGTCAAGCACTTTGTGCGCTGGGGAGGGCGAAACATGGTCGTTGCCGCAGAAAACAACCACGCGGAAGTTGTCTGGTGGTTACACAACAATATCCGAGCTCGACGCCGGGACATTGCAGAATTCGTGGTCGCTGCAGTGAAGAACCAGAACATGATGATGGTCGAGTGGGTTTATCGGCACTACTCGATCAACCCGAGATATGTCCGCATGTACGATACGACCGGGGGCGTCGTAAGCGGAGTGTATACCGCAATGGAGGTAGCTGTGATCACAGGACGCATTGACATCATGAACTGGCTGTATGAGAACGGCTACACAGAAACCGTAGTTTGCCACGACAACCTCGAAGTGTTCGATTAGCTTCTTGAGCGAGGTTTGGTAAGGATCGGTCACACTCAGGGGTATGAATCAAAAATTTCTATATGAAAATTGTCAATAAATATGATGAAAAAATATATTATTGCCACGCGCCATATTAAAATTTATATTATTGGCTCGTATGACTTCAAGGCATACAAAAAATACTCCGAGTAGTCAAGGTACATGAAATTGAATTATTTAATCACTATAATAATTTATTATTGGTGATCGTCATATTTAAATCATTATTACTGACAAGCAGTTTTACCAATTCAATATTATACTGAATTGGAGGAGCCCTGGTCACACTATCGCAAAATTGGTACAGGATGGACACCTCCAACAGGCGAAGTATCTGTACGACCGGTGCTGGCAAAAACGCATGCGACCCCAGGGCTCATTTCCGCGAACACTCCATCACTATTTTACCACCCTGGACCCTAACTGCATTGGGGTGCGTACAATGCTCGATACTGTGGTGAGCGGGCGTCTTGATTGCGCCGAGTGGCTCTACGAAACGTTCGCTGGTGAGTCAGGCGTTGACTTGTTCAAGAGCATTCAGTTGCAAGAGTGGGAGGAGAAGCGGGTTCAAGTCCATGCCATTGACACGGCTGCCACCTAGACGTCGTGAAGTACTTGCATCATCTGGCTGTGGTATTTCAACAAAACAACCAGAAGAAGCGGAAAAGAGGCGAGACGCTGTGCGGAACTGGACCAACATGCTCAAGCGCGGCGATTGATTTAGCCGTCGCCAACAACCACCGGCAAGTGGTGGAGTGGCTCTACGAAAATCGAGAGGAGGGGTTTACGGAACGGGCAGTTCATCTTGCGGTAATTAACGGACATGGTGCAATGGCCACACAAGCACTAAGCGCATGAGATTACCTCCGACACGATGGACCTCGCTGCTGTGAACGGACATACTAGTATCGAAGTGGTGAAGTGGCTACATGAACATAACGTGAGCTGCACGACGCATGCGCATAAATAAAGCTGCTGGAAACGGTCATTTGGACGTGGTGAAATGGCTACGCGAACATCGCACAGAAGGTTACACGACTGAGGCTATGGACGCATCGGCTCGTTGTGACCACTTGGATGTTGTCAAGTGGCTCCACAAATATCGGTCGGAAGGCTGCACTACAGCTGCGATGGATGTAGCAGCAGATAAAAGCCATGCAGAGGTCGTCCGGTGGCTGCACTTTAATCGGAAGGAGGGCTGCACAACCGCTGCGATGGATGGGGCCGCAGATGACTGCTGCTTCGGCTTGATGTTGTTCCTGCATTGCTGTCGCCGGGAAGGTCCGACAGTGAGAGCATTTAAGAACACTGACGACGAGGTGGCGGAAAACATTTACGAGTGGCTAGCCGTAGTGCTGCAAACGGATTAGCTATTTCCCTCAGACTACACAAAGTTCTCCAGTACAGGCCAATGTTTTGTACAAATTCTCATTTCAGAGCGTGTGGGTTTCCGTTTGTAGTTGCCACCATGCTCGAATCTATCGGTCTGAGCACGTTCCCCATGTACTCTCGGCTGAATAGGCTCTCCGTCAAACCCGTATAGTGGCTTACAAGCGGTCCACGACTCGAACGTGGTTGCCCGAATCCTAGCTTCCTATGTTCAGCCCTCGTTTCGGTGCCGATGAAGCAACTTCACATAATCAATGTTACCATTTTTTTCATTTTCTGTAGCCAAACCCGAGTATTCCGTTTTCATGGAGCCACTTGACTCTTATCCGCGATATCCATCAGCCCTCGTCTTGCATAATGAAATGCCCCAACACCGCTGGGGTGTTCTCGTGTAGCATCGGGGGGAAATAAAGAGCTTTCTAATAAAATGCTGACTAGTAGAAAATGTAATGTTTTCTTGAGGAGACAGATAACTGCGTTAATGTCCGCGAAAAGGAAGGAAAGGCCTTACTAGGTAGCACCATCGGGCCACCAGTGTAAAGCTAACGGTAAATTGAAAACCCCAGTGAGAAAGGGGTGGAGATCGCTCATTGCTCGCGCTGTCCTCTTAAAGCAGGATAGCGACGGAGAATCCAGGCCTCGATATCCGGCGCTTCGTCTGTGGCCACTTCAGCTGTCTCGGCGGTACATCTTCGAGCACAAACGGAGTGAAGATACAGGAATACCTCGAAGTAATTGTTTGCTGCTGGACCATCAATGGCTGCAGTAGAACACCCCTCAGATCGGTGATTGTGAAGCCACCGCACTACATGCAAGTGCCCGTTCTCCGCCGCTAGGTCCATGGCCTCGGTGGTACACCCTTCCGTCCGGTTTCGGTGCAGCCATTTCACAATGTCCAAAGCACCGTGCTCAGCAGCTCCATCCATGGCATCAGTCGTGCACCCCTCAGAGCGATTTTCGTGAAGCCAACGCACCACCTCCGCATGACCATTAGTTGCAGCTCCGTCCATCGCCTTGGTCGTGCAGCCGGAACTGGAATTCTTGTGCAACCACTGCACTATTTGCAAGTGTCCGTTCGTTGCAGCGCCGTCCATCGCTTCAGCACTGCACCCTTCAGACCGGTGTTCATGCAGCCACTGAATTATATCCATGCGTCCTGCTGTGGCAGCAGAGTCCATTGCACTTGTTGTACAGCCATCGCGCCTGATGTGATGTAGCCATTGCACAACGTCCAAATGGCCATTCGCAGCGGCTCCGTCCATCGCTGCTCGACTACATTTCGGTCTCGTCCTCTTGGCCGGATCATCTCGCTTCCGCTTTCTACTGCCGTCGTCAACAGATAGCTGCAGTTCGTGCAGATACTTGACCAAGTCTAGATGGCCTCCCCCCGCTGCTACGTCCATCGCATAAGTAGTAGGGACCCCTGAGGTTCTGAAGCCAAAGAAGTTTCCATTCTGACTGAAGAGAGCACCAGAATTATCGTACATCCACTGTACGACATCCAGGAAGCCGTTTGCCGCAGCACCCACCATCGTTTTCGCCGACGTTCGATCGACCAACTTGCTTGGTTCCAGGTATTTCCTCACTCTGCGAAGGGTTTTCTGCCGCTCCAGCGCCTGTAATTCCCGCTGCACGTCGTTTTCAGGGGCCTTCGCTCGTGCATGCAGATACTGCGCAACTTCTAGATGGCCGCCCATTGCCGCGGCGTGGATCGCAATCCTCGCTTCACCGCCAAGGTCTGTGGTGCGGATCGAGATTCCCGGCTGGTCTGCATCCCCGTCAATTAGCCAGCGGACAATACGAAGATGCCCGTGCTCAGCTGCCTTGACTACCAAGCCATGAAGCCCTTGGAGTTGGTCTTGGTCCTCCAGCCAGCGCAAGATGTCAAGCCTTCCTTGAGCCACGACGTCGTGGGCGAGGAATTCTCCTGGCACATCCAGGGGCCACTCAGCTCCACACCCCAGCAGCCACTCAGCCACCAGGATGTTCCCAGCGAGTATCGCCGCCTTCAGAGCTGCGCTCATGTCGAATTCCCCGTCGTTAATGTGCTGGTGTAGCCACCACACGACATCCGTGTGAGAATTAGCGATGGCTTCGGCCATCGAGGCCCCGCCCCACTCTACAGCATGCCCCGCCACACAGCGTCGATTGGCCTCTCGAAGCTGGCGACCCACTTCTTGGTTGTCATTGTCGTGGAAGAACTGGAGGATTTCAATAGATCCTAAGCCGGCAGCTTGACTCACCACTTCCTCTGTGACCTTTTGGCCCTGGAACTTGGTCGACAGCCACTTGACCATCTCTAGATTCTTGTGGGCGATTGCATTCTTCAACGAGCGAGTGAACTGGTATTGGGCGTAGTGTGGGTCGGTCTGTAACAGTGTCCGGAATGGACAACTGGTCCGGGATTTGTGTCGCTTCCAATTTTTGCCACTAGTCACAATTCGGTCGAGCAGCCGAATAGACTGGAATCGGCACGCCCTGTGGAGAGGCAGCTCCACGGAGGAGTCCAGGAAGAGAGAGGCGACCGTCACCACGTGCGAGAGGTCCGTGAACCCGTGCTTGGACCGGAAGAGCAGCTCCACCACGAGCAGCGGCTCGACGATCGACGCCATTTGTGCTGTGCTTGTGTTTTTTTCGAATGGCCGTAATTCTGAGTACACACTAATATAATGACAAATAACATTCTGTGTTTTTTCTTATTATTTCTTGTTTTGATACCATTTCACAAAGGTGGTTAGTGCGTATAACGCGTGGGTATTACCTACGCGTTCAGTGTTTTTTATTTTGCATAAATTCTGGAATCATCACTATTGGTGGAACTATAAAGAAATCATTGATAAAAAGCCCCTGGCTCGAGCGGTTTATGAATACTTCAGTAATCACATTCCTTCTTGCGAGCTCAGGATGTTAGAGAAGCTGCAATTTAGTCCGTGAGGTGTTCCAGTACTTTGTGCACTCCTTCTGGAAGTGATAGTTTTCGTCTGTGTTGAGTTTGTCCAGCAGTAAATGGTACCCAGCCCCATGAAAAGTCCATAAAGGGAAGACTCGAAACAGAGGAGGCAATTTCCTCCTCTGCTTCGAGTTCTCGTTGAAGATAAGTCAAGGAGGGGGTACATATTCTGCACATGGTTACAGCGCGGCAATGCTCAATTTATAGGAGTAGCTGGGCGGGTGCTACCGTCTGCTCCCACCAGTTCGAGTATTGCGCCCACTGGGCCATCACGTAGTCGGCGTGCACTTTGTTGTGGCAGGGCGCCCAGCGATCGACCACAATGTCGACGGACCTATCGTCCACTTCGGTCATGGAGACGTGCAATTCCCCCTCCGTGACCCAGTCAACGTCTTTCTGGAACGCATCAGCCTCGCGATTGAGTCGGTTGGCCTCCGAGTCGACGACGGCCATTTTGATGGTCACCCAGCGTCTTCCGTCCATGAACAGCCACTGCGAGCGCTGCACGAGGTACAAGTACCGGAGGTGCCTGTCTTCTCCAGGGATGCTGTGCACGAACACAAAGTTGTCGTTGCCGAAGTCTTGCAGCATTCGGGTGCCAACGTTGTGGCGGTGGTGGATGCTCCATCGGATCGGGGCCACGACGACCGGGCTGAGGTCCTTCTGCTTGGTGAAAGAGACGCCGAGAAGCGTGTCGAGCTGGCAAGTGACGCGTTTAGTGAGCTGGACGCGGGCTAAGACGGGCATGCCGCTGGACGAGGACGCGATGAAGGGGCGCGAAGTACATTCCACCCGAGAAAGTTGCCGATCGGCGAGACAGCAGACGCGCTGCTAGCAAGTTCCGCGTCGAAACGACTCATGCCAGCGTCAAATTCCGCACGCGTGAACGGTTGGAAGTGGAACGACGGCGCGCCGTTATCGAAGTCCACCCGCCAGCCAGAATCGGGAAGTGCCGTCGTCGTCAATGTCCCATGTGATTCAACATGCCAGCAAGAAGCACGACGCGCCGCCGCCCTCGCTGTTATCTACGGATACTCTGGGCGCCCCCCATATCTTACTCGGCTAGTGTTCATCACCGAATCGTCCGAGTAGAAAGCATCACTACAGTATAGCTATAGCTTCAGCTCGCCAACTGCGCAGCGCTTCATAACCTTCCCGACCGTATGTAGCGAAGAAACATCCAGCCTCTCGCGGGTGTCGATCTGCGTGACGGGCTGGGGGGCTTGAGTTGAGTGCTCTCTAAGTAAGCACAAACAATGTTGAAGACGGTCGAAGCCGGTCCGCAGAATCTTTTGAGGCATGAACGTTTCTTTCGTGTGTTGCTGCGGCACTGATTGAACGTTCTACCTAAAATGTCAAGACTTTGGTCAGTCTGTTTTACCACCAAATCTGAATTACTATCGAGTTGAGGGAAGTCTGGATGAGCTAGCTAAAACGGACGGTATTCCGTGTGCAAAGAACAATACTTCAAGCTACGTAGGGCATATCGCGCTCGATGGCCCAACGCACTACGTCCATGTGTCCCTTGTTTGCGGCAACGGTGAGCAGCCCCCCAGTCTCATCTTCGATTCGGCGCAGCTTATCCAGCCACTGTACCACTTCCAGGGGTCCGTTAGCAGCAGTGTGGTGCTCAAGAAACAAGTCGTCTCCGTCATCGCGCCACCAGTGCGCCCCATTCTCGATCAACCACTCGGCCATGATAATGCCCCCCTTCTCCACAGCGGCATTGAGGGCATAACCCAGATCTTGATGAAGACGCGGCATCTTGCTGCACTTTCAATGAGGTCAGTGGACCACTCGACGCAGAGCGCCACACCTCCAACACTTCCACCCTCAGACGATATGTCACTCTCCAGTAAGAACTCGATAATGTCTTTCGAGTCCTCCTTGGCAGCTATCTTCCCCACCTCTTCCGGCACAGTGCAGCCCTGGAACCTCGCGCTCAGCCACTTGACCATCTCCAGACTCTTCTGCTTCACCGCCTCCTCCATGGATAAGGAAAACTGGCATGGCGGTAGAATTTGTCCGTGCGGATGAATTCACGAAGCGTGAACGTTTTGTCCGAGGTTTTCTGAGGAGTTTTACCCACGAAAGCTTCACTGCTGGCCCAAATCCGATCCAGAAGCGCGATGGAGCCCAGTCTGCACGCCTTGTGGAGAGGCAGCTCCACCGCAGAGTCCAGATAGAGCGACAAGGCCGTGACGACGTGCGAGAGATCAGCAAACGCGTCCTTGGACTCGAACAGCAGCGTCACCGCCAACACATCGGCGCAACCTGGTGGTAGTGTGTCATTATCAGGTTCCACGCAGGTCGTTTTGTGACGGGAAAACAAACTGGACTAAAATTCGAACGTCATGTGGTCCACATGGATGTAGCCATAATGCAGCTTTTGATTTGCGCGGCATTATCGAATGCTGGTGACGATGACGGTGGTACTGACGCTGCCGACGCGAAGTGGTTCGCAGAGAAGTTTGGGTCCGATATCCGTACCTTTGTCATGCGCGCATCTTATCGATAATGCACTGAGAGCAGGGCAGCGACATTTTGGCCACCTCGACGTGGTGAAGTGGCTCCACTCGCATCGTCGGGAAGGCTTGGATGGCGCAGCGCGAGCAGTTCGTCTGGACGTGGTTAAGTGGCTACACGAGAACACCAACGCAGGCTGTACAGTTGTAGCCATGGGGCTCGCGGTCACCTGGAGATAGTAAAGTGGTTGTCCGAGAACCGGACAGAAGGTTGCACTACCAATGCCATGGACAATGCGGCGTACAGTTGCAAGCTTGTTGTGGTCAAGTGGCTTCACTTCAACCGCTCCGAAGGCTGTACCACCAGGCGATGATGATTCTGGGTGTCTTAAATGCTGTTCGCTGGCTCCATGAGCACGGCAGGAAATGTACTACGAGGGCGATGGATTATGCGTCTAAGGAGAACTTCGATCTAGTTTTGTTTCTTGCACTCGCAAAGGCAAGAAGGATGCGCTAACCACGATTTCCTCTGCAAGAGCGACCTTTTCCGTGTCATGTGGGATCAATACGGCGATGACCCATCGGACAACATTTACGAGTGGAAACGTCAATTGATCTATGAACATTTACGCAAACGCTATGTGACTACACCCTCGTGAAGTCGTACTTGGGTTTCTTGTTCTCAAGCACGCGGCGCAGCATCCAGCCGTCCGTTTTGGTGATCGTGTCGGAGGACAGCGCCCACATGACGCAGGGTTGGAAGTTGGGTGGCTGGGGCATATCATAAAAGTCCGGCAGTCCGAAGCTATGCCCGGTTTCGTGCACGGCGAAGTAGACCTGCTCCTCATCGAGGTGTTCCAGCATGACTTCAAGGCCGTATTGCTGGAAGTTGTAGTTTCCCAAGCCTCCGGTCATTCCCTCCGTGGGCTGAACAGAGACATCAAACGGCTCGCCATCGCAGCCGCTGGACTCTGACCAGCCACCAAACCCGTCCGCCGCACAGTAGCAGTTGTCGGGGCACTGCGGGACTCCGTCCTGGTCGAGATCGCCGATGTAGATCTTGCCGAGCGAGTCGTCCGACCGCCCCAAGGTGGGAGGCCTCTCGCGCCGCCCAGCCGACAATGTTGACCTTGATCTCGTCGTACGGCCAGCAGTTGTAGCCGATGACCCAGTGGTTCCACGCAGCGTACTGCCGCGCCAGCATGGTTTGGATCTTGACAGCGTTAGCCTTGTGAGCTTGATGGTGTTGCTGTCCCAGCGGACGCAGTCGTTGAGGGAGCCCTTGTTCTTCACAATATGGTCCATGACCCAGTTGTCAACAGACTCAACGTTTGTCTTCATGTGGTTGTCCCAGATCCACTGGAGGTCCTTGGGACTGATGTACGTGTTCGGGTCGCCGACAACACACTCACCAGGCTTGGAGGTGATGGTGCCGAAGGGAGCATGCGCCACGGTGCTATTAGCGGATGGCGCGGCCGTGAGGGAAGAGATCACCAAAGCGGTTGCCAAGAGGACGGAGGAGATGCTTGAGAGAAGGCTTGAGGTCATCGTGGAAGATTGGAGAATGAACTCACGCACGGTAATGTGCGAGGGCAGAATCCCGTGGCTGTATGTTGTCTCTTTGTGTATCATGACGTTATAGTATGTAGACCTGATGTCCTATATAATGACGCTCACGACTATACATCTAATCATTTTAGCCGTCTTCAATTTATTTCTTACCAGGTGGTGAGAGTACTCGTGGAGCTGGAGTCTCCGTTGCTGTTCTGCTCCACTTCGTGTATGCAGATGCCAGATACACAGCAGAATGACAGGTTTATCTTACCTTTTTGCTTTGACTGGCTTGATTTAGTTGACGCATCAGTATCCGTCCTTTTGGACCTGTTGCGGGGCACAACTTTGGCGATTTTGTTGTCCATATAGGACTCTCATATCGATACTACTACAGTTTTTGTGGTCTACTTGTTTAGACAGTCGATTAGGTAAAGGTTGTGCGCAGTGAGTCAACATCAGGTATCCCAGCGGTCCCGGTTTGATCATCGCGACGGTAAGGGCTGTGCTTAAAAGAACCTTAAACGTTAGGCGGCCTCAGAAAAGTTTGCAGCATTGGCATCCACGACCAGCGTATTAAGTTGCTTGATGTGGGCATGTTTGTCGGCATTGACATCCTGCAAAATTGCTGGCAACATAGCTGGTGTGCCTGAAATGCGGTACGCTGTCTGTTTTTGTAAAGCAGACGTCTCCAAATGGAGGAATGTTACCATCGTGAAGAGAAACCTCTTCACAGTTCGAAGCAGAGGTCGCAAACGCAAATTTTTGGTCGACCACGACCGACCGAAAACATCCACAGCGAGTTGTCGGATAATAATACTCGCTCGGGCAACCACGGTTACCCGAAATTTAGTTTCGATTAACCGAGAATATAAGGTTTTTCATGTAATATTCTTATTTTCTTTTAAGAATTTATTAGGTACTTAACGTGGTTTCCTTACACTATTAAGTGCTTACTTGTTGTTTGTTTGATGTGTTACAGACCTTTGAATCATCGCTGCTTCACGTGATGTCTGTATACCGAAGTAGTGAGCACAACGGTTGATTGTTTAATGGGCTCTTTAGTAAGAAAACGGTTTAAAATTTGGACAACCTAACCGATCTTCACTCATTCAAAAACATTCCTAGAACTGAAATATATATAGAGAGATATGGACTAGAGCTTAAAAGCTCTGTCTACATGCAGAAATACATAGTTCTCAATACATGCAGTACAACACAGTATATACGTTACAAGGTAGCTAGTTAGAGTCATACTTGTACTATGGTAGAATACAAGGTGGTGGGTAAGCTAGATATCTAACACAGCGACCGTGGATCAGTGCCTATTTTTCAAACAGCACAGCGTAAAACGGTAGCTACTGCGATGGTCTTAGCACGCCATAAAAGAAAAATTTCATACCCATGATCGGGAAAATTGAGGATCCATGTGATTTTGGCCAACCAAAACCAACCGTTAGAAGGGATTGGCCGACCATAGCCGACCATTCCTAAATGCTGTGTAGGTTTCGGTCAACCATGGTTGACCATGGTAATGACCAGACTGTAACCGTTCGGTTATGGTTGACCATTTGCGACCTCTGGTTCCAAGTGATGTAAGGGGCACATACATTTTGGCTGCATTTAATCCAGAATGAACTGACTGTCTCATCACTTCGACGGGTTTCCTCCACGGTACATGGAATACACCAGCACCAATTCACTCGAGGAGCTTTTAGCTTTAATTAATCACAATTTAAACTTGAACTCTACGGTAGTCATCGATCTCAAACATACGAACGCATTTGGAAGCAGCTTTGGGTCAGAATATTGTATCACTAACGTGTTTTTGGAGTACACTACTAGTAGGAAATTCCGGCGACCAAACGAAAAAGAAGACGCTCCTCACCCAGCATACCAGGATACGTTAGAATCATGTCTGTATGGGCCTTCGAAAAACGCTAGTAGCTCTTCGGCGGAGGCAGGATCAGCTGATATCAGCTGATACCCTACATGAGCCGTTTCGATGTAATTTGCACGATCAAGCCCACCAGCACCAATTTGAAGCATATTTCTTCTTCAGCGCATTGCATCTGCACCCGTGTGCCTAAATTGGTAAATGTTTTGGAGGAATTAAACAGTTCAAGTTCAAGTATACTCTGGTATTTGTTTAACTGTAGTAGGTTATGGGAGACTACTTTTAAGTTGATCAGACCATCAGCACAAAGCAAGCGAAGCACACGGATGAAAACACTGATCCGTAGGAAGCATTTTTGCCATTTCCTGACAGAATAATGCATTTACACCGGCCACCCTTATAAGTCGTGCATCGTACTTAACACAGTAAATAAAGTACGTCCACCACAATTAGTCATGCATAGCTATTAGTCGTGCAAAAAATATACGTGCAGTAGATTCGTGGCGAGCAGACGGTTTGTGGTGGCAGGGTGCTAGCGGGGAAACGCTCGCAGCACTGCTCATTTACAAAATGGCGTCAGACGCCAAGCACAGCCTCCATCACGTCGTTCCACTGAGCAGCCGAGTGGAATGCGTGGAGTGGATGGAGATCGACGAAGCAATCAACGGCGACAAGGGTCTCTTCGGGCGAGCTGTTGCCCAATACCCAGCTCTCTTTCGCTCTGATAATCGGCGAGTCAACCTTAACAAAGCGCGGGATTGGTGGAACAAGCGGGACACTACTCGTGCAAAACTCAGCCACAGCAAGCAACTGAAGTATGGCAGCAGCATACGTAGCGCGACAGCAATTTGTAGTCAAGGCTCTCCATGGTCGCTGTCGTAAGCTGGAAGCTCAGTGGCAATGGCTGTATCCGCAGCTGTTAAGTGAATTCGAAAGGCTACGACGCGCAGGAGTGAAGTTTTCGATTCGTTTGGTGGTGGACATGGCTACAGTTCTTATCGAGGACAGCACTGACCCGGTGTACAACAAAGCTCTCAAAATCCGAGACACACCCTTCAAAGAAATGATTTCGGAGCGTCGTATACAAGATTTCATGGAGAGGTTCAACATCGTCTACCGTCGGTTAAAGGGTAACAAGCAGGTCAGCGAGGAAAAGTAGTTGCAGATCGACATTTCCATTGCAACTCACCTGGGAAAGTTGAAGCGGCAGTTTGACGACAAAATCATCGACCCGAACCAGATATACAACATGGACGAAAGTCATTTTGTAATTGACCTCGATGATGGCAAGACGCTGGACTTTCAGGGCTCTGAAGAGTTCAAGTACCGCAAATTGTTTCAGGTAACTATTTTGGCGTGTTTTTGTTACGAAGTTAACATCATGACTAATGATACATCGTTATTTTATTGCGGGACGGGAAGGGATCACGATGTGTGTGCTCTTAAAAGGAGGTTCCAACGCCAAGATACTTTGCCCGATGCTGATATTCAAGAATGCCAACTCGAGCCATCCTATTCAGGGACTACCAGACTCCGTGGACGGCGTGTGCTATCGTTCGACGCCGAGTGCGTTCATCAACAATGCTACGATGGTGGAGTGGCTACACGAAGTGCGTTGTTGGGGACCTGGGGGACCGTTTGCTGGCGAACGGATACTTTGGATGGACAACGCAAGCGGCCACTCAAGCCCTGAGGCACAGACAATAGCCAAAACGCTACGGACAACTATCATTTTTTCCCCTCCAAATGCGACCGATCGCGTTCAGCCTGCCGACTGGTTCCCAATTCAGCGAATAAAGGCCCATTGGCGCTCCATTTGCGAGGCACGCAATATGCAAGCTATTCGGAGCGGGGATTGGGCGACAAAGTCAGGGGCATTGTCGAACCCTGGGAAGCAGTTCTTCTTGGAGACAGCAGCGGAGTGCATTCGACGAGTCAACCTTGAGGTTGATAACGCTGGACGTAATTGGGCAAATAAGTCCATGCTCGAATGTGGATTAGACGTCCCAGCAGATGGTGTTTGGAAAATTAGTCAGCTTAGTAAAAAGCTACGTGAGCTCTTGGCAGCTCACCCAGCCGACTTTGAAAAAGGATACCGGGAAGTAGATGTAGCAGGATTAGAATGCTCAAGCAATTCCACGTGATGTAGTCGTGCACACAATATAATCGTGCACACAATATAGTCGGCCTTCATTTTAACTCTCCAAACATGCCACCAGAATTAGTGAGGGCCTGACTAATAAGGGTAGCCGGTGTACCAAGCCTTGCACAATCGCTGATCTGGTGTTCTGGTCCCGTCCTGCTGCTACCGTTGATCATGATTAACCCTTTTGCGATGATGTTTATACTTGGAATTTGTATGGGAGCCTCCCGATACAAAACCGTAAAACATGACTAGATGCATGGTTTTACGCCGAGACCCGCAAACCAAAATCGGACATAAGATTGGATTTTATTCGTACCTAATATAAAACATGCTACTTAGCCATGTTTTAGTACGGTTACCGCCCGACCCTTACTGGCTAAAACTATCATTCTGAACTCTGATTGGGTCGATTTTGTAAAACATGCTAGTTAGCCATGTTTTACACAGAACCATCGCAAAAGGGTTAAATGTGACTGTGTTGCTGGCATTATTTAAATGTAGGGTCGATCTAGTGTAAGTTATAGGAAAGCATCGGAAGTCTACTAAGGGCACGACATACTGGATCCGTGTACTCCGCAGCGAACTGGGATGAAGCACCGATTAGGGAAAGGAACGAAACAGTGAACCCCAAACGACGAGTATTATCATGCATTGGTATTACTAAGCAACTACAGCATGCAGTTCAGCATGCACGACACACCTTGCATATTGTCGGAAATAGTTTTCGGGGAATCCGTCACGGAAGTGAGTGTAGTCAAATAGCTACTGTCAATTCTCCGGGATTTCTGCCTACCTTTGCATGCAAGTATGCATTGCTCTGAGGCCGCCATGTATTTGCTGCCAACGCTATGCCATGACTTACCGTACCTAGTTGTAAACACATTTTTTTTACTTTTATTTTCTCTGAGGTCATTGGATTCACCAAGACTTACCATGTACCAGGCAGGCACCTTGAGTACTCGAAGACTGAATTTAGTATAGCGCGATAGCCAGTTGACCTGGAGGCATCTTCACTTTCCACCTAGAAGCATACCGGGCGATGCCAGTGACCTCAACGTAGTTGCTTCTACGCTGGTTCTCGGGCGAGTTGGTCGCGCACGTTTAGGTTTCTTGGGCTCTGTCGAGCCGCTAAACTGCGGCTCTCCCAATTCCAGTTTGTGTTCGGCAACAACTCTGTAAAAGGTGGCTAGAGAGATCTTAGATTTCGTGAAACTGGTGGGCGTTAAGCCCAGTGGGACCTTTGGTAGGATAAATGGAAGGACAAAAATGCCTTTTATCTTGATATCAGTATAGTGTACCACAAAATTTATCCAATAGGATAAATTTTGTGGTACACTATAGTGAAGCCAAGCTTATTCTATTTTTATCCTACGCTTGGAAGGATCAAAGGTCTCACTGGGGTTAAGCAAAGCTGCTTGTGTGGTCGAATAGCTCTTGGTCGTCATAGCGCTGCTGCAGAACTAGCATACAAACATCAATAGAAACTCAGTACCCTTTTGCAATTTTCCACCGACCTCCATACATTTCTGTTGAGAGTACCCAATTGAAGGTCTCCTAGACTACCCATCCTTAACAACGAAAAGAGCAAGGCGCCGTCCGAGCGTAGATCACACTTATTCAATAAGTACGAATTCGACTAAGTACGATTAGCTACCGGAAGGCGGCTCCGTCGCCGAAGGCATTTCAACTGGATAAAAGCCCACCGGAGCGAAGCGGAGGTCGGCGGTCCTCACTACTACAACTAACCACAAAACCTCCCGCCGCGTAGCGGCGGCGCTCGGCTAGTTTTACTTGAAAGGGGTTCTGTTTTCAAATGCCCCATTAGCCGACCCCTGGCTATCAGCACTTCGTCGTTTCCTATCCCAGGTTTGGGCTGGGCTATCAGCACTTCGTCGCTTCCTATCCCAGGATTGGGCTGGGCTATCAGCACTTCGTCGCTTCCTATCCCAGTACTTAGTATACCACGTACATGTACATGTTATACCTTTTCATGAAGAGTAACCTACTGTAGCAAGTTGGCTCGAACAGATCCAGAACCTTATCAAAATGACTGAGACAATGTGCACGTTCCATCCGTAAATCGGCACCGTAAACACAAAGAGGCAGAGTTTGGACTCCAAACTCTGCCTCTTTGTGTTTACGGTGCAAACTTTGGAGTAAACATACAGTTTAATTAAAGGCCGCAGCCTAATCGTCAAGGAGCGGCATATCCGGGGGGGGGGGGGGGGCAGAAATTCCCCAGGCCGCGTCCTATAATATATATATTCAATAAACTCATCCCAACCGCGGAGCGAGCTGGGGGCCGTTGCCAGGACCTCCGCCAGCCTGACACTGTGTTGATACTATAATAAAGATGTAGTCCAATATATTTGCCTATCGCTTTGAGTGCCATACAACATCCACCGGAATGCAGTTTCTAACCCCGCGCCGTGTCCGACGGATCTCGCAGGTACTTGATCATCTCGGAGCACCCTGCATCCGAGTCGTACGCAGCCGAGATCAGGTCGCGGAGTGGACTGGTCGCTGTGACTTCGACTGAAGCCACTGCCTCAGCGACGCACACAGCACACTCATCGTCATCCTCGTCGCCAATCGCGTGGCGACCCAACTGCACGTAGTCTGGCGAGGAATTATCTTCTTTAGATACTGCGCGTGGCTGAGTCGAGGACTTTGAGTAAGGGCAAACTCGTCAGTGCCCCCCCCCCCCCCAGAGTTTAAGATCACGATGCTCACTCAAAGGTCAGCAATTGTCTTGAGTGAACATCCGCGTGGATCCGATAATTCCTTTCCCGGCTGGTTGAAAACTATTAATTTCGCCGACACAGTATTGCCCCAAGCTGCATTCTACATAGTGATAATGCACAGTAATGTGCCTGAATAAAAGAAGATTGGAAATCTTATAACCTCTAAATGCTATCGAGCAGCTGTACATCTTTTTAATATTTAATTAACCCAACCAGTAATACATGTAAGTCGATCCCCCTCATTAAGCGCACCACTGCCCTCGAATAACCCGTCAAATCAGATCGACTACGACGGGATAGTAAAAACAAATTACTGTTCATTTTTCTATGTCCTTTCAATCGCTTCCAAATCCCACTGCGCTGACTGAGGGGATCGACTGTATTGCATCTGTAAGAATTGACACCGTAGGCTACATGTACAGTGCAAGTTGCAAATCGTTCGTTGCAGTCTGCAACGGACGATTTTTGCTTGTGTTGTCCATGTATTAATTAATACATGTACTGTAGTTCTCTCGCTCGTAGAATTGTGTTTAGATCCGGATAGCACAGCCTGTTGTAATCGCAAAGGCAGATGCCGTATGGAATGATCAACAGCCAGTGGATCCAAAGCTGCACGCACCAGTACTCACCAGATCGCTTTTCACTTCGCCAGTTGCAACCGAGAGCTCAAGTTATCCATTCGACCTAAACCACTCCATCAACAATGCGACTGCACTTTGTCCTCTTGGCGATTTCAGCTGCCTTTTATGCGGGTTGCGACCCTGCTTCAGCGGCTACCAAGACCACGCTCACCCAAGCGGCTATCGCGCACCAAGCTCTGCCTGCGCACCTGGACAGCCCAAGCAACCGGCGCCTGAGAGGAGAAGATATGGCCACTGCGAAAACCGAAGCTATCGAGGAGGAGCGGGCGTTTGAGCGTTTGGCAACGCTGCTGCGTCCAGCAGAGAAATCTCTCCCGACGTTTGTGGGTAAGGTGACTAAGAAAGACGGAACATTCACCAAGCACTACGTGAATTGGCTCCTGAAGAAGGAAAACAAGGCTGTACGCCGCAAGTTTTTCGAGGACAATGCTAAGTGGGACGATGAAGGTAAACAGTTGATGAAGTCACTTGGGAACCTGGGCACGGCTAAGGAGGCCAAACTGTTTGACAAGTTCAAGAAGTTTCTGGATAAGACAGGATAGAAAAAAACATGGACGAGATGCAAAGCTTTTGCATGACAGAAATTTGTGTTCGCTGGTTGCCAATACTAGTACTTCCCTATTACTCTCCATACTGTGCCTTCTTCTCGGGCCAAGAACTGGAGGCAACACGCTGGCTGACCAACACCTTCTCAGGTTTTAGCGCGGCGAAACTAGCGACATACTCGCTAGCACATATCCCGCAGCCTTACAGCGACCATTGTTTTGCCAGTTCCAGGGGCCCCGTACAGCAGTAAGTGACGGTATGGATCCTCCCATTGCGCGGCCACCTCATGATATCGAAGACGCACGCATCCAGCGTGTTAAGCAGCACCACGTCGTACAGAACATCCTGCCTTTTGGCTGTGTTGCGACGGATGAGAGTTTTAATCTTCATCACGTTGAGCTTGTACCCCGTCCAGACATCCAATGACCCCTCATATCCGCTTTTCCAATCAGCAGATGACACAGAAAGATTATACAGTACTGGGATAGGAAGCAACGTTAGTGCTGCTATCGCAGACCCAATATGTAGGATTATATCCGTGGCGGGAACCCACTTTTTATTCCTAGATGAGGGTATTCCTGTCGTTGGGTGTACCATGGGGTGATACACTGGACTGTACCACATATATGGTACGTATTGGTGCAGTCTTTTGGTTACATAGACCTTAAAAGGCTGCCCAAATCGATGAGCGGACATGAATGGAATTCGTGCAGATAACGATATATACCTCGGTAACACCGAAAAGGATAACATTATATTTAATATAATACCGGAAGACATGTGGGGCATGATGTAGGTAATGATACTGATGTGCAAAATAAGTTGCCACGATGGTAGTGAGCCCCATTTCACTAATGTTGGCAAACATCCAATCTTCATTCTATTCAAAGAAACGGTATTAGCAGGTCTGAAAGCCGACTCCGAATGCTAATGCAAACATTAAATATGAAGTGCGGCTCGAAAAAATGGACAACAGGAGCTGGTATCCTGGTTAGACTACTGCAGGCGTCCTGTACAGAATGGACTTTTCCCATAGTTAAGCACCCCAACACATTCATAATCCGTGATTTTCTATTCCTTATTACTATTGAGGGGTGAGGGGGAATATTTACTTGGCTTTGTTTGGGACGATCATTCAGACATCGTTGGTACCAGAGGTTGCAAACTGTTCAACATGGGCAACCGTACCAGGCCGGCCGTACAGTCGAAGCCAATTTGGATAATTGTGGCTGTCCATAGTGCAAACGCGGGTGACCATGGTTGTCCAATTTTTTAGGACAGCCGGGGATACTAAAATACCATCGCTGCCAGTTGACGGTCGTCAGGTTGGTCGAACCGCTCAAGGAACGAGTTCATTTGACTGCCCGAAGGCACTGAATGGCTTTAAGGTGGGCTGCTGCTTGTCGATATTGTAGTATGAGCAGCGTGACGACTTTCACAGGAGAGTTTGGTTGCCCGTGGCCACCCGCTGGAAATTTTTGGTTTCCCGTATCCGGCCGAAGTAATCCATACAATCGCGTTTGGTTGTCCATGGTTAACCACGGGTACGGGTAAACGGGTAAAAAACGGGTACGGGTACCCGACTGCGACCTCTGGTTGGTACCCACCTTTATATTCCTGATGAGCGGGTATTCCTATCCTAAGGATTACTACTGAGGGGATCGTCTGTACGTCAAGTCAAAATATGACCTCTCTTGACATCTAACTGGTACATTTGTATGAAACCGGTACGACTCCGGTGGCGCTCTAGGCTCCTCCAAAAGGTTTATGTGCGTGGGCAGCCTGAACCAGTGTGCTACCGATGACACTGGTATGAATCAATAAATATATTGGCTGTAGCGTAGTAAAGGGACGATTGAGGTGGAATGTAGTACAATAGCATGCCGATTCTACTAGCTGCGAATAGACCTCAGCCAGGGTTCGCCTTTTAATAATTTTGTGGAGCATTGTCTGTTGATATTTTGCATCTACAGCTTTAAGGCAAATGCCCAGGCAGATGCTGCGGCTGCGAAGCGCAGGAGATGACCGAATTAAGAAGTACTAAAAATATTAATAAAAAATAAATATAAAAATGTCGGGTTCTCTTTGCAACATAATTCAACTAACAAGGAACAACGACAAGAAGCAAAATGCATTGTGGTCGTGGAAGAAGGAGGTGAGCGTTCCCTTTTCGTTTTTTTTGCCAAATGATGGCACTATCATATCTGGTAAATCTTGATAAATTGTATTCAACCGCAACGCAGTCGTGGCGGCGGGCACTGAGCTTGGGCCGCAACCACATCACTGTACTGTTACCGGGAGATATAAAGAGGAACTCCCATGTACTTGAACCTGCCCCAACATTGACTAACGTCATCAAAAGAAGCGCTTTGCCAGTACCGGTAAAACACGAAGTCGTGCGGCGGCAAAAGAACGACGCTATGGGGTCAGCACACCGACGAAGCGTGACCGGACAACAACGCCGCGCCATTAATTTTTAGATAGTGCCATATCTTGGCGAATGTAAGCAATATGTGTCTAGATTAATCAGATACTAGTAGTGGCATAATCCGGCAAGGACCCTGCAAACCCTTATATTAACCCCTCCAACCCGGATGCTGCATAATGCAGCATAGCCTTTCCACTTAAACTGAATATATTCAGTTTAAGCGATTTTTGACTTAAAATTTGTATGGGTGTCCTTTCCCCCGACACGAGGGTATACAAATTTCAAGATAAGCCTTTGTTTAGTTTCTGTACGCGTCTTTTTATTTTCATGTGGACAAGGACCAGTGTTTTTCATTTTTTGGAATATTGAATATGAGAGGCTGTTTGGGAAACTGCAACTGATCCGTATTACTTTTCGGCGGACAACCCAACGAGTGGACCCTGATTGACCGTCCCCCCGCTTTTTCAAAATCTCCCTCATTCAAGAATTTTCGCGGCCAAAGCTCAAGTCGTATGTGCTGGAAATGGTGCAAGCGCTCGGGAAGGTAGTGCGCGACTACGAGGTCACAGGCCGTGATCTCTCCTTCAAGTCGGTGTGGCGGGAGCTCAAGGGCAAGGGGTGGACGCGGAAGCCGCCTCCACGGCGCAGTCTCGACGACCGCTACTTCTACGTTCGACCAGGCGAGAGCTCAAGCGGGACGGAAGGCGTTCATTTCTTCCGAGGCGAGGAGGCAGTACTGGAATACTACGCAAATGGTATGTTTCAAAGGGCTTTTGCTGTTATTGATGTTATTCTAAGTTATCGTTGCGTACTGTGTGTAGTGCTTCGGAATGGCTCTCGTGCCCCAGCAGCAAGTGCACCGCCACCCACTCCTCCCCGCGCCGCTCCTGGTGACGCGCAACTTGCCGCTGCAGCTGAGGTCGTGCGCTTGAACTACCTCGCTGACATCGAAAGGGCCGAGGCGCGAGCCCAATCGGCCACGAACCCGGCAAGTCGAGTTCCTACTGTAGCTCAAGCTGCTGCAACTCGTGCTGCTGCAACTCAAGCCTCAACACAGTCGGATGTTCCTCGAGCTGAGACGCAAGATCGAGAGCGCGAGGTTGTTACAACTCCAACAACCCCACTGCTCGCACGCACTCGTCCAGCGAAGGGCAAACTACCAGCACGGCGCTCCCTCGTTCGGAGTGTTAGCCCGATGGCGAGTACGCCGCCTCGACCTCGCAGCCCAACAACACTGCTGGCAACGTCACCTCATGTCCAAGATTCAGATGCGTCCGTGTTCGATGACACACCGTCAGACGTCACCGAGATCCCCGACAACGAGCCTGTCGAGTCCGTGTACACACCCAGTGATCATGAACACGGTAAGCTGTCTCTAATACTGTCCCTTATGCTGCATTGTATACTGAATGTTATGATGAATACCCCTTTTGCGATGGTTCTGTGTAAAACATGGCTAACTAGCATGTTTTACAAAATCGACCCAATCAGAGTTTAGAATGATAATTTTAGCCAGTAAAGGTCGGGGCGGTAACCGTACTAAAACATGGCTAAGTAGCATGTTTTATATTAGGTACGATTAAAATCCAGTCTTAGGTCCGATTTTCGTTTGCGGGTCTCGGCGTAAAACCATGCATCTAGTCATGTTTTACGGTTTTGTATCGGGAGGCTTCCATACAAATTCCAAGTATAAAAATCATCGCAAAAGGGATACTATACTGAATATTATGGTGAATGTTATGTTGCATTCTGTTTTACTGCTGCTTTACTGTAGAGGACCACGGCGACGACGAAGAAGAAGCCGAAGCTGGCGCACTCGGCAATGAGTTGCTGGCAGACAGCACGGACGCGTTGAATGTTGTGGCGGATGGAGATAGCGCGCACCAGTTTGGCTCCATGGATTCTGGTGATGAAGCAGAGAAGGACGATGTCGATACTGGCGAGTACGGGTCAGACGAAGATGTGGACGCTTCTTGCGCCCCTGATGACGTTGTCGACGACCCCGAGCAGACCGAGCAAGATATCGCAGCGGAGGTTCTCTTCGCGGAGAACTTTCTGTCGCAGTTTGGTGGGGAGGACGAAGTGCTGGCAGGTAACCTGAAGAACGATGTCTTGCGGGACATGAGTGCGACGGGTTGGGAGGATGTCGTTCAGCCTGACACCTACGACTATCTCATGACCCCTTACGAGCCTGTGAATGATGCCGGAAGCTACCCCGGTCTTCGCCAAGGTTACTCGGGGCCTACGGCTGAAGTGCTTCGAAGGGGCGACTCCCATCGCTCTATTCTTCTACTTCATGCCCGTCGTGCTGTGGCAGCACATTGCTGCCTGTTCGAACGAGTATCATCGTGAGATGCTTCCGCTTCGAGTGGACGAAGCCTATCGCCGCTATCGAGCCAAGCGACGTCTCAACGACAAGTTGCCGAAGAAATCACGGCGTGACATCCAACACGAAATGGAAGGTATGAAGCCCATCTTGCCCCATGAGCTGGGTCAGTTCGTTGGCCTGCTAATTGCCAGAGCTATTGCGCCGAACCGCGAGAAGCTGGCCAACCACTGGAAGACCACGGATGAGGGTGCTATCTCGCGTGGGTGCTTCGGGTCGGTGCTGCCACGAGATCGATTCATGGAGATCTCTCGTAATCTACACTTCAACCCCAACAGCGACCCCAGAGCTCAAACCGACCGCGCCTGGAAGATACGCAAGGTCGTCGAAGTTCTGCAGCGGACCTTTGCGCGTGGATACGTTGCTCCATCGCACTTGGCGTTTGATGAAGCAGTGCTGCCAAGTCGATCTTCGTTCAACAAGATGCGCGTCTACTTGAAGGACAAGCCCCACAAGTGGGGCACCAAGCTCTTCATGCTCTGCAGTGCAGTCACAGCCTACTGCATTCGGAACGGATTTTTTGGTTGTGTCATTTCATTACATTGCATTATGCAGTTTAACCTTACAAATATGTCTTGTTTAAACTGAATATCGACAGCTTTGAGATCTACTGTGGCAAGAAGCAGCACGCGAGTGATGCGCACAAGACCGACATGAAGGCTGGGCCAGCGGCGGTCGTGCGAAATCTGCTGGAAGTGTTTGGACCAGACTCGAAGAAGCAGGGCATGAGGCTGGTCGTGGTTGACCGCTTCTATACATCCGTGGCCTTAGCGATTCAGCTCCTGCTCATGGGGTTCTACTGTGTCGGCACGATAATGACAAACCGACTCGGCTACTGCAAGGAGGTGATCGAAAAGAAGACGACGCGCCCGGCGGACATTGCGCGGGGCTCATTCAAGATTGCAATGTCCAAGCTGGTTCCAAACATGGCTGCCATCAGCTGGTGGGACTCGCGTCCTGTACATTTCCTGTGCACCGGTGGTAGTCATGAGCTCGATCGTGTTGCACGGCAGGACGGCGCGACGCAGGTGGAGGTGCCTTGCCCCCGCGTTATCAAAGACTACCACGCCTTCATGGGGGGCGTGGATGTCCACGACCAGCTGCGCCTGCAGCGCTACTCACTGCAGCGAGCCCTCCGCTTCAAGAAGTACTACAAGTCGCTCGTCATCGGCCTTATCGATTTGGCCATCGTGAATGGCTACATAGTTCACAAGGCATATCACAGGGACAAGTCGTCCCGCCCGCTCACGCATGTGAAGTACATGAAGAAGCTGCACTTGCAGCTGTGCAATCTGGACGCCACGGACATGTACGAGGACAACACGTTTGGCACGCAGCGCCGCCCGGAGACCCCGCGTACGAACCCATTTCGACTGGCGGACGCCAGACGACCCCTCACACTGCGCGCCAAGTGGATGAGTGGCGCAACGCAGATACCCAAGCGAAGAGGCGACAGCGTGCTTGTAAGGTGTGTTCGGTACTGCGTACGGGGACACAGCGAGCCTCGACGACTACGTACTTCTGCAGCGACTGTAATGACACCGGCCCAATCTTCCTCTGCATGCGAGCCCGTCGCAAAGTACGTGAAGTGGCGATGACTTGCTGGGATATTTGGCACAAGGAGTGGTCAAACGGAAAGCTGATTCCGGTTGACAACGCGAGAAACATTCGAGTGAGACGCAAGCCAAGATCGGCTCCACCGAGCACTCCATCGTCCCCTGGCACGCCAAGCACTCCTGCTTCAACCAAGCGGCGCAGAACTAGTCCATAGGCCGTAAGCTGAATATTAGGCTGTCCTTAAGCTGCATATATGCATCATTGATATGATTACTTGTTTTGCATTCGTAATGCACAGGATTGCGTGATGTTATTGCACATCTTGGCATGCATCATTCGTGCCTTTCTTTTATCTGCTAGACGTGTGTTCAAGCATATGCCTCTCACTGACTATTTCTTTCATTTGGGTTTTGTATTGAGCAAAAAATCGACCGATTCGTGTACACGTGATTGCGTTAGATGTAGAGGTGACACGCCATCTCTGAATAGGCAAGTTTGTATGGGAAGTTTGAAATTCTGAAATTTTGAAAAGGAGAATGCTGGGGTCTGCCGGTTCTGTTCGGAGAGTCAGATCTGTTGCCCTGTCCATTTCAACGCTAAGGTGCATAATGCAGCATGGGACAGCTACTCAAAGCCTCTACATGCAGTTTATATGCAAGTTAAGCACATCTTTGTAACTGGACTGCTGCTAGCCACAGTTAGCCCTATCCCATCATATACAAAAGCTAAGTCTAATTAAGCTGAATACTGCATATGAAAAAACTTTTGAGGCTCCGGTTTGGGGGGGTTAATACTTCTAGGCATGAATGTTTCTGAAGAAACAAAAAAAACGGAAGCGAGTACATACACTTGGCGTCTGCGAAGCACCTGAGTTGATCTAGGCTCGGGCTAGCCTAAACTTGCGACTCGGCAGTAGCGTCAGATTCCAGGTCGTTTATTGACCTAATCAACTCCGGAACCATAACATACAACAAGCGGTCTTCGTCGTACCTGAAAATACAACTTGGTCAGCACTACACCGGCTACCCTTATTAGTCAGGCCTTCACTAATTCTGGTGGCATGTTTGGAGAGTTAAAATGAAGGCCGACTATATTGTGTGCACGATTATATTGTGTACGTGGAATTGCTTGAGCATTCTAATCCTGCTACATCTACTTCCCGGTATCCTTTTTCAAAGTCGGCTGGGTGAGCTGCCAAGAGCTCACGTAGCTTTTTACTAAGCTGACTAATTTTCCAAACACCATCTGCTGGGACGTCTAATCCACATTCGAGCATGGACTTATTTGCCCAATTACGTCCAGCGTTATCAACCTCAAGGTTGACTCGTCGAATGCACTCCGCTGCTGTCTCCAAGAAGAACTGCTTCCCAGGGTTCGACAATGCCCCTGACTTTGTCGCCCAATCCCCGCTCCGAATAGCTTGCATATTGCGTGCCTCGCAAATGGAGCGCCAATGGGCCTTTATTCGCTGAATTGGGAACCAGTCGGCAGGCTGAACGCGATCGGTCGCATTTGGAGGGAAAAAATGATAGTTGTCCGTAGCGTTTTGGCTATTGTCTGCGCCTCAGGGCTTGAGTGGCCGCTTGCGTTGTCCATCCAAAGTATCCGTTCGCCAGCAAACGGTCCCCCAGGTCCCCAACAACGCACTTCGTGTAGCCACTCCACAATCGTAGCATTGTTGATGAACGCACTCGGCGTCGAACGATAGCACACGCCGTCCACGGAGTCTGGTAGTCCCTGAATAGGATGGCTCGAGTTGGCATTCTTGAATATCAGCATCGGGCAAAGTATCTTGGCGTTGGAACCTCCTTTTAAGAGCACACACATCGTGATCCCTTCCCGTCCCGCAATAAAATAACGATGTATCATTAGTCATGATGTTAACTTCGTAACAAAAACACGCCAAAATAGTTACCTGAAACAATTTGCGGTACTTGAACTCTTCAGAGCCCTGAAAGTCCAGCGTCTTGCCATCATCGAGGTCAATTACAAAATGACTTTCGTCCATGTTGTATATCTGGTTCGGGTCGATGATTTTGTCGTCAAACTGCCGCTTCAACTTTCCCAGGTGAGTTGCAATGGAAATGTCGATCTGCAACTACTTTTCCTCGCTGACCTGCTTGTTACCCTTTAACCGACGGTAGACGATGTTGAACCTCTCCATGAAATCTTGTATACGACGCTCCGAAATCATTTCTTTGAAGGGTGTGTCTCGGATTTTGAGAGCTTTGTTGTACACCGGGTCAGTGCTGTCCTCGATAAGAACTGTAGCCATGTCCACCACCAAACGAATCGAAAACTTCACTCCTGCGCGTCGTAGCCTTTCGAATTCACTTAACAGCTGCGGATACAGCCATTGCCACTGAGCTTCCAGCTTACGACAGCGACCATGGAGAGCCTTGACTACAAATTGCTGTCGCGCTACGTATGCTGCTGCCATACTTCAGTTGCTTGCTGTGGCTGAGTTTTGCACGAGTAGTGTCCCGCTTGTTCCACCAATCCCGCGCTTTGTTAAGGTTGACTCGCCGATTATCAGAGCGAAAGAGAGCTGGGTATTGGGCAACAGCTCGCCCGAAGAGACCCTTGTCGCCGTTGATTGCTTCGTCGATCTCCATCCACTCCACGCATTCCACTCGGCTGCTCAGTGGAACGACGTGATGGAGGCTGTGCTTGGCGTCTGACGCCATTTTGTAAATGAGCAGTGCTGCGAGCGTTTCCCCGCTAGCACCCTGCCACCACAAACCGTCTGCTCGCCACGAATCTACTGCACGTATATTTTTTGCACGACTAATAGCTGTGCATGACTAATTGCGGTGGACGTACTTTATTTACTGTGTTAAGTACGATGCACGACTAAATAAGTCGCACGACTAATAAGGGTGGCCGGTGTACAGAGTTCGGCTTGCAGGAGCCCAGCAAAGTGCATAATGAAGGTGATGGAACTTGTGCTGGGCCGAAGCACTTGGACCTCGATTAGTACACATGAGTCGTTGTGCCTAGATTGACTATTTTGATGACACGCATTCCTGGTGATGCCGAAATATACGTCGTGCTTCAGTTGGCTAGTAGTATGCTACTCTTGTCATCTTCGTTAAGTCATTAGAGAGATCGCTGTGGGTTTTACGCACGAACAAGGTCATTTACTCAATGTCCTTGCTTCCGATCCAACATCTACGTGGCGCGAATGACGCCGCAACACCGTCGCTTTCCAAAGTCAGCTATACAGTGCAGTTGATATAAGGCCGGAACTCTTTTTTGTTGTTATAAATCGGCAGACCTTTTCTACTTATGATTTTACTTCCTGCTCACATTCCAAACCCGAGGAAAACGCCCCCTTGGAGAGTTATTTGGACCACGTAGATGCCACTTCTAACCATGTTGCTGATCGTTGTCTTGTTTATTGTGCGTATGGGACTTTAGAAACCATTTTAGGAGCTTCTTGACAGGTTAAGATACCATACGATCCCTTCAATTTTTTCGCTGATTTGCTTGCTTGAAAATGGGCAGTCCCACAAACCTTAAAAATGGTTTTTCGTCCTTTTCTACACAAATTCCCCATTAGCCGACCCCTGCTGATAGCCCAGCCCAAACAGGATTAATTCGGGCGCTGTCCCCCCGTCCAATCGATACCGGTGATTAACCGGTAGCGTCTTTCGGTCAATTTACAGTAGGCGATGTCTAGTGATGTCTATTGGCCGAGTGTTTTAGATTTCTCCAGAATGATGGAGGCTGGTCCAGTTCATTTGCAAATTCGTCGAGTTAGATTCGTGCTCTGAAATCGTTTGTGCTCGTGTCGTGACCATAGTGACGATACATGGTTGAGCAGATTCTGCGGCTGCGAAGCAGGTGCAGAATCTGCTTTGATTTGAGAATCGCTCGCTCTTCGTGCTAATGGCCGGGCAGATGCTGCGGCTGTGAAGCAGGCGCAGGAGATGCCCATGGCCCGTACATTATCGAGCTTATTTGACCTGTATGCAATATATAACAAGCCCAAGCGTACTCAGGGCCTGAGACTCGAGTCAGGCTTGCTTTCAATTAAGAGCTCCGTGTACCGCACAATCGACGAGTAAGCGCACCCGATGAAGTACCTTTCATTATTCTAACCAATATCATCATGCGCACCTATTCCAGCCTTAATATCCAGCCTAATATCAAGGGCTCCGATATCTATAAGTTGAACTCCGAACCATTGAACAGGTCTGTGAGAACGAGAGTATTACAAGCATCTCAAAAAGTTGTCAGCGAGGATTCGATCCGGACATTTATCACAGTTTTTAGCTCCTGCTTGGGTCCACCTTCTTCTTCACGACGCGGCCCAAAAGCTTCTGTGTTAGAACGACCTTGTCCTGCGCGCACACGATAAACAAGTTGATATACAACTTTTTTTTTAGGATTATCTGTAATACGGTCCCAAATATTAAAAATAGTATACTCTACAAATACAGCATTCTTACCATCGACCCCTTTTATTTTCCTTTCGAGTGCTTGCCCTATCAAATAATCATATAGTGTAATTGCGTTCTACTTAAAGTACACTGTAATCTACTCACAACCGGTGGAGATGCTCTAAGCGGTGTGCGATCTAACGTTATTACATTGTGTTGGCAATCTCACGGACGCCCATTGCCGCCTGCCTATCTCTCCATACTGTGGTTACCGCGCCAATAATTGGAGGCAATACACTGCCTGACACCTTGTCAGTTTCCAAATCCGATTAGTGGCGATAGGCGGGCTCAGCAAGTCGAGTGACGTATTCACTGAAGTACATCTAACACGCGAGCTAGTCATTTGGTAACCATCTTTTTGTCTGTTCCAGGGCTCGCGGCGACATCACGACCTCGAAGACGTGCGCCACCAGTGGTTACCACGTCGTACAGTACTCTTTGGCTGCATTCCGATGGGTTCAGGAAGCCAAACGGCCAAGCTAAACAGGAATTTTCATGAGGGCTTTCCGGGTTTCAGTAATAAATCAACCAATATTTTTGATATGCTCTTCGCCTCCTGGCGTGGGAAAAGATAAAAAGCTACCGGTAGTGTGAAAGGGTGTATGATACAAAAACGGATGAGAGCCTTGCGCAAAGATTAACGTCGGGATCTTCTCCGCATTCCGTGTACAACCATTGAACTATGGCCAGGTGTCCGCTTCTCGCAGCCTCGAACATCGTTTTCCCCGAGACCACCCCGCATTTGTCGAAGTGGCCAAGTTGCTCCAACAATTGGTCACGACTGCGACGCTGCTCCGCTGCCTCTAGCGCGCGATGCAACTAGTCCGTCGGCTTCTTTGTGCGTGCTCGGAGATGCTTGGCGACCTCCAAGTGGCCTTTCACAGCAGCACTATGCACCGCGAGACTGACCTCTCCACCACGTCCGTGAGATGTACGCCATCTTCCCTCTGTGCGTCTCGATCGATCACCCACTGCACCACATCCAGTTCTCCTCGCTCAGCCGCCGTGACCACTAAGCCGATGACACTGCCCACTTGATCCTGCTTCTCTAGCCACTGCAGTACGTCTAGTCGTCCCTGAGCCGCAGCGCTATGAGCCAGTTGAAGACCCTCTCGATTCGTAGGCATTCGAGCACCGAGGCGAAGCAGCCACTCGGCCAGAGGAATGTTGCACGTATTCACAGCAAGTCTCATGGTTCTGTCAATGTCAAATAGATCCGTTGGAACGTGTTCAAGCAGCCACCACACGACATCACAGCGTTGGGACGAGACTGCATTCGGATGCAGTCGCCACTCCAGTCGACTCGGAGACCCACGTCCTGAACTCCGTTCGCCGAGCTATTGTCACATTTTGTGGAAAAACTGCAACATTTCAAAGCACCCCTTAAGCGCAGCTTGTGATACCAACCGCCCACGGAGCTCGCAGCCTTGAAACCTGGTGGCGAGCCACTTAGCCATTTCCAGATTCTTGAGAGCCACAGCTTCTTCCATCGACAGCGAGAACTGATACTGGCGGTAGTGCTTGTCTGTGCGAATGTATTTGCGTAGTGTCCAGGGCGTTCTCGCGTTGGGATTGTTCACGAAAATGTCCTAACTCGCCCAGATCCGGTCCCGCAGACGCCACGTTGAGTGGGAGCTCCACAGACGAATCCACGAACTGAATCTTTGAAATAGTACAAACATCATCCTGGCTTAGTTCTTTGAAAAAATATAAGGTCAATAGCGTTTCGGAAAAGATAGAGCCCATGTTTTTCGATGGGGGTGAAATGAACCCAAATATAATGGGAGCGCCTAAGCGAAATCGACACCAGCGGCATTTGAAAGGCATTTGTTGGAATGTATATTCAAGTTGAAGGCCTGGCTCAACGGAGGTTGAGAAGAGAGCTGAGACATAGGAGAGACCAGGTCGTAGGATGAGAACGGGCTTGAACACGTTAGTGTTTGTAGGGACTCGAGGTGAGAGCTGCTAACACCAAAAGCTAATTCAGTTTTTGTTTATCTACAAGGTAGCACTTGTCGTGGCTCCGGTCTACTTTGACACAGCATGAAGAGTCAGCAAACTTCTCTCCATTGTCGTGGCTAGTCATGGTTCCTGGTATTGCCTCCTCAACGCTGGTTCGGTCTTCAGAGGGCTTAAAGCGCCGGCAAAGCGACGTTTGGCAGCTGAAGATCGCCTTAGCCCACAGAAATTCCATAGTGCTTGTAGGCCATTACACCCGTCCCACAAGCCGAACATGTTTGACCATGTTTGATATTCTTACTTTTTTTGTGTGATCCTTAGCCTAAACCGTTTAAAAAAACATGGGCTGTATCAACGTTTTGCGTTTTAAAAATAATTGTATACGAAACAATTGTATTCAAGTCGAGGAGTCAACTACGTGTCCGAAACCTTCAAGTGTTGAGGAGGGCATCCTGGTGGCGGTAGCCCCCCCCCCACACACACGTCTTGGATCATCAACGCGTATCCATCAAGCCATTTTACGTTGAAGTGCATATACCTACCAAGGAACCAACGCCTGATATCACTACTCAGCAGCGATTTCTTCCGAGCTTGCCCAGGTTAGAGGATTTGCGGGTGTGGATTTTAATTAAATCTAGTGTGAAAAGGCTGAATTTCCTTGCCAGTGCAGGTCATGGGGGCAAAGGAAGTCCATTCACATGTTTAGCTGAGGACTCGTCGAGTCAGGTTGAGGGGCGTCGACGCGTGGGTGTTGAACCGCGGCGCCGGTCTGAGAGCTGGATCGGAGAGGCCAACCCCCCAGATAGAGGCGTGCATGTGAATGGACTGAGAGAAGCCTACATGATAACAGAACGTACACATAGTGAGAGAACAGAGTCCGGAGCGACTTACATGGCGTGCAGATTGGTGAGTGACTCGGTGCGTTAGTTGAGCTTCTGTCACCGCTTGACTCCAGCAAGGGGACCGTGATGAGGGCGAGTAGCGTAGGCATACTCCTGGAGAAGGCAGACGCAGTCTTGAGGTCGATGGCCGACCATGTGGATGAACCTTGTAGAAGGCGAGCGGGTCTGCCGGCGGACGCTGTGCTCCCGGGGTGACCAACCGCGTTGCTCCCAGTCGAACTGAACCCTGGGGTCGAGGCTGAAGTCTCGACGGCCGAATTGCACTCGTGTAGCCGAAGTCACAAACCACAGTACGGTTTTGCTCTTTTGCTCGCTCGTGTCGGCGATTCCGTCGGGGAGAGCGAGCAGCCCCAAGTAGGTGTAGGAAAGCGAGCGCGACCGCGGCGTGATGAAGCCGAGTGAGTCCGTCGGTGGAGCGTGATGGTCGCGCCGCAGCAAAAGAGCAAATGCCCTCTCCGTGAATGGACTCCCTTCCTTTCTATCCTAACTAGCGTTGGGAAAACCTACCCGCTCGGAAACTGCACAATGCAGCTCCGCATGTTGGATAGGAAACCAAGGCACCTAAATATACAACATGCAGCTTGGCGAGGACGAGCTTGTGCTGAACGGTGCCTTCGTAGTCTTGACGTTGAAGCTCGAGCACTTGATCTGATGACCTTCCCCCTCCAGGAAAAATCAGCCTTCAGCTCCTCGGAAACTACCCAGTCCTAGTGTGGACCTCCAAACGGTGTTTGTTTATGAAGAGGGATGGCTTGCTTAGTGTTTTATGTGTATTTTATTGAACGCGCTGTGATGAAGCCAAAATGGGTCTTAGGGCACACGGAATGCAAGCGAATGTCATCGCATTTTCTTCTAACACGTCCATTTCCTTCCCATAAGAGTTGATAGTTTTTTTCCTCTACCTGGTTCGAGCGTTCCGTTCGATAGTTAAGCTCTACGAGGTTGCACAGGTGAAAGCCTCCTAGGGAGGCCACCGTCATGATAAATGGTTCGGTGGAAGCCTTGCGGGTCGCAATGAAGTATTGCACAAGGGGCCAGCAAAATGGCATCCAAAGCCTTCGCTATCAGTCTGCGCAGCTTGCCTGTAATTGACGCACACGAGGCATTCATCCTTTATTTGATTGATCTTTGAGGAGGACACCTCAATCTATTGGGGCAGCCGTAGTGCGATTGGTGCCGCAGCTAGCCACGGACATCTTGATGTGGTGAAATACCTGCATGAACTGCAAGTAGAGCTGGATTCGACTGCGAGGAAGCGGAAGCGCGGCGCTCAGATACAGAAGAAGAGATGAATGGCGCAGCAAAGAATGGTCACGTAGAAGTTGTGCTGTGGCTCCACCAGAACCGAACGGAAGGCTGCACAACAAAGCTATGGATGAAGCAGCACAATATGGACACTTAGAGGTCGTCAAGTGGCTCCATGAGCACCGTTCAGAAGGATGGACGCCCGCAGCCATGGACCAAGCCGCACAGACGCCGCTGGATCAAACCAGTTCGAGGTTGGGTTGTATTTACACGATGCGCTTCATGCGAAATGCACGCAAGAAGGCGCGGATGAAGCTGCCGCTAACTCAGCGCCTGAATCTACGCCTGGATTCTCGAGCGCTACCCGGAGTACGAATCAGCCAAGTAGCTAGCTACAGCATGACACAAAAAATAGTTCCGACAATGAGACACAGATATGTTTTTCTTGAAAAAAAATGGAGTGTAATGCATCACCGGCTTCTGCTGATATCAGCTCGAAAATTATCCCACATCTTAAGCAGTGAGGGGCTAGCAATGCGTTGAGCTCGTTACTCGTGAATATCACCGAATAATTAGGTTATGCTGTTGTTTTTCATTGCTGCTGCTGTTTGTAGCAAACGCTTCAACTTGCGTAATGCGTAATACGTCGAAGCAAGTTCTTATACTCGTAAGACTTACGTGCTCGGCTTATCGGGGGTCATGCTGTTTCTGCTCTTCATACTGTTTGCCATAGAGACTGAGGCTGTGGCAACTTCCTTCAGGCGGAACATCTGCAGCACGAGCATTAGACACATGATCAAGACCGTTCAGATGATCAGTGTCAGTGCGAGGAAGACGTAGAACGCTGACGCGCGCATCGTGCCGAGGTACGTCATGGGCCTGATCACGAGGAAGCCTGCGAGAGCCACGACTACAGAGCCGAAAATTCACGGACCTCCTGGAAGTCCTCGGCACGTTACGGATCAAGAAGATTCAAGGAGGTTCGGTCGACGCTGTCACGGAACTCAGACACTCCTTCAGTGTTAATAGTCGGCTCGGGGATGTCAGCGGCGTACCATGCGATAAAGAGCACAACGTCGCCGATGTAAAAGATGGAGAGAATTTTTAAGATGCGGAGCAGCGTCACCCTCACGCGCTTCATGGTGGAGCGTATGAACACTCGGTAGATACGCAGGGATTTCATGACGAGAGCTCCAAAAATGGTGGTGAAGTCAGAACCAAGCGAACTCCATAGAGAACTCGCGACGATTGACCCGCGAACGCAATGGCCGTAAAGAGCACGACGGCCGCAATCCCGGCTAGAACAGCCACCGCATTAAAACTTCGAGATGACGTCGGCATGTACTCGCAGCCAATCGCCACGTCTTCAGGTAAGTTGCCTCCTCCTGCACACTCAGCGAAGCACCGAGTGTCCGGGCTTCCAGGTGAACAGTTGTGACGGAGGCATGGACGTTCTACCCAAGAGCACCAGAATATGTTCGAGAATCAATGCATTTGGTCGAGCTAAATTGATGGAAAACCTACGAGTGACTCTTTTTTTCTACGTTGATCAGGTCTCCGAATGCGACTTGAATGCACAGCGCATTGTGGGCTACTCCGGGTAGTGTTGAGCTTCCTGGGAGACGACCTGAATTTCACGCGCGAGTTAGACGGGTTGGTGAATACCAAGCTGCCAGAGCAACTCGAATGAAACCAAATTCGAGTGTTTTTTTTCTCGTTACGACGTTAGCGTATCGCTTTGCTGTTACATGATGCGATGGCTTGAGCGTCTACGTGGAGAAGCGCATTTGAAGTAGGTTCCTCACTACCGAGGTGAAGCAATGGAAATTGGTGGACATTGCGTGATGATCGGGTTGTGTTGGCCTGGTAAATCAAATACCGCTAGGTTCCGCCTCAAGAGGTGGGGCAGGTACTACTTCGAGCGTACTTGATTCGCGACGTATTAATCATAATATGGTGTTGAGAAGTCAACCCCAAACACTCCCTCGACCATAGCCGCCAGAGTGGGATATCGCTCAACGATCCGCATTTGTTGCTGCGTCATCCAACGCTTTCGTTGTGCAGCCATTTCACTACGTCCAGCGCACTAAGCGCAGCAGCTCCGTCCATTGCTTCGTTTCGGCGCGCGTGAAGCCATTCCATAACATTGAGGTGGCCATTGCAAGCCGCGCCATTCATGGCAATAGTCGTGCGTGCACCCTGCGTTGGTGTTCGCATGTAGCCACTTGACGACTTCCAGATGCCCATTTGCCGCCGCTTCTTCTTTTGCAGCCTTCGTGCATCCCTCCGATCGATGTTCACAAAGCCAGTTTAGAACTTCTAGATGACCACGGGCTGCTGCGCAGTCCATCGCGCCGGTCGTACACCCTTCATCTCGGCTCTGGCTAAGCCAATTCAGTACATGGAGGTGGCCGTTTGCAGCCGCGCCATCCATAGCCTCAGTCGAACATTCCAGCCCATGGACAATCTGTTCCCCGCTTCGCTTACGCCTCAAGCCTCTCGACGATCTGTCGTTCAAGAACGTCAGTACATCCAAATGTCCCGAAGCTGCTGCTGCAATGCAGCAGCAGCTGCATCCATCGCATCAGAGTCACTTGCGAACAGATCAACTTCTCCATCACTCTCGAATTCGGTGAAAAAATTACTGCACAGCCTCTGTCAGTGTCCCCCCCCGCCCGCTTGGATTGTGTAGCACCACGAAGCAATCCACGGTACCAGGTGGCCGTTCAGCTTGAGGTGTCGTTCCTCCACGTCGACTGGGTGTATTACACCAGGGGTATGAATTAAAAATTTCAATATGAAAATTGTCAATAAATATGATGAAAATATTTATTATTGCCAGACGCCATATTGACATTTATATTATGGACTCATATGATTTCAAGACATACAAAAACACAGTCAAGGCACATGAAATTGAAATATTTAATCAGTATAATAAATTATTATTGGTGATCGTCATATTTAAATTATTATTACTGACAAGCAGTTTTACCAATTCAATATTATACTGAATTGGAGGAGCCCTGTATTACACAATACGATCCAGCCTTCCCATGGATGTACCTCGCCACTTCGAGGTGCCCGTATGCAACAAAGCGAAGGGACCTTCCCAGTAGAGATCTGTCAGTGTGCCATACTGTTTTCTTGTCATTCTCGTGCCGCAATTTTGACGCACCAGCGCACAACGTCTAGATGATCATATTCAGCAGCCGTGACCATCAATCGCACGGCATCCTCGAGTTGTTTCTGCTTCTCGACTCGAGAATCTTGAGCCACTGCAGCACACGGAACTGTCCCTTCATTGCGGCAAAATGCGCCGGATGCATTCCTTCATAGTCCTGAATCCACTCCGTTCCATTAGCGATAAACTCTCCCAACGAAAGCCAGCGCAACATCCCCATATTTTTCAAGCGAATCGCCTCATGAAGACACCACGTAAATTGCCGATAGTGCCGCTGCGTCGGAAAATCTTTTTTCCATTCTCTCACCGGCTACTTTCCATTTAGTGGGGATACTTTGCATTCTTGACAGCTACATTGCATTTCCGATAGATTTTTTTCATTCTGGACATTCGAAATGGATGTTACATGCATTGCATGTATTACAGACATCTGCCTAAATAAAGAACACTAGAAAAGCTATAACTCTCGATATTGTATGGAAGCTGATTGGCTACTACATACAAATGTTTCTATAATGCTATGGATGGTTTCCTGAGTTAATTCGAGGGAAGGCTATTTTTCAGAGATAAGAAGGCGAGTACGCGCGGAATAGACCATCTCATCCTCCACGTTCAAGTCCGGCACGTCGGCGTAGTGTATATGCATTCATTTCCAAACTTTCTACGCGCTCGAAGCAGACAAGCTTCCAAGAAAAAACAACCGTTAACGCGACTACGCAGTGCACAAACAGTCCGCCGATAATCTACGTCGAAGATGGCTGCATCCTTGCTCTCTCGTGGCTCCTACCTCCTCGTCTTCCCGGAAGCCCTTAACGGGTCCATCGCCTCACCGGTCTACGCGAAGATCTCGAACGCCAGAGGCACGGCGGTGACGGCGCCGCTCGACGTGGATGGCGACGAGTGGGGACTTACGGTGAAGCTGCCAAGAGCTACTGCTCTGGCAAAAAAAGTCGATAGCAGGGATGCCGAAGGCGAAAAACTGGGTGCCTGGGTCCGACAAGCCGTGTGTGCCAAGATCGACGGCCACTTCTGCTACGGTCAAGTCACGGGATACTCCGAGTCGGAACTCATCATCAGCACGAAGTCAGGTCCGGTGGAGACCAGCAAGGCCGATATCTGCGACTCGGTGTATCTGTGACGTGGTCACGATACTTGGGAGCTGGGACTCCCGCTAAGCCAACGTGTACTTATCAGCTTAGATGCAAAATGCAAAGTGAACTACCTTAGCTAGTTTGTGAGCGCTCTCTCCTACCGTCACGGCAGCCCAGGTAGAGCTGTAGGTGCTGTTACTGGATACAGATTACTCCAGCAACCCAGCATGAATCCTTGCGTGTACTCCCGTCCATGATGCCCGTTCGGATCTGCCTCACTATGGTTGCTCAGCGAGCACACCACTAGTCCTGCTGCGGGTTGGATATGCTTGTTGCGGATGCGATGTGCAAGCTCTGCATGCCATCATCACACTGCCCCAACTCTGCTGCAGGTTTCGTCGCTTCATTGCTCCAGTCGATCTGTCTCGTCGCATGTGGTCCAGAGACGGTGCGCCAACTTCAACGCGTTGAAGTGTTACAGGTTGCTCTTCGGAAGATTTGCAACGATTCACCACTAGCCAATCATAAACCAGAATCCGGGGTTTTGTCCAATCATAGGACCCGAAATGGTTGAACTCCGATTTCTTTGCTGCAATGGCTCGCAAGTACTTCAGACTTCATACGCATTGTATTCCATATTATCCATGCACGTTCCCATTGCCATGGAGGCCAACTCAACGTGGGGCATGAGCAAGACTGCTATCCTCCCAAACCCGATCATCAGGTTGCAAGGGTTCTTGTCATAGCTCAGCTTCTGCGGCGAGTTGAGCGTTGGGACTGCTTCGAATCGATAGCGGACGTCACGGCGCGTAGGAATCCATCGTCACTTGTTGTTGTTGCATACTGTAGAAGTAGTTGGGGGACATCCTCACTCATCGTCTTCAGGGGTTCCCAGGAGTCCTCGATCGTCTCGAGACCCAGCCATTTTACCTTCACCTCGTATGCGTTCGTGTCTGTGTTCATCCTGTGCTCCACAATCGCTTCCACAGCGAGCAGTGTTCCTTGTGAAGCGATGTGGTCGATGAGCTCCTCAGTGATATTGAGCGAGTCATCAGCGTACATCTTTAGCCGAGATGGGTGCACGTCCATCGTGCTACCGTTGATCAGGTGCTCCACCGTGAAGTAGTAGTCAGCGCTGCCAACCACACGGTAAGGGCCGACCCACATCACACGCAGCTTGTTTGCGTGCAACTTCTCGTCGACACGTGACCTCAACACGTAGTCGCCGACCGAAAAGTTCACTGCTTGCTCGTAGTGTGGTCGCCCTCGGTACCTCGGGGCTTGGCGCTCGCGCTCTGCTTGTACAGCTTTGTGCATGTCCCTGATGTCTTCTCGCAGCTTGGTGAGCTGCTGCTCCGTGCTAGGGCGGAGCTGGTCCAATGTAGCCACTCGGCCACGCCCTTTCTCCCCCGGAAAGAAAACTGTGTCCAATGCGCTCGGGCACGGCAATCCAGTGAACAGCTCGATTGGAGCACGGTTGGCGAGTGACGGTACGGGCGAGTGGTTAATGCTCGACTGCACTAGTGGTAGCAGGTAGGGCCAGTCGTGGATGCTTACTTTGAACTCCAGTGCCAAAGCTTTCAGCACTTGCAAAATATCTCGGTTCACACGCTCCACAGAGCCATTCTTCCAAGGCGAGGATAAATTCTTGACGTCCTTTGAGTCGCCGACTGAGCTCAGCAACCACCTTGCTTTTAAAGTGTGATCCCGTGTCGCTCACCCATACAGTAGCCACTCCGAAGCGACTGTGCCAATCCAAGATCGCACTCGCAGCCACCTCCGAAGTCGGACTATCACAAGCCACTAGCTCGACAAAATGCGTCGCCTCGTCCTGAAGAACTAGAGCGTAGCGAGATGTACCAAAAGATTCACCGAGTGTCAAAAAGTCCCAATGCAGAGTCTCATTGCGTTCAAACGTGTGATGGGTCTCGCTGAATGGCCGAGGAATGATAACCCCACCCTTCACATGCAGGCAAAGCAAGCACTTCGAGCAGAAGTCGCGCACCATCACGTCGAGACCAGTAACGTAGAACAACCGGCGAATGTGATTCTGCATCACATGCATGCCGCGGTGCCCGTTGCGACCACAATGTGCAATAATGAGCAGTCTGCGGGTCAGGTCTGTAGCCCCACTCGGTATCCAAATCACTCCACTCATACGCCACAAATCATCATCATCGAGGGTTGCCCCCGATGGAGCCATGTGTCGGGCTTGCTCGCGACCAATCTCCTCAATGGTGGGCCACACGAAGTTGTCTTCGTCTAGAGGACGCAGTGGAGTCATAGTACTAGTTTCCTTGTCACCTTTGGTCGCTGCAGATGTCCTCTTGGTTCGTGTGAAACGCTTCACCGCGTTGAAACGTGCTGCCGGTAGTGCTCGGCCACCCCACCTTGATATCAGATCCGCCCACACGTTGTGGACCCCTTCAATATGCTCAATGGTATAGCGGTACTCCAAGAGCTTCGTCGATCAGCGCAGTAATTTTCCCCTCACGTGCTTTTTGAGCTCTTTCCGAGGGCAGAACAGGTAGATGATGTTCCGGTGGTCACAGAATAGTCGAAAGCCCTGTGGTCGCAAAAGCAGGTATTCCAACTTCTCACATGCCTGCACAATCGGGAACGATTCCTTTTCGATCACGCTCCAGTTGAGCGCCGACCCAGTAAAGCTGCCTCCCATGCAGACCAGGAGTTCATGCATTTGCTCGTGAATCGGTACGTCCGGTTGCCACTGACTCACTTGCGTGACTACCAGTCCCCAACCAGAATATGACGCGTCTGACAGCACACATAGCTGTTTTGCAGGGTCAGGAAAAGCCAGCATCGCTGAATTGCCAAGTAAATCCTTCACTTCGGAGTATACTCTCAGTTCGTCATCCATGAGCTCCAGTTTTATCCCCGCAGCGGCCCTCTTTGTCTTTTTCGTGCCGCTCAGAGCGCGATCTAGGCACTCCTGCAGAGGTCTGGCCACTCTCGAGTAGTCTACCAGAGTCGATCGCATCCAATTGCTTGCACACAAAAACTGCTGCAACTCAGCGGCAGTTGTCGGTACTGGCATGTCACGTAACGCTTGGATGCGTTCGGGGTCATGACCGATGCCAGCCTTGTTAATGATCCTTCCACACCATCGCACTTCAGTCAGGAATAAGGCGCTCTTCTTAGGATTGAGGATCAACCCGTATTCATCCAAGCGTGTCAATGTTGCCTCAATTGCTTTCAAAAGCTCTTCCGCCGTGTCCGCAAAGACGAGCAGGCCGTCAATCCAGACTATGACAGACGTGCCCACCAAATCGCCCAACACCATCTCAATCGTTGACTGGAAATGCAGTGCTGCGTCTGTACTCCCTTGCGGCACACGTGTCGGAGTAAAAATGCCCTTGTCGGTCATGTAAGACAGGAACTCCTGACAGCTCTCATCGAGCGGGAGCTGCCAAAAACCTTTGAGGAAGTCAAACACGGCGTAGAACATCTTGCCCTTGCAGTGCTCTAATGCAACCTCCAAACTTGGCATCACTCCTGCGATTGGTTCCGTCACAGCATTCAGAGGTCGGTAGTCATTGGTCTGTCTGAATTCATCTGTACCAGGCTTTCTCACAGGTAACGCGGGACAGCGAAAACAGCGACTCGCTCTGTTTTCGTACACCCAGCCAAGTGCCACTAGCTTCCGACTGAACTCGGCGAGGAACGCCGATTTTTCGGGGCTGTACTGGCGAACCTTGCACCTGTAAGGAGTGGCGTTTGGCTTCAACCTAATCTTTAGCGGAGGAACACGCGCTGGCGGGTCATCCCCCAACTCCAATCTCCATCCGCCATACCTTCGGATAATTGCATACAGTCGATCAGTTGTGTATTCGTCGATCACGCCTCGATCCACGGCGTCACGAACCAGAGCATCCACAACGTTCGTCACAATCTCTCCAACTGTAGGTCTGCATGCTGGTAGTCCGTCAGGATCATCGAGCAAGTCGTCGTCATCGATCTCCCGACACGCCAAATACTCGAGCTGACGGTCCACATCGATACCCAGTTCGGCCAACAAAGACTTGCCTACAAGGACCTCATCCTCATCGGTCTCGACAATGATGCAACGAGTAAGGTGCTGGCATCGCACCGGACCTGCAGCAGTATTGAGCGTTAGCCTCAGATCCACCGCTTGTGTAGAAGCCAATTCAGCACCGCCAACAGCGCGTGCCTGAACCACTTCGTCAAGATTGATGAGCTCGACGCTGTCATCCTGCTGTAAAAGTTGTTTCACATGCGTCCTCGAGATGACATTCCAGTCGCAGCCGCTATCAGCACAGTATGGCAGTTCCAGAACTCCATTGATCAAAATCGTTGCTTATTCGTCACGGGAGTTGCTCACTGGCGTGTCAAAACGCTTCGCACGAAAACGTTTGCTTTCGTTCGTAGTGCCCCGCTTGGCTTTCCGTTCTGCCAGCAGCGCCTCCTTGCCAGCCTCGTCCAACTCGGTACATTGACTCAGCCAATGGTCCTTACCACAGTGAAAACACCCGGTCCTGGGCTTGGTCTTCGCTGCAATCGCTGCCGAGTTCGACTTCGGAACGAGTACGGTACGTGCCTGGCCTTTGATGACACATTGCTCCTTTTCCTTCGGTCGTTGTGCCTGCTCCTGGACTCGACGAGATTTGCCGCCCTGCACTGCCGGCGGAGGCAGCTTTTTCCTTTTTGCCAGAAGCTGGAAGACCTTCTCCTGCTCTAAAGCCTTCTCCTTCACGAGCAGGTACAGTGCATGATCATCGGACTTGCTGGAGTTGTCCACCAATCGATGGTGCGCATCAACTGTATCCCTCAGCGCTGCAGGCTCTAGATGTTGTTTCAACAGCCGGCACTTTTCTTTCATTCCCGTCGTAGTCGCAAAAGTGTTTGCCAGCCCATGCTGCAAGATGATCTCGTCACAGAGCATGAAATAGTTAATCACTCTCGCTTTCACATCACGCTCACGTAGATCCATCTTCAACTTGTTGCCAAAAATCGAGTCAACGTCCACCACAGCATCGTTCATGACATTGCCGACAATCTTGTCGAGCTCAGCAACGATCTGCTCGTCAGTGATCGCCTCCACGGTCGTACCCCACTCAAACTTGCAGAGAGTCTCCAACAAGTTCCTGTTGAAAGAGTTCTTGACACTTCTCAACGCTTTACCCTTGTCTTCACCCGTAGCCGCGCAGCGAGCTTCAACTGCATCTTCATACTCACGTCTCTCTCGCGTCCACTTGACCAGAGCCGGGTGCGAGATGTCCGTAACGTAGGGTGGCATAAGGGAAGACGATGTCACCGGGATTGCAGCCGCGAAGCTGTTCGTCGAAGTGCCCGTCCTCGAATTCACCGTAGTTGCCTCAGTAGCCGATTGGTTCTCCATGGTGCCGCTGGTGTCCACTTGGTCACCTTGAGCCGATCGTCCACTGCGCGTTCTCATCGTTTACACGATACTAAAGTTAACTTTGTGACGTGGTCACGATACTTGGGAGCTGGGACTCCCGCTAAGCCAACGTGTACTTATCAGCTTAGATGCAAAATGCAAAGTGAACTACCTTAGCTAGTTTGTGAGCGCTCTCTCCTGCTGTCACGGCAGCCCAGGTAGAGCTGTAGGTGCTGTTACTGGATACAGATTACTCCAGCAACCCAGCATGAATCCTTGCGTGTACTCCCGTCCATGATGCCCGTTCGGATCTGCCTCACTATGGTTGCTCAGCGAGCACACCACTAGTCCTGCTGCGGGTTGGATATGCTTGTTGCGGATGCGATGTGCAAGCTCTGCATGTCATCGTCACAGTATCCCGTAGTAGCAATGGTCATGGGATGTCACGAGTTCCCGCTTGACAGCTGGAGTTACGACCAACTAGACGAAATTCATGGTGCCATCATGGACCGCCTGTTAAATCCAGTTTCTACGACGGCGACAATCTCAGTGGCCAAACTCATGCATGGACTTTTACCCGAAGTGTCACCCGCACTCGACCGAATGTACACCTGGATCGACCCCTGCACAGGAAAGCGCGCCCGAGTCTCGCTTCAGCATGTTATCAACTACGTATATTACATCGACGGCGGGAAAAGTGTTCCGGTGGATATGGAATCCTCCCTTGGCTCCTCTTTCTGCGACCTGAACCCAAGCCAACCCGGTGGAACGAGCGTGGGTTCGTCCACACTAAGTCGGAGCGATGAAGCAACGGCTACTGCAGCTCCCGACACCACCGCATTCTTCGACATGACTGCCGTGGACGACGATGCAGAAACCGCAGCAGACGAAGCCGTGCTCGCGCAAGCTTTACTATCGAACGGCACCAACGGCACCGTAAATGAAGGGCGCCTGGTGCCCTTCAATCGCTCTCAACATGCTCAGCGAAGGCCCGTGGGGCCTGCCCCGGAGCAACAGGGCCAAAGCGGGCACGTACCGAGTTCGGCTGTACCGGTGGTAGCTGAACGAATGAATACCGAGACTTCAGCTGACGTTGAAATTCTGGATCTGGTGCGGACGCACAAACCGCACCTCCTACCCCACCTCTTGGAGTCTCGCCGAGTGCCCGCCACTGGAGTCAAACGCCCAGCGGAAGAAGCGGAAGACAGAGGGGCAGCCAAACGGAGTAAATTCAGCTTTACACCAACGCCCGAGCAACGCCAAGTTCACGACATCGTCACCTCGGATGCTTACAAAGGTAAGTCTCCCGCCTCTTGTATGGATTCAATGGTGTCCAATGCCGTGGGCCTACCCGGGTGTTGCAATGCGCGCGTATGACCTCCAGTTTGGAAGTCGTGGTCTTTCGTTTCTACACTTTACGCCTGTGGATCATTTGGTTCGTCTCAAGTGGCAGCGGGAAAGCTTTGTGAACATGAGTGATTTCTCCGTCTCAGCCAAGTTTCTATCAGCCCCGGACCCCTCGTCGTGGGACGACATCCTGGCAGGTGCAATCGGTTTTCAGCAATACTGTGCAGTGGTGTGACCCAACAACTCGCCACGACACTCTACAACTTCATCGGTGCCCTCAAAAGTCGAAACATGTGGCCCCAGGACATGCTTCTCACGCTAGTACTGTGGATCGACTCACAACTCGAGCAGTACAGGAACGCGGTGGCGCTCGACGGTGGAAATGGGACAGCAACAAGAAACCTAATTGCGTCCCGGTTTACTCCAGACAACCTCGAGCTACACGGGCTTATGCTAACCGCTCAGCGAGAAAAGATGGAGGCAATGACGCGGTCGACTCCACTCGCTCCGATGAGCAGCCACGGCCACCACGCCCTCGGCGGCACGGTAGCAACAAAGGGAGAAAAGTACCCGAAGGCATCCTAATTCCACGTCAGGATGGGAAGGAAGTCTGCCTGAAGTTCCTGTCGAAGCGCGGCTGCCCATCAAGCGACCCGAATGTGTGCGACTACGCCAGCAGAGTGCACTTCTTCCCGGCAGCGCTGACGGAGAAGCTCAAAGGCTACATCCGCAACAGATTCGGTGGCATCAATAGCAAGTATACCTCCACATGAAGACGTCCAGGAAGCGATGGTCCTTGCGACCTTGGACAGAGTAGTGTGGGCCATCACGTATTAGACGCCTCAATAGACTCGGCTTCTCAGTACGTACCCCCAGTTACCTTGTCGGGAGCAGAGCATATACCTGCCCACGCCAACGAACACGACGTGGAACTAGCTCACACTGGCTCAGAAACCACCTACAACGCCACGCTGGCCCGGACATCCCAGCTCGAGTCCCAGCGGCGGGGACTCCCCGGTCTCAGCAGTGCAATCCACGCAGCTCGCGTGGCCTGACGCAGTTCGAGTATCTATGCACCCGACATCACCGGTCTCGTGCTTCAGGTCGTAGCAGTTCGCTCGGCACGGCTCAGCTCGAGCCACTGAAGTCTCAATTTCATGGCCATCGCCAGGCAACACCGCCCGGCCTACCTGCCACGGCTCAGCAGCAGTCATCAACTCGGCATCTTGTTCGTACCAGTGGCGCCGGCGCCGGCAAAACCCGACAGTAAACCGTGGTTACCAGAACAGCGGTGCGGAGTTGCCCATACTTAGCAAGCTCGACCCGCGCAAACTCACATCCAGCATTAAAACGGCTCAGCTGCGTGTCGAAACGATGCGCCAGGTACCAGTAGCTCGCACGCCTGCTGATCCCACCGCTACGCCAGCACCTCAGCTACAGCGTGAAAGGCACCCGGAACTATCGCTATACGCAACGGAGCTTCCGCGACAAACGCTAAACACCCTCTCGGTTCCCTTACAAGAGCCGAAGTCGATGGCAAGTCACGTCCAACGGGCACTGCTTGAGCGAGCGACAGCACGTGCAGCTAGCCAAGTGCAAGCGTTCAACGCATTCTGCACGCGGCTCGGCCTAGATCCCCCTCGAGACGTCCCTCTCTGTCAGAGCAACGGTCATTGGCAACTTAACACGGAACTGCAGCGTGTTACTACGGTGATGGCATGTGAACACAAGATGCGCCTCCGAGACATTGTTGAACATGTACGAGGCCAGGAGCGAGGCGATTTTCGCCCGAACAAGACAATGGATCCATCTCGTTTCACTCGACTGCTAGATGGCTACCGACACAAGGATCTCTTGGTACAGATAGCCCGCACTGGTATTCAACCAACTTGGAAGCAGCACGACCCCTCTCGAACGAAGCCGATTAAAAACCACCGATCGGCATCTCGCTACCTCAACGCTGTCATCAGGGCCATTCGCAAGGGCCAAGATGCGGGGCAGTACCTCGTTCTCGATGCTAAAATGCTTCAGCATTGGGAAAATATTCAGATCAGCCCCATCGGCGCAGTCCCGAAAAAGGATATATCTCCTGACGACGAAGTGAGGTTAATTCATGACCTCTCATTCCCCCGCGGTCACTCGACACGATGCATCAAGAACAGATGATTGCCCTGACGTCGAGTATAAACACGTGGCTGCGATCGCGAAACGAATTGAAGCATGCCACGCTCGATACAAGGGTGCCGCCATAATGATCATGAAGGGTGACGTGAAAGGAGCGTTCCGCCACCTAATGCTGGCTAGCGGCCATGTTCGCTGGATGGCGGCCACAATTCCTGAACTTGGTGTACTGATCGTGGATATGTCCGCTCCATTCGGGTGGACAAGTTCCCCCGCCTTTTATGGCGCATTTGGTGGTGCCATCACGTGGTTAGTTAGTCGCGAAAGCCCCGCCTCCATGGACAAAACGTCTCGCGACCACGACCCATTTTTTGCCTACGAATGGGTCGATGATCATGTCCTCGTCGAACCTGACACCGGCAACCGGCTATGTCTCGCAAATGAAACGCTACGACTGGCGATGCTAGCGATTCTCGGTCCTGGAGCAATCAACGAAGAAAAATTTAGCTCGTGGGAATCAAGTCTTCAAGTGTTGGGCCTGGTGTTTGATACCGCTGCACGGACGGTGTCAATGCCTCGAGAAAAAACCGCCAAAGCCCTTGATCGAGTTCAATCATTAGCAATTCAGCAATATGCCACTCGAACCCAGCTGCAACAACTCCTAGGAAGTCTACGCCATGTTTGTTCGTGTCTCCGGGCCGCAAAACCATTTTACCATGTTGTGGTTTAGAATAAGTACCAACTTTTGACATACCGATCGGAGTTTCTAATCTCGGATAGAAACAGATGCATGAAGTACAAGAACTTGATTTTCGTAAAGTATAATAAGGATAAGTGAGTTTACTGAGCTCCACCAGTTTACTAGGGCTATAGGAAAAGAGAACCCAACCGGATGAAGAACTAGAGTTGGCTCCACTTTCAAATTGGCCCTCCGTCTGACGGTCAACTACAACTACAACTACAACTACAACTGCTCAAGACAACAACATTTCAGATACTCGGATGAGTGTCTTGACCAAGCCAGAGAAGACCGTGCCGGGCGGACTGGAGAAATTCTCCGGAAAGCACCACGAGTATGCTACTTGGAAAGACAAGCTACTCACGCACGTGGCCCAATTGGATTTGGAGGCCGAGAACAAGCTCCTCGAAGCCGGCGACCCGGACCCGAAGGTCTGCATGAGGGACTTCTTGGAGTCCACGCCGCCATGTCTGACGGATGCAGACGTGAAAGCAGCCCCACCCGAAGGACAATTAGCTGTCCGGAAGGAGATCATGGTATGGCGCAAGGCGGACGCAGCCATGAGGCATGTCCTCAACTCGACCCTCCCAAACTCGTTTCTCTCATCCCTACCGGACGAGGTGCGAAACATGGAGGTGTGCCTCATTTGGCAGCATCTCGAACGGAAGTTTGCGAATGGCGATGCTGGAGGATTGGTGGCGTGGTCGAATCGATGGACTCAGATTCTGAACTCGAATTGGAAAGACACCATGACCCTGTTCTCGCTGCTCAACCAAGCGCGGAACGAGATGAATCGGAAGTCTAAGAAACTCCTCGGTAAGGAGATGATGACGGAGAAGATGATGTGCGTGCAAGTCTTGGCGCAGCTCCCAAGCGAGATTTGGGCGTCCTCGATTGAGCTCACGGAGGAAGCGTTCACCGCGGAAAAGGTCGAGGTGGCGCTGAACAAGCTGTTTGGTGGCCGATCCCGGAAGCAGATCACGGGAAATGGCGATGCGACAACGGTGGCGCGCATAAACCATGTCAAGAGCGAGCGTGCTGTGCGTGGATACGACACCAAGAAGCGCAAGTCGGATGCCAACACCAAGGTTCAGGACCAAGGGTGTTTCTACTGTTTCGGCCAAGGACATCAGAAGGCGCAATGCGAGCGCATGAAGGCCGACCGCGACCCAAACCGTGAAGGGGACCGCTCTTCCGCACCAACGTGCAAGCCCAACTTTCCAAGCGGGCGGGCAACGGAACTAAGAAGATCGCCACGGTGCACGTTGCCAAGAAGCAAAGAACGACACGTGATGCACCCTCGGACGTCGAGATGGAAGAAGAGTTCAAGCTACCTGAGTCGGAGAAGGACGGCTCGGAAGACGAGAATGGAGGCTGTCTGCTGAGTTTCGGTCAAGTCGACACCAGGGTACGTAAGAAGTATGGTGCTTACTTTAATTGGCTACGACGATTAACAGTTTCGGATGATCTGTGGATTGTTGATACAGGAGCTGGACTAGGGATAAGCCCGGACAGGAGCTGGTTCGAATCTGTCCACACAGGTTCGAGTCACCAGTTTGAGTATGGAAACGGTAGCACGTCGGAGACTGCTTTAACGGGTTCAATACAGATGCATATTGCAAGTCCTTTCAATAAGTCTATCGGTTTAAAGATAAGAAATATTGCTCTCGATAAGGAATGTGGGAGTAATTTAATTAGCGCTTGCCATCTAGCCAGACAAGGTTACAATCACGTTCAATCCCGAGATGGGGGGGGTTGTATTTTTTCAGTGAGAAAGGGCAGCTTTTATTTGCAGCCGTTCAAAAGGGAGCAGTATATTATCTGCCTTCATCTAAGTACAGCAAAGTTAATGCAGTAAGAAAAAGTTATACACAAGCTCAGAAAATAGCTTTGCTGGAAAAGTGGCATCATAGATTAGGCCACGTTCACAAGGCCAGACTTTTGGCAATATTTAGCAATGGATTGGTTGAAGGAATTCCTCAAATCCCTCAAAAGGAGTTAAAGGGTCTTCCTTTCTTTTCCGCTACTTGTGAAATCGCAAACTCAATGAGAATGTCCTATCGTAATAAGATTGGCACAAGAAGTAGGCAACCATTGCATACCCTACATATGGACACCACAGGAAAGATAAAAGTCAATGGAAGGTATGGTGGTTTTGGTTACCGCTATGCATTGTCAATTGTAGATGATGCAACAGGGTGTTTGTCATGAAATCGCCAAAAGAAGTGTATGGTCACATTGTGAATCTCGTACGTCAATTGGAAAAACAGTATCCATATGAGATAAAAAGAATTCGCAGTGACGGAGGCAAAGAATTTGTAAATAAAAGAGTTAAGGCGTTTGCGAAATCTAAAGGCATGCTATTTGAGAAATCTAACGTAGACTCTCAGGAAGAAAATGGAAGTGCAGAACGTTGTCACCAGACGTTAATGAAACAAGTTAGGAGTGCACTATTAGCGGCAGCAATGCCAGCAAGTTGGTGGCCTGAAGCCATTAAGTACGCAGCGGAAGTATCAAATAGACTTCCAACATCTAGACTTGGCCACACATCGCCATATGAGGCACTAAATAAGAAAAAGCCGGATGGGAACATATTGCAAATATGGGGTAGCGTTTGCTATGCTCACATTCCGAGCACCAAGAGAAAAGATAAGAAATTAAGTTCACGAGGACTAGAATGCAAGTTTCTTGGAATTGCAGAAGACTATAAGGGTTGCAGGCTGTTGGATGCAGCTAATAATGTTTTATCGATCGCTAGAAGCGTAAGATTCGATACAACCGACCAATTAGCAATTATGAGAAGGTCGTTTCCTAAGCGGGATAAACAATTAACCCCCGACGAAGTAGAGGAAATTGTTGAGTGTACCACCAACCTAGAGGAGTAAGAAGAAGAGGACGACGACGACGAAGAGGAAGACGAAAAGACGTCTAAATCACCCCAGTCAGGAAGTGTGGGAGATATGGGAGGTATTTCTCCTTGTGACGTAAACGAGTCAGATATTAGTCAGCACAATGCACCTTCCACACATGGTATAAAGAGTCCACCAACGTCGGTCGGACTACGGGAGGACAATATGGAAACAGAAAGTGCAAAGCAACATACGTTGCCGCGCACACTGCGTAAAAGACGACGCAGCCCAAGACTCAGTGGGTACGAGGTTAGTATAAACCCAATTTTAGGTGTAAAAGTTAGTAGGACTCGCATTCCTATTCCTAAGTCACTTAAAGCGGCTATATCAGGGCCTTATAGGGAGAAGTGGCTCGGAGCATTAGAAGTGGAGCACAATGCTCTTATTGCAAATAACACCTGGAAAATGGTTGGCTTGTCTAAAGGACGAAAGGCATTAGGCTGTCATTGGGTCTTGGATGTAAAATATAACGCAGATGGATCAGTTGAAAGATTTAAAGCCCGATTAGTTGTAAGAGGGAACCATCAGACACATGGAATAGATTACGGTGAAATATTTTCGCCCGTCGCTCGCTATGAGTCACTGAGATTAGTGCTTGCAATTGCAGCAATTGAGGATTTTCACATCCATCAGATGGATGTGTCCACCGCCTTCCTAAATGGTGAATTGTCAGAGGAAATTTATATGATTCCACCACAAGGATTTAGAAACAGGCACAATGGAAAAGTATGTAAGCTACTGAAAAGTCTATATGGATTGAAACAGGCACCTCGAATATGGTATGGGGTCCTGCATAAGTTTTTAACGTCATTAGGTTTTTCTCTTTGCAAAAAGGAGTACTGTTTGTACAAGAAAAAGTGGGAGGTTGATGGAGTAACGGACGTTGTCCTAATATGTGTATACGTGGACGACCTCATCATTGCTGGATCTAGATTATCCGCAGTGAATGAAATTAAAGCGAAATTATCTGCACGCTTTAAAACGAAAGATCTCGGTGAAGCCCATTATTTATTAAAGACGGAGATCAGAAGGGATAGGGCAAATAGGCAACTTAGTCTATCACAACATAAGTATATCATGGATTTATTAGAAACGTTTGACATGATGGACTGTACAACAGTTGCCACTCCACAAGCAGCGAGTATTGTATTGGAAAAGGAAACGGAGCTTAGTGCTGAAGCCATTGCAGCGCAGCCATTTGACTACCGTGGACTGGTAGGATCGCTAATGTATCTGGTAAGAGGAACCAGACTAGATATTGCGAACGCTGTAAGAGAATTAAGTAAATTTCTCTCTTGTTATAATAAGTCACATTGGAAAGCAGCCCAGTGAGTACTTAAGTATCTGAAAGGAATATCGATGTATGGGTTAGTATATGAGGGTACTAACAAAGAAGTAACGTATGAGCTATACACAGATGCGAGCTTCGCAAATGCTAATGAGGACCGTAAATCAGTTACAGGTTACGTGTCAAAACTCGCGGATGCGTGTGTATCATGGAAGAGTTGTAGACAAGAGATGGTCAGTCTGCATACAGCACAAGCTGAGTTAGTTGCCGTAAGTGAGGGTGTTAAGGAAAGTGAGTGGCTCTGGTTATTGCTTAAAGAGTTAGGATGGCAGCAGAAGCAGCCTATATATTGTTGGTGCGATAACACAGCAGCTATAAGTATTGTTAAGAATCCTGGAAATCATTCCTCGACTAAACACATAGAGACTCGATATTTGTATGCCCGTGAAGCCTATGAAAGAAAGCGCATCGATATCACGTACTGCAATACAAAAGATATGGTGGCGGATGCCCTTACGAAGGCATTGCCACAAGAACAATTTTGCAAGCTACGTGAGCTTATGGGTGTGAGAAACTTAGAGGTTGAAAGAAGCAATGAGAGTGCGTAGTAATCATAGAGGATATTTATGCACAGGCAGTAATCATAACGTGGCATTACGAATACACTGAGTTAACTATCAAGTTTGATTTGCATCAAGTTACCGATCTTAAGATAAGTAGGACAAGTACAACCGTCAGAGTGGAGTTAAGCTTTGCGCCCCTGAATGCAGTGTTAAGTTTCAAGGGGTGAAATTAAAGGAGAAGCAACTTAAAGATCAAAGTTATAAAACTGCCAAAGCATATTGGTGTTGAAGTAAGTTTGTTGAAGTTAAGCAAGGACAAGGTCAAATTTTGGTGAAAAGGGTAGGCATTTTCAATTTGCTCCCTACATTACGCATTGTAAGATACAACGCTATCGATCTGGATATATGCTCCTAAGACGCATGCTTAAAGGTCGTATAACGCACATTTGCCCGTAATGGTACCAATGGTTAGATAAGTGGCGACGTATCGGTTGCGTGTCTCTTTTGTGGGAGTGTTGTGGTTTAGAATAAGTACTAACTTTTGACATACCGATCGGAGTTTCTAATCTCGGATAGAAACAGATGCATGAAGTACAAGAACTTGATTTTCGTAAAGTATAATAAGGATAAGTGAGTTTACTGAGCTCCACCAGTTTACTAGGGCTATAGGAAAAGAGAACCCAACCGGATGAAGAACTGGAGTTGGCCCCACTTTCAAATTGGCCCTCCGTCTGACGGTCAACTACAACTACAACTGCTCAAGACAACAACATACCAACGACTACATGCCGCTAGTATTCGAGCACCACGCTATGGAAGAATGGCTGTCGAGAATGCGATGGTCTGTGATCTGCAATGGTTTTCCATGATCCTAACTCATGGTCGGCTTCAACAGCTACCCCTAGCAATGTTTGTGGATCAACAACCCATCGATGTTCACCTTTACATGGACGCGAGCAACAGTGGTCTGGCCGTCCTCAATCCTGCCACGCAGCAGTACATCCAAGTCCGATTTGACGAAGAAGAACAAGCACGCATTCTCGCAGCATCAGGCCCGGATGGATTTAACATCAATGTCCGGGAGCAACTATGTGTGGCCCTAGCGGCGTGGATATTTGGACCTGAGTGGGCGTCAACCCCAGCTAAGCCCATGACCTTTGTCAGAGCATGGTGTGATAACACCTCGGCTGTGGCATGGACAAACCGGCTTTCGAGCTCCAATCCTCTGGGGCAAGAGATTAACAGAGCGATCGGACTGGCGGAGGCGATTTTCGGCTTTCGTATTTCGTGTGGACATTTTCCTGGGGCGATAAACACAATGGCGGATGCCGGATCTCGAGCGTGGACATCACCGTTTAGTGACACCTGGTCTAACCTATCGTCTGCGTGGTCTCAGGTCCCAGTACCACCAGCGCTACGCAAGATCTACACGGACTTCTCGCTCAATTACAATCCTACTCGTTGGCCGCGCAGTCCCGACCAAAGTACGCCGCCACGTGGAAACGATGGTCAGCGTGGTGCTCAGCTAACGGTTACAGCAAGTGGCTCCCCGCCAACGTGCAGGAGCACTCCTACCAGCTTGCGTTATTCGCCGTCCACTATTGGGCAAACTCAGGAAAAACCCTCTCAGCGAATACCGTGTTGTCCGCGATCAGCCATGTGTCTTGGTATCATATCCGTAACCTCGGATACTCGGTCGGGCTGCACGCGGGACACAACATGGCCGTGCGTGGGATGCAGCGGTTGTCACCACCTCCACGCCAAAAGCAACCAGTCACAATGGCCATCCTACGCGAAATACGGAAAAGATGCAATTTCCAGTCAGCCCAGGACCGCGTGCTCTGGGGGTCTGCGGTCATGGGCTTCTTCTTTCTACTGAGGCGGTCGGAGTACCTCGCGGATGGTACAAAGGTGAAGCCTTACATTATTCGAGTCAACGACGTGCAATTCCTCTCAACGCAAGGGGCCCCGGCCGATCAATCGACAAGGTGGCTGCAGTCTCGATCAAGTTCCGTGGCAGCAAGTCAGACCAAGTCGGGGCCGGGGCTACAAGAACACTACATAGATCGGGCTCTGCATGGCTGTGCCCAGTGCTAGCAACATGGGAGCTAGCACAGAATGCTCGCACGTTCGGCAGCAATGAAGCTCTCTGTGCTACCGGTACCGGCAAAGTCCTCGCCGCCAATCGTCTGGCTGAAGCAATCAAGTGTGCCGCAGCCGCCGCGGGGGCAGACCCTTCAACATTCGGAACTCACTCCATGAGGAGCGGAGGGGCGACGGCACTCTTCGCGGCTGGTGTCGACAGGCTTACAATCAAATTGTTCGGAAGATGGTCCTCCGACGCGTTCGAGCGATACACCAGGATGAACGAGACAACAACATGATCACTCGCAGAACGAATGGAAAGAGGGGCCCGGTCACGTGTCAGCCCAGTTACACTGGTTGGGGCTTCGTCCAGCTCCAACACGGAGCTCGACTAGCTAACACGTATCCGAACATGATTTGACTGCGCCCCCATCGCTGCATTATCTCTGAAATGGATGGTTTCCTGAGTTAATTCGAGGGAAGGCTATTTTTCAGAGATAAGAAGGCGAGTACGCGCGGAATAGACCATCTCATCCTCCACGTTCAAGTCCGGCACGTCGGCGTAGTGTATATGCAGTCATTTCCAAACTTTCTACGCGCTCGAAGCAGACAACCCAGCCCACCACTCCCTGGGGCTTCGTCCAGCTCCAACACGGAGCTCGACTAGCTAACACGTATCCGAACATGATTTGACTGCGCCCCCATCGCTGCATTATCTCTGAAAACGTAATATTCAATTATCTTTTAGAATTGGTATATACCAGGTGTTCTTTATTGAAGCAGATGTCTGTACTGAGATGGCAGTGTACCGTAAGGTATGCTGCTGGCGGGGGATTAATTCGGTGTCGCATGAAGCCGTGCGTGTAACGCATGCGTTTAAGTATCTATTATACATTGACATACTATGAAGGTAAACTTAATATGTAATCTCAATAATTACCTAGTTGGTTTCTATCAATGAAGAAGCATCAATCGCATCATCAAGTTTCATTTTATTCGAATCATTTCCAGTTCTCGAGCCCAAAGACACAGCAACACCAGGGTGAATTTACAGCACGCTAGTCTGCTTGGGTGGGCGCTGCTGCAACTTATAACGCTTGGCTAATAACAGCGCGTAGGCATGAAAACAAATTGATATCGTCAGTGTGTTATTGCACTTAAAAAGGTCTGATCATCTGGTAGTTGTGGATGCTCATAATATAAAAGCACAGCGCGGGCGACTGGTGCACCGCTAGTGCGGCGCGCCTAAGTCGTATGCGCTGTCCGTTTATCATTTTTGTTTTTTTTGCTATCTCAGCCCCTGCGAAGCCCTAGTTTTCGGTTCAGGGCTGGTAGTGTTAACTGTTCGGTGCCGTACCGAAACAATTAGAAGGACAGCATCGACGCAAGTTTCTGGAACTGTAATCTTGCGTCATTTGCATAATTTCTGGTTATAAAGGTTTGGACAAAGTTCGCGGCAGGTTTTTACAGTACAGTAGGTGGCTTAATTACAGAAGCCAGTAGCACATATTTTTAACCTAGGTGTGAGGCTTACGTTGCGAGTTTAGTCTGGCATGGCACAAAGCAATATGCCATGCCACGCGAACCTAGACGCCGCTTCCACAATGATGATGAAGACAGCGAGGCGCACATTGACGCTCTCGCGCTAAGTCTAAATAGCCGAGAGAGCGCCAGAGACCGGCTGATCGCTCGTCTCCGACGCCTCGACGAAGAAATCGAGGCAATGGAGCAATCCATGCACCGGCTTGCCCGCGACAGCCTTGAGGGGGATCCAGCACCACCAACGCCTCCGCCATAACAACAGTCGCCTGAGAGGCGCTCTCCACGAACTCTTGCGTTTGTCGAGACTTGCGGAGACCGCGACGTAGAGATGTTCGATTCCGACTAAGCAAGATTCGCGCTGTCAATTGGTGAGGTGAGTATGCGGTGGGGCTGGGCAATCTGACAGAGCCGTGGGACCTGCGGTTCTATACGGCCAGCGATGTTCCAGGAATTGTTCCGAAACAAAATCCGATTTAATCGCACCACCACAGCATCAAGACTATAGTAGTGAATCAGCTGCGGGCTTCAGCAGGGTATGTGCTTGCGTCGAGTCTACCAAAACCCTGGTGGATCGAGTTACGCAAGAATTCAGTACTTGTAGGAACGTTCAACGTGAGTGTTTCGAGTGAAAAAGGATTGTAATTATTGTTCGAGTGTTGCTGTAGGGAAAAGCACCGCAAGCCTCAAAAATCCCGCAGACTGTATCTGACTATACTGACCGCAGCCATCGGAGTAGTAGGAGACGTTCGTAGAAACCCTCGGGTTTTCTTAGAGCTCTCTATCCTTCCGTAGTCAAGTCGTCAGCCGTCACTCCCTACCGCATAGATCTTTAACAAAGCAATTGTTGGTACGCAACCAACCTTTGTCAATGGCACTCAGCCAAAATACATCATCGTTGCCACAACCAAAGTGAACACGACACTCGCAGTCTCGTATCTGCAACGACGACAGCCACTTTCCGACTCACAGACGCAAGACGCGTAGAGCAATCCGCAGCATCCAGCCGTATTACTTCAACCAGAGATACTACATCGTCCCAGACGGCAATGTGTGTAGATTGAAGATAAACTTGATCCGAACAAAGACCATGAGAACTCGCTCATCGGATCCCTCAAGGACGATGAAGTTGTGGAGAATGTCCAGTTTCGATACCTCTCACTGCACAAGGTGCCGGTGTTGGATCGACTTTCGTATGAGCACAGCTGGAACTCTCCGTTCTGGTCCCTAGAAGAGATCAACACCATCGGAAAAAAGTTCACGTGTGACTGCAAAGATTTCTTTCAGATGGGGTGGTTGTGTGCTCATGTACTAGCATACCTTCACCTCGTTGACAATATTGATTTGACGGCGATGCTTCGAGAGTTCCCAGCTCGCAGGCCTCCTGGTAGACCGCGCAAGAAAAGCAAATTCCTTCAGCGAGATGAAGCAAATTCCTTCAGCGAGATGGTGTGAAAACATCCCAAAAACTCCGTCGATGCCCTGATGAAACAACTTCTGGACAAGCCAGCAAGTGTTATCAACTGGAGCGTGCTAATCGAAAAGACAGTGGCCGAGGCGGATGGCTAGGAGTCCCAGCAGACCTATGTTGGCAAGATTTAACCCCCCTTCACTCGTGGTGGAAAGCGGTTCTGGGAGATCGCGTACGAGGCTCAAGATGAGGTGACTGTCCTGGAAGTCGAAGCTCTTGCAAGGACGGTCAATTTTTCCTTTCAAATGGGGCACAACATTGCTCCCAACTAATGCATATCTTCGACACAATAGCGGTAGCGTGCAGTTTCAGCAGAATGGCAAGTGGACGACCTAAGGCTAGACGTAGTGAGCACTTCGGGTGCTACGAACTAGACATTAGTTTTACATTTTTCAATAGATGCAATACAACCCTAAAGCATGCAATAACACCATCAAAATGAAAACTACCCAATAATAAATGAAAAGCAGACTTTTTGACGATAAATGGAAAGTAGCCGCTGAAAGAATGAAAAAAAAACGTCCCCGCTGCGTCCGAAGCCGTATACTGATAACGTGTGCTGTACTCGGCTCGCGAATGTAGCCATTTTCACCTCTTCCTGTCCTATGGAATACAAAGTATGATCTTAGCTAGGTCTATAGAGGCAACAATAGCTGCAGCAGACCTGAAAAATGGGCTGCCACCTCGATGGAAAAATTCCACGTTTTGAGCAAAATGTGGATGGGTGATTGCATCCAGGTGGGTGGAATGGGTGGAACAACTGGGTATTCCATTTTTCACAGAACCCCAAAATAAAGTGATATGATTGGCTCTGTTGGTTTCCAACCAAATATTTTTGCATCGAGTGGTCGACTATTGGAGTAGCAATCATAATACATGTATTCTCATTATACCACTTTATTTTACTCACGAGTAAAACCTGCAAAACCCACATTTTTTACCCCTGACCTCGAGCAATCCGCCGCCGCTGCTAGCCGTGGCGCTGCTCTTCCGCTCGAAGCCCGCGCTCTCCGACCTCCATCATGTCGTCGATGCCGTTTCTCTGTACCTCGACTGCTCCGTCGTGCTGCCACTTCACGCGGCCTGCAAGCTGGCCTCCACGAAGCTGCCGAGTCGACTATGGGACAGCAGTGAAGTTTACGCCGACGACAACAACACACTTACGACTAATAACGACATGTGGACGCTACACAGGTACATCCGCAGTGACCAACACTACCGCCAGTACCAGTTCACTCTCTCACTAACGGAAGCCGTTCGACTCAAGGACATGAAGATAATTCGGTGGCTTGCGGCCCGATTTGAGGGCTGCAAAGTGAAGAAGAGCGTGATCGTCGAAGCTGCTAAATCTGGGTGCTTAGAGGCCTTGACGTTCTTTTACGGGAGGGACAACACGTCGGCCGACCCGAGTATTCGGGCTCGTGGGGTCGGATTTAACGTCGACTGGCATCACAGCGGCAGTTGAACAGGCTCACGGGAGTGTGGCGTGGTGGCTTGGGACACACTTTCCCCGGGCTGAAGATATGAGCAAAGCCTTGAATGGTGCAGTTTCTAGTGGGGATATCCCGATGGCGGAGTGGCTGCTAACTCGAGGGGCGACGTGGACTCGAAGCGACTCGGCACTCCACCAGCCCACCATCTAGCAGCTAACGGTCGAGTCGATGTATTGCAGTGGTTGGACAGGCTTCGACGGCTTGAGGGGGTCACTGGACTCGTGGTGGTTGCTGCTAAAGCTGGGCAACTGCACGTTGTGCGCTGGTTGATTGATCGAGATACGGCCATCCAGGAAGCGAGTAAGAAGCTCTACCTGACGGCGCTTGGTAGGGAGGTGAGTCTTTCCATCCACATCGCCGCAGTCAGTGGAAGTATCCGCACGGCAAAGTACCTTCGCGCTTGCGCGAAGTATCCGACGAACAGCCTTCAACGTGCAACGCAAACTCTGGATCAAAAGCGATAGCTCGAGATTTTCTCGCGTAAATTCGGGGGATCCGTCGAAGCTGCGGCTGTGTCAGGGAAGACGATGACGCTTGCAGCAAGGAATGGGCATTTGGAGGTTGTCAAGTGGCTCTATGACGAGTACGGCAAGGACCCGGACACGAATCTGTTCGACTGGAGCGCGCCGAGCTACTTGTATCCCTCCGTGTACACTGTGGCCATGGACGCTGCTGCTCACTGCGGCCACTTGGAAATAGTTCAGTACCTGCACGAACTCTTCCAATCCATTGACGCAGAGAGCAGCAAGAAGCGCAAACGCGACGAAGAGCCACCGCAGCCTACAAGATGCACCTACCGAGCCATGAATGGCGCCGCCACGAACGGCCATTTGGCTGTCGTTGAATGGCTTCACCACAACCGAACGGAGGGCTGCACCACTGAGGCTATGGATTCAGCTGCTGCAGGCGGAGATTGTGAAATGGCTCCACAAGCACCGATCTGAGGGGTGCATCGCGGCAGCGATGGACGGCGCTGCGGCGCAAGGACATCTAGAAGTTGTGCAATGGCTTCACGAGAACACTCGTGCTGGTTGCACGACAAACACAATGGATATAGCAGCTACTAATGGACACCTCGACGTTGTGAAATGGCTTCACGAACATCGGATGGAAGGGTGCACAACCACAGCAATGGATCGCGCCGCCATGCATGGCCATTTAAACGATGTGAAATGGCTACACCGCAACCGGACGGAAGGCTGTACGACAGCTACAGTTGATAACCTCGCCGATTGCGGCGACTTGCGCATGCTTCAGTGGCTCCAACGCCACCGTACCGAGGGAGAGACAGACAAGGCCCTATCGCTCGCCGTGGTCGAGAACCACTTTGAAGTGTTGCTCTTTTTGAACTCGCAATACCAGATGCGGTGCACTGATAACCACCCAACGCTGGCGTACGAACACTTCCGCCAGGAGATTCAGGACTGGATCGTTGAACACTACCCTGAATTCTGAGGAACCATCCCGGAAGATGAATAATACCACAGTAGTAACTCGTTTTTAACTCTTAGCCACTTTTAAGCCGAACGTGAATAGCCGAGCAATACTTACGGACTCTACTATAGATCCGACGTGGCCTTTATCTTACCAACAACACGTATCAATCTGTCTCATTCGTGCCCCCACACTTTCTCGAAGATGAAATCGTAAAAGCCCGGGTAATCCCTCACTTTGGAGTTGGAAGTGACCTCTTGGCTCATCCTCTCATGCCGAACCATGTAAAGGAACATCGTGGCTTCAAACGCGCCGTGCAGCGCGGCATTGTCAATAGCTGCAGCTGAGCAATCCCCGGGGCGATTCGCATGCAGCCACTCCATGACGCGAACGTGGTCGCCTGCGGCAGCTCCGATCATAGCGTCCTGCGTACAGCCCTCGCTTCGGTGCCGATGAAGGAACTTCACAACGTCAAGTTTACCGCCTTCTGCGGCCAAATCCATCGCCGCCTCCGTGCAGCCTTCACTGCGGTGCTCATGAAGCCACTTTACAACGTTCAGGTGGCCGCCCTCAGCCGCGAAATCCATCGCGTCGTTCGTGCAGCCCTCGGACCTATTATCATGCAACCACTTGACCACGTCGAGATGCCCCATAGCTGCTGCGGCATCCATCGCTAATGCAGTGCATCCTACACTTGAGTGGTCATGTAGCCACTTCACAATGTCTAGATGGCCAAACCCGGCCGCCGCATCCATGGCAGTCTTGGTGCAACCTTCAGTCCGACGAGCATGTAGCCATTGCACCATCTCGATGTGGCCACTTCTCGCCGCGCGATCCATCGCACTAGTCGTGCAGCCCTCAGCTCGATTCTCGTGGAGCCACTTGACGACTTCCAGGTGGTTGTTTTCTGCCGCTCCATCCATCGCCTCCGTGGTGCATTCAATGCCATGGCGCCTAGGTGCCGTCCCAAACATCATCTCGGTCATCGTCTCCGCTGTGTTTTTCTTCCGCTCCCGAGAGAACTCGATCTCCAGTGAAGGCGCAACCTGGTGCAAGTACTTCACGACGGCCAAGTGCCCATTAGCGGCGGCTTCGTCCATCGCATGCTGCATTGTGCCATCTTTGAGGGACGGTCGGAAGAGATCAATGTAATAATTGCAGCTAAACTCGAAGCAAAGCCACTCCACCACCTCCAGAAACCCTCTCTTGGCGGCAAGTAGCATCGTTTTACGCGAAATCGGCGCTGCTTGATAGTTTTTGCCCAGTTCTTTCGCGATCTCGGCCCGGGTATGGCTCAGATGTTTGGATTCCAGCTTTTCGTCCTCGAAATCCATTGGCCAGTCCACACGCGCGTTAATGTACTTGGCTACTTCGAGGTGGCCGTGGATCGCTGCAGCGTGGATGGCCAGACCCGCCTCCCCTCCAACCGAAGTCACGTACGGAGGGCGAGAGGGTTTGTTCTTTCTGCCGGAAAACATCCCGCTGTAATAATCCTCTTCCTCGCTGTCTTCCTCGTCCTCCTCCTTATCCCAATCGCACAGAATGACCCAGCGAACCACGTCCAAATGTCCGTTCTCCGCGGCCTTGACCAAGACTCCAGCAGGAATGCGGTCGAACGCGTGCCCGCTGTGCAGAAATCGCAGCATCCTCAGGTGCCCATTTGCCGCTGCTCCCGGCACTCCGCAGACTGGAACGCGAATAGTCTGGAGCAGCCATCGGACCAATTCCACGTCCCCATTTGCCACTGCGGCCTTCATCGTGGCCGCATCATCCCTCTCAAAGTCCGTATCGAAGCCATACAGCCACCTCACCATGTCGCTGTAGCCACCTGCCGCCGCGTTCGCCGTGTCCTTGCCTCCGAAAAAAATGTCTCGCTTGACGAGACGAGTGTCCACCTCGCTGTCTCGCCCGTTATCGGCGAAATACTGTAGAATGTCCATCGCGCCGGCTGCTGCGGCCTCCTCCACGACCTGCATGCAGACGCCGCGCTCGGGGAAATGCTCGAAGATCCATTTCACCATGGACAGGTCGTTGTTCTTACACGCCTCCGTGAGAGACAGCCAGAACTGGCGCTCCATGTAAGACTCCTCCTCCTGCAGTAGCAGGCGGCGGACGGACCAGGAAGAATGGTCCGCCAGCGTCTCCAGACTGTCCCATATCCGGTTCAGCAGAGGCAGCGACCCCAGCTTGGACGCTCTCTCGAGGGGCAACTCCACCGAAGTGTCCAGGAAGACAGACACGGCGTCCACCACGTGCGGCAGAGAGTCGAAGTCAGCCTTGGAGCGGAAGAGCAACCGCACGACCAAGAGCGGGTCCACCGGCATTTTCGCGCTTTTGAGGTTTGAATAGTAGAGTACTGTAACATGTATTAATAATTAGGGGGCAAGAATATGGGTATGATGGTGTACCCATAGTCAGAAAAAGGGTAGATAGAAGTGAGCAATCCAACAGTACATGTACCCAGTTTTGAAGAAAACGATTCAGGTGTCGCCAATTAGACGACGGAACTGCACCCTTGCTTGATCTGAGACGCTACTGTCTAGAGCAGCATCGTGCCGTCGCGAGACGAATGAACTTGAGTAAACGCTCCTGCCAAGGTAATCTCTTATGCCGTGAATGCATCGCGCCATGGCTAGAACAGAATGTAATCCTTGTTTTCATTGCGTGCGCCCACGTCTTCACAACGGGAACTACTATTAATAGGTGTTGTCCTTAGTATCGAACTGAGTAAATACAGTACAGTAATGTAGGAGTTTGTCCAGCTTGAGCATGCGAGAGGTATCACCCACCCCCACGTAACCTTAACCATAATTGTCGTCGGTACTTGCCTGTTTTTTTTGTTTCGACGACAAACAAGACCGTGATCTCGCCAACGTCGCTTAGTTACGGGTTGCCAGAGATCGCGTTGTGCGACGACCAACACGCTGAACATGTGAGCTGCTGACCGTACGATGAAACGTCGCTCTGCCGAGCCAATATATCTCAGAAAAGCTGCAGACTCCTTGAAGGTCAACCGTAGCAACTGAGGCGAGGTTCTCGCCGAGGAGCAGCCGCCGGAAAAAAGAAAAAAAGAAGCAAGAGCAGTTGGTCGCTCTTGGCTCATGCTTTCTTTTTCGTGCAACTACAGCGAGTTGAAGATCTGTACGCGGTCGCCGCAATTGCTCACCGGTCACATCGAGATCAAGCCGGGCTATTGCTTGGATTCCTTCCTCTCCATAACTATATAAGTCCTTCATATACTTATTTAAAGGCGATTAAGAATTGCTACCACACTTCCGTCAATCATGTCACCTTTTATAAAGCATATCTGAAGAGGACGATCATGTCACAAGTGGGACCGACTAGCGAAATAGAACGGCCGGACTTGACCCCGTTCAACGTTACGCGTCCATGTCTGCTCATATTAATAGCGATCCGCCACCAATGCCACGGGGACCCTGCCGACCTCCTCTCGGCTGGAATTCCGTGCCGGTCCAAGTGTCAGTCGACCGTCCTCCTCGACCTCGGCCTCCCCGGCCATGGTCGATCACTTTCGATTTGTAGGGACGAATGACCAAGCGCTTCGCCAATCCGTTCCCGCCGCTGGACCTCAATGGCACGGCGGCGGACGAGCTGGAGCGACTCGCGCGCATGTTCGTGCAGGACCACATCGGTCTCTACGAGCAGTTCCTGCACGAGGAGAACAGTCGCGTGGACCCGCAGCGCTGGAAGTTGGTGAGCGAGCAGGGCGCGTGTCGGGCGTACAGCGAGCGGCGAGACAGCGCCGACGACAGCGGGGACGACGTGCCTATACACGCGGATACGCCCAGATCCGAGCTGCCTACGGTGCTGGTCACGGGTACTGTACTGGGGGATCTGGAGGACGCCATCTACGGGTACACGTGCCCCACGTTGGACCAGATGCGCGTCAAGACGTCGTACGTGGGCGACCAGCTCGTCGGCGCCCACGTGCTGGCCACGATCGTGCCGCCGACGCCGATAGACCCGTTCCGAGCGGTGACTGTCAAGTGGATGGAGAAGGGTCAGCGCGTGCACGTCCGCGCCGTCGTCAAGAACCGGGACTTCGTGTATATGGAGTCCACTGGGGTGGATTACCTTCGTAATGGCGAGCGCGTGGGGTACCAGCTCATCCACTCGGTGCAGTTCCTCGAGACGCCGCCGCTGGATCGGTATATCCGTGGGAATATGTCCATGTGCGCGTGCTACCGACAGAAGGACCCCTTTTCGACTGAGGTTTTCATTAAAGGATACCTCAACCCAGCGGGAGGACTCATGCGCTCTATTGTGATCCACTCAGCTGCTGCTGCGCTGCTGTCCGTGTCCAAGAACGTCTACTGCGCGCAGATGAAGAAGCTCGTGTGGACGATAAGAAATCGTCGCTTGACCATCGTTGGAGAGACGGCGGCCGAGCTGGCGAAGGTCTCGGATAAGTGCGTCACCTGCCAAGCCCCGCCCAGGCAGACTATCACGCTCTTGGGTGGGAAGAAGCGGAGGCGCACGTGCAAAATCTGCTTCCGCTACGTGTGCAAGGAGTGTCGCGAGGGAAGGAAGCTGTGCTTCATGCTGCCGGACCACCGACTCGTGGAGCAGGACGTGTACTTCTGCAAGCCGTGCTTGAGCGACGCCCTTTCGTCCAAGGCGCAGGCGATAGCGCGTGACGAGGTCATTATGAGCGGTGAAGTGTACGAGTGGAGCAACACGTACGGAAGCTCGTCGAGCAACGAGCCCGTGCCGATCGACGATCTCAACGACCACTAAAGCTGGCGAATATTCGAAACGAAGAACCAAACAGTAGGAATGCGTATCGTATTACGTAGTATAAAGTGATGGAAGACAACGATAACGGTACATGTATGATAAGCGTCTCTGATAGACTGGGTATTAATTCCACAGCATCGAGGTGAACTGATCCACGCTCAACGAGGTGTGTGTGTGGGGGGGGCTCCCTCCCCCCCCACACCTCGAGCCCTCTTCTGAAGAGTCTTCACGGTCCGACGTGCAAATCATGGCGGAGTTGAATGAGCGCGCGCAGGTTGATTGATCTCCGATTCTCCGAATAAGCTTAGCTGAAGCAGAGCCGATACCCCGAGGCTTGGACTCCAAGTTGGAGCCCGAGCGAGCTTGCTGCAGACGAGTTTGGATGAAGACGCCTCTTGTTGACTCAGGGCTATCAACGCACGGCGACAGCCTGATCAGTGAGTATCCGAGCCCCCCCGGGTGCAAACCACACATCGTATCCAACAACTGCAAAGCTGCAAGTTACAGTGCGAGCACAGCAAGCTGGCTGCAATTCACAAATTGTGCTCAGCTCCAAAGCTTCGGCGTGGGGCTTTATTTCCGCTCGGATGCGGGAACCCGATCATTCTATTAACGCAGCGATCAACCGCTTCAGCCGATGCCTTCATGCGCATGAAGCCTTACGACTGGATGATTCGTGAGACGGCAGCGTCCACGGTGCTGTGTGTCCTTCAGGGACTACCGCCGACAGACCCCGCCACGTGTTACGCCTGTCGACATTCAGTATTCGGACTCCGAAGTTCGGAGAAGAGGCCGCCGCTTGCAGTGTGCCCCCTCTCTGCGTCCGCAATCGAGTCAGGCTCGGCCTCACTTCTCCAGTAGCTCGGCAACACCAAAAGCCATGAAGTTTCCACTGCCTCCCGATACGATGCCCAAGCTGCAGTTGCCCCCACAAGATCAGCAATGCATCGAGCGCCTAGCGTCAGTGTTCGTAAATGAAACCGTCGACCAATACATGGAGCACCTGCAGGCGGCGAGGGCGCAGCGCAGGCCGCGGGTCTGCAAGAAGCGCTGGAAGCAGATCAAGAAGCGCGGCAACATGACCGTCTACCAGGACCGGAATGCAGACGAGAGCGTGCGGCAGAAGATGAGCTTCCGAACACTACTGGAGACGCCGGGGAACTAGCCAAGACCCACGTCGTTATGGGCCTCGGACACTGCGAGGGTCTCATGGAGGACGCCGTCTATGGGTCCATCGCTCCGACCGAGGAGCTTATGATGGTCAAAACCGCGTACTCTTCGGACGGCGTTGTGGACTGTCGAGTGCTGTCGTCCATCATCACGCCGACGCCGATGGACCCGCTGCGCGCGCTGCAGATCAAGTGGTGCGTCAATGGATCCGCCCCCATGATCGTGTCCAGCATGGTGCGCAAGCGGGACTTTGTCTACGTCGAGTCTTCGGGCATCGTCATGACCCAGTCGGGCGAGCGCATCGGCTTCAACTTCCTGCACTCGCTCGAGTTTGAGGGCGTGCCCGACTTGAGCCACTTGGGCCTCGTGCGGGCCAACCTGAGCATCTGCAGCCTCTTCAGACAGCGAGAGGAGGGCGGCGTGGAGCTCTTCCTTCAAGGTTTCTGCGACCCGCTCGGCGACATGGCCGCGAGTGTAGCCATCTTGACCTCGGCCGAGGCGATCCTGAGCTACGCGGGCGTGGTGCGCTGCGGACAGATGAAGAAGCTCAACTGGGCGCTGAGCAAGAACGCGGCCGTCGTGTACGCGCAGGCGCCCGAGGTGTGCTGCGTGTGCCACAAGAACCAGAGCAGCAGCCTCCTGCCCAAGAAGCACTGCCGGATCTGCAAGGGCCGCGTGTGTCACTCGTGCCGCAAGCCGCAGGAGCTTTGCTTCGTGGAGCTGCACTCGAGGACGGTGCGCAAGTACAAGCTCTCGTTCTGCAAGGGCTGCGTCAACGCGGCGCACTACCACAGAGCGCTGGAGGTCGCGCACGACGAGCTCGTGGAGGAGAACCCCATGGGCGCCTACGAGGTGGACCACGAGTCTATCTCGTCCATGTCGTCCTTCCGGTCCTCGTCGCAGTCCGATCTCCGCCAGTTCTTCGCCGCGTAGTTGCAGCGATACATAACATGAATATATAATGGTAATGTACAGGTGAGTGTGTACATGTACAAGTACTAGCAAATCTCATGGGAGACAGCTTCAACTTGGGCCGATCAGACTGAAAGCAAGACGGCCTTCAACGCGTTGAAGTTGGCGAGCTTGAGCACTGCTCAATGAGCAGCGAGCCACATCATTCATGATGACACATTCCGTATCCGCCGGTGCGGTTGACGAGAAGCGGCATGCACTCGGAGATAATCGAAGCGGCGCTACGCTGCCACGACGGAGACACACTCGATGGCGACAGCAGAGGGAGCTGCAGATCATGCACTTGCGCCGGCGTCAGGCAATCACGGCTGCCGTGACGAAAGTTTCGTCGAACTTCGTCACGAAACATCCGAGCCCGGCGATGCAGGATTGCTGCTGCCACCAGCAACGTTGACTCAGACCTGTCAATGCCCCAATGGGGTTTGAGACGGAGCCTGGGCTCGCTGTTAAACGTACTGTGCAGCGACTCAGCCATGAAGCGCGCAACACGGCGCCACCGGTAGTACATTCACCATACATATACTATAGACGCTCGACGTTCTGATACCTATTGTCCGCAGGACGCTCAAGCCACGCCCACCGCGCGCGTCGGGCAGACTCGGCGGTACTCCCCATCGCCATCTGGGCATCCGCCACCTGACGTATCGGTGCTCTTCAGAAGACGCTAAACCAGGCAGAAGAGTCTTCTGCCTGGTTTGGCGGAGACTTTGGTCGGGTCTCACGAACTGCAGCGTGGCACTCCCGCACTCACTTGGCCTTCGGGTGGACGGACGGGCGGGACCCGCGCGCCCACGCTACCGGCCACCAAAGTGGCTGCATTTCCCCTTGCATTGTTCATTTCGACGCTCTGACGTCTCCATGCGGTTCCCGTTGCCTGCCGACACGTTCCCGACGCTGTCGCTGCCGCTGGACGACCAAGACGCGCTTAGGAACCTGGCGACGGCCTTCGTGGACGACGCGCTCGTGGAGTACCGAGCCTTCCGACAGGCGCCGCTCAATGGCGTCGTGGACGACAGTCGCTGGAAGCTGCTGAAGAAGCGGGACGGACTCACGTCGTATCTAGACCGGGAGCTGGGCGACCCCGCGGCCACGCGCAACGCCGAGCGCGAGAGCGTTGGGGGCATGACGTTCTCCAAGAAGCTGCACGGCGTGCTGACCGTCGGGACGATCGATGGATCGCTGCACGACCAGATGTACGGCATGCACCACTGCAGCATGGAGCTCATGCGCATCAAGTCCGCGTACATGGACGACAAGATCGCGGACGGCAAGATCCTCTGCGAGATCAGCTACGCCACACCGGAGAACCCCGTGAGCGGGCTCTACATCAAGTGGAGCGTCTCGGATTTCGCGCCGGCCTTCCTCCGCCAGATCGTGCGGCCACGCGACTTTGTCTTCCTAGATGGCACTGGTATCGTCCAGGACGCCGTGACCGGGGAGGAGATCGGCTACAGCGTCATGCACTCGCTCCAGATCCCGGGCATCCACGAGCTCAAAGAGTATCAGATCGTACGCGCCACATTATCGATCTGCGCGCTGTTTCGAGAAAAGTCGTCGGGTGTAGTCGAAGTTTTCATGAAAGGTTTCGTGGATTCCATGGGCGACATCCACACGAGTGTCGCCATCCCAGCGACGGCCGAAGCACTCATGTCGTACCGCAAAGGCGCGTACTGCGGCCAGATGAAGAAGCTCAACTGGCTCGTGAAGGCCAAGAAGACGGTCATGCTCGACCACCTCAGCGGCGTGTGCGCGGTCTGCCAACGCTCAGTCAAGAAGAGTGTGGCGTGCCAGGTCTGCATGAACCAGGCGTGCCCCGCCTGCAGCGTCACGCAGAAGCTGGCGTTCCTGTCTCCTTCGCGGAATATCGTGAGGCGCAACGTCCCGTTCTGCATCTGCTGCATGCGCGTGGCCGTGCAGGCCGACGGCCTCGAGGTGGCCTCCGAGGAGCTGCGGCGACAGAACCCGCTCGAATACTTCGAGACCTCGTCCAGCGACAGCGCCACGCCCGCGTCTCCGTCCAACTCGACTCTACCCGACATCCAGCGAGAGTTCTTCGGATGAGAGCACCATCGAGAAGAGCCACCGCGCAAAATTTGCCGTCAAGGGCTCAGCAGAAGTATCAAATTATCAGCGTAAGTAAATGTATCAAGTTGTCAATTGCTTGAACCTGTATTCTGTCTTCTGTTGTTGTTTTACAGCATTTCCAAAAGTAAACGTTAGAGGGCGTTTTCTCGCCGTGGATGCCGATGTCAGAGCACGCGCGTTGGCGCGCGAACGGAGCTGTGGTGGGCGGTCGTCAAGTTCCCTGAAAAGCTTCCTGGGTAAAGTCGCGCACCGGATATCTGAAAAGGAGTTATTAAACCGCGCTCGTGGAGAACTGCTGAAGGACGAGTTTCTATCAGCGCTGATGACTGGAGTTGTATCAGCAGATTGATGACGAGGGAACCTTCATGAGGAGTCTACAATACTCGCAAACTTGCCAGGGATTTTTGTCGCGCGTCAAAGGTGCAGACTGACTTCAGCAAGCTTGTCGTTGTTATTTTTCGTCGGGCTTGTTATCCCGAACCGTAATCCGCTAAACGGATGAGTTGAAGGATTTGTACGCTACGGTATGACGTTCGGCTGTCATGTCGGAGAGTGTCTACACGTACCAAATGATTTGGTATCGTTTGGTAAAGTGTACCAAATCCGTACCAAATGGCACATCATGAAATCCAATCATAATTTTTATATTTTCCATAACGTTACATTTGCGTCAACCATTCATTTCGCAACTGGCGCACTCGATGCCAGTGCGCTGGACTTCATTTCCCGACCAAATGAGGTGCGTGTGCTTTGTGTGTGCTGCAGGTTCTTCTCAAGCGCGATGGCGCGATACGAGCGCAGGGGGTGACGGTAAGTGCAATGCGGACGGAGGAAACGAGGAATGCTTGGCTACTGATGGCACTATCATTATATTTTAACGCGCAGCTCGTGGACCGCGGATGCTAGCAGGGAGGACGCGCCGGCGGCGCTCGTCACGTGCAGGATGCGCTTTACACCAAGGAAGCCGTCCTGCGCCACGGCATCGGGCGCTCGTCAGCTACAGCCCGGCGGATTGGAGTGCCGAAGGCATGTGCGACTCGAGGCCCAACTCCGAGGATGAGACCATGAGCGCTACGTTGTAGCGGCCCGGGGCTTTAGCTGGAGGACGAAGCTGATGAGTATGTAGAGGCAGGCGTTGCTGCGCGATGGACCCCCAAATAAAGTTACTTCGAACCGTTATTATCTTCATCATACTGCGTTTGGTTTTGCGTTGACGACACCTCGCACAACGGCTGTGCTGAAGTGGCCACTATCTCACTTCAGCCACCACCTCGATTCAGCACAGCCCTGACATAGGTCCCCAATGCAACGCCAAGTTCTTTCAGCATCATCACCAAACACATGTACATGTACCACTTCGTTTGGTGATGATGCTGAAAGCGCAGCGATCCTACACGTACACGCACTGACTTGCTTTGGTACATGTACGCAATTGGTGTGGCATACCGAAGCATTCAGACATGTACGACACACTGATTTGTTTGGTATTTCGTTTGGTATATTTTACCAAACGAGTACCAAATCAAACAGATGTATACAGTAACCAAACATTTACGTTTGAGAAATTTACAATAGCCGAAATGGTTTGGTACGATATTTGGTACAGTATACCAAATCGATACCAAAAGGGACCTTTCTCTTGGACTGATTTGGTACGTGTAGCCTCACCCCGGTTTGATCTGCCACCCGAAGTCTCCGAGCGCTCGCCAGTGGTGGCTTCAAAGACGCAGGAACTCGGTGTGGGGGCATTCCAAGAAGCGAACGCGCGACGATGACGACCATCCACACAACCCACCAGCCGACAGCCCACAGTCTACACTGTAGCACATTCGAGTGAGCAACAAGCGCAGCAGAGATTGGTGCCCAAATTTCGCGTGGATTGACGGAACAACCCGGGAAACCCGAGCCATCTGGGGATAGGCGCCGCGTCTTGGCGCGCGCTCCTCATTTCGGTTCGTCGCAGGTTGCCAGCTCTTCGACGCGAGAGAAGGATGCGCTTTCCGCTGCCTGCGGACACGTTCCCAGCGCTGAAAGTGTCGGAAGAGGACAGGTTCGAGATCCGAAAGCTCGCCGAGAGCTACGCCCACGAAGCTCTGGAGGAATACATGGACTTCCGCGTCGTCAACGGTGGCGAGCTAAACAAGGAGCGCTGGAAACCAATCAAGACCCGCAAGGGGGTGACGGCGTACCGAGATCTGCGGACGATGGACCCGGCGTCGTCTCGACTCGCGCCGAAGGAGAAAGTCGGCTCTGGCGCTGTCACCGCCTCCACCAAACTGCAGGGCGTGCTGGCAGTCGGCACAGTGGACGGCGACTTCAACGACATGGCCTTCGGGCTGAGCAACGCCAGCACCGAGATGCTCAAGCTCAAGTCGTCGTACACCAACGACAAGATCGCGGACGCCAAGGTACTAGCCGCGATCGCCGAGCCCACGCCGACGGCGCCTGTTGGTGGGACGTACGTCAAGTGGAGCGTGTCCACTGGCACCCCGTTCCTGCTGAGGAGACTCGTTCGACCGCGGGACTTCGTGTACTTGGAGTCCATCGGCGTCCTCCAGACCGAGTCGGGCGAGCGCATGGGCTACAGTTTGCTGCATTCGCTGCAGATCCCGACGATCCGCGAGCTGTCCGAGTACCAGATCGTGCGCGCGAACGCGTCCATCTGCGTCTTGTTCCGGCAGAAGTCCGCGGGGAAGCTCGAGCTCTATGTGAAGGGGTTCGTGGACGCCATGGGCAACGTCAGCCCCTTCTTGGTGCTCTCTGTGACTGCCGACGCGCTGCTGTCGTACAGGAAGGTCGTGCACTGCGGCCAGATGAAGAAGCTCAACTGGCTGCTGAAGACCAAGAAGACGGTGATACTGGATCGCAACAGCAGCGACTGCGTCGTTTGCCAGGATGTCGCCCATCGACCCAAGCGCTGCGACGTTTGCTGGAACACCGTGTGCGCTCGCTGTAGCGTCACCAAGAAGCTGAGCTTCCTGTCGCCAGCCTCCTGTCGAGTTTCCAAGAGGAGTGTGGCCTTCTGCGTGCGCTGCCTGTTAGCCGCCTTGAAAGCCGACGCGCTGGAGATCGCAGCTGAGGAGCTGGTGCGGCAAAACCCGTTCGACTTCTACGAAGCGTCCACGAGCACGCCCTCGTCCCGACTGGTGTCGCCGTCCAGCACCACGCCACCTGACGCCACCTCGGAGTTTTTCGGTTGAGCTCACGCGCTGCTGCTGGCCGTTATCATTTGTTATTGTTGGTCGCAGTTCGTTTCCGCCCCTTCCCTTCATTGCTGGTTGAGCAGAGGCAGCCAGCGACGATGCCGTCGTCCGAAGGTGACGCTGACGATGTGCTGGAAGTCCGAGACAATGACGACGATGGCAGCAGCTCGTCGTTCTCGTCCTACGACTCGGAAGACTTCGGTCTCGTAGCGCGCAAAGGCTTCGCGCGCATGTACGTGCTGTCCCGGAACAAGGCGCCCCCACGGACGAGAAGGAGTCCAAGGGCGAGTCCTCGTCCAAGCGAGGGGCTGGAGCCTGCTGTACGCCAGTGGACAGCACTACTTCCACGGACCGATCGAGCTGCCCGAGGATATCCAAGTGCGCGACGAAGCGGAGGAAGACAACAGTCGCCCTATGAGCTTCTTTGAGAGCATCACGCGCCAACACGAGGGCGGCGTGGAGCTTGCCGACATTCCGAGGCTATTGCCGCTGCTGCACGCGCAGCAGGACTCGCTTACTGTAGTCGACGACGTGGTGGAGCTGAGCTCAGGGCAGCGAGACGCCGTGTACCAGATGCTGGAGGTGGGCGAGTTCTTCGTGGAGGAGCTGGCCAAGCCCCGCACGACTGCGAGACTCGAACTCGGCGCGCAGGAGCTGCCGTGGCTGGCTGAAGCTACAGAGAAGAACAACCCGGCCTTCTTCGAGCTGCAGACCCACCCGAACACGAATAATGACCTCGCGAACGCTGGCGTTCGGCTTGTGGTGATGAAGCTCGTGGTGCGTGGCGTGCTGCTCGACATCGTTTACTCCCGAGACTCGTACTTCGCTACGTTGAGAGAGAATGCAGAAGAGATCGCGCTCGAGGACACGTTCGTGCCCAATGTTGCGTGTGCAGGTCCGTGCTACTTGGTGCGGCGCTACAGCGACGAGGACCTCAAGCAGTTGTTGCTGTGGTGCCCCCTCCCCAAGGAAGCTCCGTCGTCTTTTCAGCTGAAGGCGAGCAGCCCTGGCTCAAAGTCTCGTCAAGTTCTCGCTGCCAACGACACGCAGCTCTACTGTCTGATGGCCAAGCGTCCGCAGACGAGAACGAACGTCAAGAAGAAGAAGAAAACGCGCGAGATAGAGTCGAAGAGTAACGAAGAAGACGGGGACGCTGACGATGAATCGGGTGACGTTGTAGACGACGCGGTTGTGTTCCAGTTCAACCAGTTCGTCTACCACGGCAGCGCGCAGCTCCCGACGGCCATGATGGACGACCCTGGAGCTCTCGCTCGACGCGGTTTCCCTCTCCTCCGCGCCCAAGCCAGCGATCTTGCGTTTGCTGGGGTTTACGAAGAGATCTTGGGGCCTGGAGGCGAGCATGAAGCCGAGTTCCCTCGCACCAAGTTCCTCAGTCGCTTCGCCACGGTTCACCGTCGATTCCAGGACGAGGTGGGCTCTGTGTTGCTCGAGCTGCTGCTGGGGGCTCAAAAGTGGGTCAAGGAGTTCATGGCCGAAGTCCCCGCCGCGAGCGGTGGGAACGCGCTCATCGCGTCGCACTTGGCGCGTTGGCTCGAGGTGGAGGACGGCTCCGAGTCCTTCTTCGAGCTCGAGCTCGCGCGCGGCTCGGTCTGTCCCTTTGCCAAGACTGTGGATGAAGATCACGCGTATGGAGAGCAGCAGCCGCTGGACTTGCTGGTCTGGAAGGGGATCGTGCACGACGCGCTGCTCGGCGTCATCTATCGGCGTGGCAGCTTCTTCATGACGCTGCGCCCCGTTGCCGAGTCTTCCGACGTAGTGAGCGACGGCGTGCTAGATGACGATGCATCGGCTCAGCTCTTCGCTGGCGTGGCTTCGCATCTTAACAAGGGGCGGGGATATCTCGTCCGTCGACTGCCAAGCACAGCAGGAACACCCGCGTGGCTGGCTGGAGCCAAGCTGCTGCTGTGGCAGACCAGCCACAGCCTCGACCGAGAGGAACAGGACGAGGCTCAGATCCAGGCGAGCGAGTGCAAGACGCTGTGCAAGGACTGGTTCGAGGACGCCGATGCCAAGGCCCAGTCCAAGCCCCACGCTCTCCGTCCTGTGGAGCTCGCAGGTGATAAAGGTTCCAGTGAGGTGCCCAGTGCGCTGCCCAAGAAGGACAAGGTGGCGCGGCCTCACCACCTCTCGCGTCTTTCGACCAGTGAAGCGCTGTTAGCTTTGCAAGCCAAGGCACAGGCGGCACTGCAACCTGTGCCCTGGGACCTACGCACGGGTCGTCCGCTCTAGCCGATGGATAGTCTACTAAGACTACTGTAGAGAGCTGGTAATACACCATGAAATACAGCACTATCATTTGCTTCATTGAGATGCAGTAGTTTCGCCTGTGAACCTGCCTGTAGGTCGCAGTAGCAGCGTTGGCAGTCGCTGTAGCACTTGCCTGACGCCCAGCATCATGTCGTCATGAGTGAGGAGCTCTCTCGCACTCAGCCCCGACACGGCTGCCAAGATCTTCGAGACGTCCTGCTCGGGCATCGACGCGTCTGCAGCGTAGAGAGACGCTCGAAGGTCGTGGAGCGATACCATAAGCGCTCCTGCATCTCCCAGAGGCTCGTTCAGCTCCAACTCTGTGGCATTGGGCTGCACTTTCCGTCGGATATGAAGCTGAACGTGCTGCCGGAAGGTCAAGAGGTCGTCGAGGCGCTGCATCTTCAGACACTCGGCGAATTGGCACTTGACATGCGGTTGAACCGACCGATAGATCGCGTCCGACTTCGTCTTGGAGCTCTGGTTCGTGCTCACGTGCGGGTGGTGGGCCAACAACGCTGCGTAGTCGACCTGCGGGTGGCCGCGTAGGTCGAGGAGTAGCGCTCGATGCAGTTGACTCAACGCTGCGTCGGATTTCCAGGGAACGTCAGCCGTAGAGTTCGTACTACGTCTGCGAGCGAGACGCGGCCGGGAGGTAGAACGGAGTCGGCCACTTCACTGCTGCCAGGCGGTGTATTGGAGAAGTGCCGGTCGTGATCGACGACTGCGAGGGCTTCGTGCAGCCTCGCGAGTTCTCGGGTTTGATCCCCACGCGCGTCAACCGGGAGTTCCTGGTTGAATACGAGGTGGAAGAGTCGACAGGCGCTCGACTGCGAGCTGAACTGCTCCAAGCCAGCCAGGAAGTTGTACACGAGCTCGACTCGATCCGCGCGGTTGTCTCTTGACCGCTGTAGAAACCGTTCGAGCGCCATCGTGAGCAGCGACGACCCCGAAGCAGACGCCAACGCAGCCTTCGAGCCGTCGTTTGTACTGGAACTGAACGACGCGCGCGTGGTCGAGTGCCGGTGCTGCGCCGCTCGAAGCTGCTCGTCGAACTGGTCCCAGACCTGAGCGATGAGCTGCTCGATCCGCACGCGCGGGAGGAAGAGGTGGCGGACGAACCCGTCGTGCTGCAAGTAGCTGGGCACGTCTTGGCCCATTCCTCGACCCGCTAGAAAATCCCCTCGCGCTTTGGTTAAAGCTGCGGACGACGTCACCAGCTTCTCAGGAGTCGAGTCGTTGAGCGCGAGCAGCTCTGCCGGTTCTGTGAGGAACACGAGTGGACTCTGCGTCTCTCCTTCAGCTTCTCTCTTAGCGGCTAAGAGAGCGAATTGCTGCTGCTGAACTTGCCTCAATCGCTGCGTGATCGTCCCAGCAGTAGCCTCAATGCCTTCAGGGAGCGTTGGCGCGCTGGTGATACCCGCTAGCAGCTCTGGAAGCTCCAATTCGAGGCCAAACCCATCCAAACCCGCCACGAATGCGTGGTTTAAAGCGATATGCTTGCTGTCTTCGTCATTTTGACTTGATTTGACGGTGCTGGTAGGAGCGGACGAACCCGATGCAGCAGTCAGAGCTGTGGAAAGCTCCTGCAGCTCGCGACTCAGTAGAACGATGGTGTTCTTGTCCGCGGCGACGTGCTCTCCATTGCCCTGCTCCTCCAGCGCCGCCACCGTCTTCTTAAGCTCTGCAAGTTCGTCACAGGCGTGGTAATACCGAGCTGTAACCTTCTCCAGGGCCCTCGCATCTTCGAGAGAGCGCTCATGACCAGCCCGGAGACTCTCGTCGTGTCGACGGACGCTGCTAGCTAGCGCCAGCGTGGATCGCTGGGCCACTGCCAGTTTATTCTCCGCCTCGACGACCTTGTCCTTCTCAGCCTTCAGCGCCGCATTGAGCCGAGCGTTCTCAGCCGCGCTCGCGGCGAGCATCGCCTGCGTCTCTGCTAGTCGGCGCTTGAGCGCGAGCAAACGCGCCTTCGCCTCCGCACTGCTGGCGCTGAGCTGTCGAAGACAGTGCGTCTCCACACTCTGCAGTCGCGTGTTGAGCCCCGGGACCATTAAGCTGCGAGCATACAGAGCCTCCACGGCGTGCTCGTACTCGTCGCGGATACGCATCAACACCGGCGCGTACACGTTGAAGCCGTCGATGAGTCGGTTGAGTGCCTCACGAACGACCTGAAGCCGTCGCAGACTCGGCGTTGACGCCTTATTGGGGGTCGACGACTCGCGCTCATTCTCTCCGTCGAGCTCGACCTGAAGGAAGGTCAGTAGCTCCTGCAGCAGAGCTGGTCGAGTTCGACTGTCGTCTACGAGCCGCGTCCGGGTGTGGAGCTTGCGCACTTTTGGTGAGATGGGCGAGAACGGGTCGAGGTCGATGGTTGAGTCGGTCTGTCCTCGCTTGTTGGGGCTCCCAGGGGCGAATGTAAGCGGCCATGACGCGACCTCAGCTCCTCGTGGCTGGTGATGATGGTGCGGAGGCTTGTCGAGGTGGAATTTGCTTGTTGTTGAAGGGGAGTTTAGCTCACGAGCACTTGGTCTTGGAGATTCGCTGGTAATCGGCGGCAGGGAGGAGCTGGTGCTTGTTGTTGCGCCTTTGGGTTGTGCTGGACGTCGAGGTGGCGGACTGGCGAGGCCGATGGCAACGAAATCCATGACTCGGGACGGCGGCTAAAAGGAGGAATCCCATTTAGGCGAGCGGTCGTGCCGAACAACCGTTACCAGGCCCTTCTTGCTGTCAGAGCGGCAGGAGCCATGGGGAACACGCTCAACCTCGAGTCTTCGGACCCGATAGTGAGCGATGACCCGTTGCTCAAGGTGCGCGCAGTGCAGCTTTACCTTGCTTTGCTGTTGAATGAAGTGGCTGACATTTCCCTGGGATTTATGGGCAGGAGTACCGAGCAGGTCGGTCGGAGATCTTTGTGGGACCATTTCAGTGACGAAGTTAACAGAATTCCCCTCTTTGTGTGCGTGTTAATGAACGTTGGTAGCAACCATCGACGACTTCATGGAGGCCAAAGAGAGCTTCGACCAGCTGCAAGCAGCGCTGGGGGACAAGATGACGGTCACGCCGGAGGAGTTCGACGAGGTCTTTTCGCTCATCTGCCAAGACCCGCAGGAGCATTTCGCGCTGTTCGACTCATGGGAAGTCGGCAAGGTGGTGTGTTGCGCGCTCGTCCACTGCGATTGAAGCTTCTGATACTTCATCAAGGTCTCACCAACTCTTGCTTGTGCATTAGGTGGACGTGATGGAGGTCTTCGCGGTGTTGATCGTGTATTGTGACGCGACGATGGAGGAGAAGGCCCCGCTGCTCTTCGATCTCTTCGACTTCGACCACTCCAAGGAGATCTCACAAGACGAGTTGGTGCTGTTGATGCTGTGCACTACCCGCGGACTGTGTAAAGTGGTTGGGATGCCTCGACCCGCCACCGACAGCCTGGAGGCTCTAGCCAGCGACGCGTTTGCCCACATTGACGCTGATCGCAGCGGCCAAATCTCACTGGAGGAGTTTTCCGACTGGGTCCTGCATGAGCGGAGCGCCATGGCGTACCTGGCCAAGTTCGCCAACACGCGCGTGATCTACGAGAACCAGGTCCAGTACGATCTCATGATCAAGGAGATCTGTACGGCCTTCATGAACTTCGCGGAAGTGGATCCCTCCGACGGCGGCAAGAGCAAGGAAGGGCACCAACCTTTGACGTGCTCCGAGGACTTGTGTGAGGAAATGATCCAGCGCTATTGCCCCGCAACTGAGAGGCACGAAATCGCCTTCTTACTGCGTACAATGAAGACCATCATGAGCAAACGGAACGGTGAAGCCAACCAACCAGAGGACAAGGCGCACTCCATGATCTCCATGGACGCGTTCTTCCTCGTTCTATCTCCGTACGCCGCGTTCCTCGCTGCTGATGACGACGGAGAGCACTCGATCAACATCAAGGAGCTCAAGATCTTGATCTGGCTGCTTCGAGGGTCCGAGCCGAGCCAAGCCGTGGTGGACAGCTTCATGAAGTCGCTGGACGACAACCGCGACGGCTCCCTCAGCGCCATCGAGTGGGTCTCGTACGCGCTCGAGGCCAACAAGGAGACCGGGAGTCAGTCGTTTGCGAACCAGATCAACCTGCTCTTTGCCACCGCCGACCTCAACGGAGACGCCGTGCTGTCGTTATCGGAGCTGGATCTCGGACTGAGGTCCATCTTCGCTGACCATTTGGATCGTGTGAAGCCGGCGCCTAAGCCAGAAGCTGCTGCGTCGCCAGAGTCTGCGTGGGAAGAACTCACAGCCCCGGAGCGCGTGGAGAGACGACGCAAGTCGCAGTTTTCCTCTATTACAAGCCTCGTCGCGGAGCTGGCCAAGGAAATCATGCAGGAGCTCGACGCCAACGAGTCGCAGCGTATCGAGTGGTACGAGTTCCGCCAGCACCTCGACTACCTCGAACAGCGCGTGATGGAGATGAAAACCTACATCCAAGAGCACGTATTAGACTCGGAAGACTGAACAGCACGCGCAAATGGCGAGTAAAAGGGTGCAAACAGACTCAAAGTGCACGATAGAGACTGTAGGTAATGAAGAAGTTTGATATAAATGGTTTTTGCTGCTCCTCATCGTTGACGCGCTTGGGCTGTGCCAGCCTACGACGCCTCCAATCCTGCCTCCACTCGACTCGATGGCCAAGCCATAACGCACTTAAGCCCAGATCTTGAGTAGCGTGTCCCAGCTGCCTGTGCACAGTGCCTGGCCGGCCGGGTTGACGCCGAGGCAAGATACGCGGTTCTCGTGTCCGGCGAGCTGGTAGATGTGCGAGCCCGTGGTGCTCAGCACGTCCCAGCAGTAGCAGTTGTAGTCGTCGTAGCCGGCGAAGAGGAAGCGGCCGGACTTGGAGAAGCTCACGGACGTGATGCCGCACAGAATCTTGTCGTTGCTGAAGTTGTTGAGCTCGCCGTACGCGCGGAGGTCGAAGAGGCGGCAGCTCGAGTCGTCCGAGCCCGTGCCCAGCGCGTTGCCACTCGGGAAGAAGTCGACCGAGTTGATGTCGGACTCGTGGCCCTGGAACGTGTGCGTGGTCTTGCCCGTGCGGATATCCCAGACCTTGGCTGTGGAGTCGCACGAACCGGAGATGAACATGCTCGGGTTGTGCGGGTTGATGCTTACAGACATGACGTCGCCCGAGTGTTCGCGGAAGGTGGTCTTGACCTCGCCGCTCTCGACGTCCCAGAGGATGCAGTTGGAGTCGCCCGAGCTCGTGACGATGCTGGCCTCGTCGATGAACCTGCAGCAGCTGAGGTAGCCGTCGTGGGCCGCCAGCTCCTTGGTGGCGCGCATGACCTGCGCCTGCGACAGGTGGAAGATGCTGCAGAGGTTGTCGAGGCCTCCACAGGCCACCATGTTGCGCTGCTTCTGCTCGAAGGCGCACGTCATGACCCAGCTCGAGCGCAGTGGGATGGCCTGGATCTTGTTGGTCGTCTGCGCGTTCCAGACGATGAGTTTGCCGTCCTGCGACGCCGACACGAGGCTCGAGCTGTCACCGCCCCACTGCATGGCGTAGATCTTGCCGAAGTGACCCTTGAGCAGCCTGCGGCACTTGGGCGGGGCCGGGATGGCCTTGGCCCCTGCGCTGGCGTTGGCGCTCTGGAAGCCGCCGTCGGCCTTGGCCTCGCGCGTCTTCTCGATCGTCTCCTTGAGACTCTCGCACTTCTTCTTGAGCTCGGCGGCGTCGGCCATGGCTGATACAGGAGATAGGCGGACTTTAAATTAGCGTTTGCTGGCCACAGGCGTCGGGTGTCGGCGCGGGGCGGCTCGATGCGTAGCGGAGACGCAGGCGCAGCTGTGGACGGAGTTTGGGGCGCGACGGAGCTCGGGGAGGCGCGCGGCCGGGAATGGCGCGACGCGGCGCCACACTTCGCGAGTGGCTGTTGGGGAGGTATTTATAACTGCTGCGACGCTTGGGTCGAGAATATCTTCCATGGAATGTGCGCGTGCGATTGGGCGGGCGCCGGGTGTGGGACGAGCGTGGATTGGAGGAAATGGAAGAGTAACAATAGCAACAATGGAAAACGAACCGCGGCAAGTACAGCATTGGAGCTTTGCAAGGGCAGCGCTCGCTTGCCATACCTACGGACACTCAAGAAGTGCATGACATTTAGTTGTACGCCTCAATTTCTTTGGGAGTACAGGTTGCACTTGTTGGCGTCAGAGCGTTCCATAGGGAAGATGTTGGCTTCTTACGCCTGTACATCAGATGTACTGTACTACATCTATGGATCAATCACGAATATAGAAACATCCTGTCTTGCTCTCATGGTCCAGTATTGCGCGTTCTACTCGAACTTTCCGAAGTCGATTGATTGAATCGACCGAGCCAAATCGCCAGCAAACCGCCCGAGATCTTGATTTGACTTGAGTTTACTATGTACGCAATAAAGTACGAAATAAGAAGTCGACGAGGCCGTCTCGGTCGATTCCAAAAGACTTGACGTTTGTATTCAGCGATTTCAAGCCATATGGTAAACCGACCCGAATCGGCAATATTGGCCAGAATTCACAATATTACTTAAGTACGAGAAGACAAGAAGAGAACAGACAGTCGAGTGAGCGGTACACCGTACCACATATTGAAGTGAATTAACCAATGAGAGGTATAAAATTAATATTAGATGTCCGTAAGGTTAATTTGGGATAAATATGCAGCATCATCCTTTCCAATTAAAGGTCAAGACCGTACTTATACAGGATCATTTCTATAGTACCTTCTTTTCTACTTGACTTTCCAAGTAGACAGCCTCAATAACTTTGATGATCGTATTCGACTTCATTCATTGACTCGGGATGTCAGTGGTTTGCAGTGCTGGGTCCTCTTTTGGACTCGGTCTCCCGCATTGATGAACGTCCGCTGTCGCTATTCCAAGGCAGCGTGAGTGAGTGGAGTGATATGAGAAGTTATTGATTTTCCTATTATTTTTATTCACATATCTTTACCAGCCGAACTGCAACTTTATCTTGGTTCCTTCCCCTCTCCTATCGGCTTCACCGTCTACACGTTCTTTACTACAATCGCACAACGAGTGAGAACCTACACTGTCGGGGCTTCCGCGAGTGGATACTTGCTGATAGATTGTTCACTTCTCAATCGGAGTGCGATTTGGCCCATAAACAGTACTTCCCCTTCGGTGCCAAGTCCAATCGACGCCTCCACATCTACTGAGTATGTAGATACGGAGATGTCAGCAACGTCCGCCACTGAACCTGCCCCAGCCGTCACATCGCCGGTGACTGTGACAACTGAATAGCTACTGCAGTTTGATGGTGCCTGTAGGCACAATCCGGGCTCCGGTGGCGCCGGTGCTGCTTTGTTTAACCCGTCTGACACGGTAGTATGGACAGTATTCGGCTACATGCCAAGCCAAGCTGAAACTAACAACACCGCAGAATATACGACGCTCCTACTCGGAGTGACAGCTTCTGCCGATCATGGCGTGCAACGTCTGCATGTTGAGGGCGACAGTATGCTGATCATCCAGCAACTCCGCGGGATCCACCAAACTCGCAATACCCGTCCGCGTAGCCTCCGCAACCAGGTGAAGTTGACGCTACGCCGCCTCGTGCAAGTTTCTCTACATCACGTTGACAGACAAGCCAACCAACATGCAGACCGATTGGCAAGCAGTGCCCTCAACTGCCGCCGAACGGAGGTGGTCTATGGTGTCCACCCGACCGGAGTAAGGTTCTACATCTACACAGGTTGTAGACGTCGCTTCGTGAGGTGATAACGGAGGCCGACGCTACCACCACAGACACCGTCATGACCGACACAAGCGATGATGTGGACCACGGTGACATTGACCGTACTTACACAGGATCATTTCTATAGTACCTTCTTTTCTACTTGACTTTCCTAAACCTAACCCCGAGACGCCGATGCCGCCGCCGTTGAGCGCGTCTCCGTCCACCCGTTCGCGTTGCGCGAGCGCCGAAGATGGAGACGAGTTCTACGACGCGATCGAGTGCCCTCCGTCCCGCGCGCTGCAGGTTGGCGGAAAACGCCGCCGCCTCAACGATGTTGGAGACGACTGCGACGTGAGCGAGCTTGTCGACACGAACGAGGATTGCCCCCGTGCCCCAGCGCCCAAGCCATCCGCGGCTAGCGCCTCCCCAGCCTCAGTTCTGGCCGTGTATGTGCACAATGCGCAGCACTTTGAGTGCACGCTGTGCAAGTACACCGCTCCAAGCTTCGCCTCGCTGTCGCGACACCGTGACTCGCGTCACCGCCGTACTGTCTTCTTGGACCGATTCTCGGCCGGATGCGCATGCGGCAGGCCGGTCGCTACGAGACTGGCGGCCGCCCGTGCAGCGGGGCTGCCGTAGCTTTAGCGTCAGAGGAAGACGTAACAGACTCACAGAGTCGCGGCTAAAGATAGCCCGTTCTAATACCAGAACGCACGAGTCCGTACTCCCTACGGACTCCAAGAGTCAACCCTTAACTCTTAGCTGTGAATCTTCAAACTGAATGTATTTCTCTTATCGCGGCAGAGCCGCCTTCGGTGTAAATGTATCTGGTTCACTATCTAGCATAGTGAACCCTAGTCATATGCATAATCTGTGGCTCTGAAGCCATGTACTGATTCTCCTACTGAAATAGGTTAGACAGCGTGCACCACACAAGCCTGTGTGTGCCACACTTCGTAACCCTTCGGGTAACATTCGTGTAACCCCGTTACACCTCCCCCACCAAACCGTGGACACGGGTGTCCACGCTTAACGGTCAACGACCGGGTCTTGTTCCGTCAAGCCTCCTTCTCGAACGAGTCAATCCACATCGTGTGGACGTCTCTGAGAACTTCTCGGCGCAACGCGCCCTCACATGACTTCAAGTCATAACGCCTTTTGGTCTTTCGACCGCAGAAACCCTCTCGCGAGGTCCGCCTCGGAGCCTCGCTCCTCTCGCGCTTCGGCACCTCGTGCCTGCGAACTCCCAAGCTCCCCGGCGCAGGTGCGCACACCGACCGCGCCTCCCAGGCTCTCGGTCTCTCAGTACTTCGCGGCGCAACGCCTCAAGCCACGCTCGCGGCGAGCACGCCCCAGCTCCTCGAGCACTAGCCCATCCGACCATGGACCTCAAAGATCTCTTCGGAGATGAGGAGGAGGGCGAGGTGGACTACAGCGAGTCCGATGTCGGCTCTCCGAGCCATGAGGGTGAAGCAGCGTCCCCACAACGCTCCCCGAACCGCCGCGACGCTTCGCCCACGTCGCCGGCACAACGCGGAGGTGGCACGTCGGCCACAGTTGGCTCGTCGAGCTCCCGCGACCAAGAGCGCCGCGCGCGAGTGTCTCCTGCGCGCTCGTCGAGCCATCCCTCTACCGAGCGCACTGCGCTGTCGAGGGAGGAGCCGCGGCCACCGCTGCGCACTCCAAATCCGTTCCTGAACGCTCTTCCGGGCTCCGCGAGCTGCGCGAGCTCACTGAGTCACGGTACTCTCCGCCTCGTGCGGGGAAGTGCCCTTGGGCCCCGTCATCTCCAACCCTTTGGACGAGGCTCAATCCGAGCAGGTTGCGGCGCAGCTGGCCTCCATGCGCTCCCAGCGCCCCGAGTTGCGGCCCCTGCTGAACCCCAGCACCGCCGAGTACGGCTTCCGGCCTCGTGACCCCGCGGAGGCATGCCGCCAGGCTTTCCAGCCGACGCTGGCTCAGCATGTCATTGGGCCTGCGGCCCGTACTCCGGAGGAGATCGCTCTTCGAACGTCTCTACGACAGCGACTCTTGACTCCACAGTCTACGACTGTCTCCGAGTACCGCGAGCGGTTGCGCCTGCAAGGCAAGGGGTTGTCCGTGCCCGCAATGCGGACGTACCCTGTGGTGCTCAGCCCGGGCGAAAGCCTGATCGAACACGAGGCTCAGTTCGAGCTCTGGGCTGAGAAGAAGAAGAAGCTTAGCTCCATGGATGCTCTTCGAGCTAGCTTCAGCGAAGTGGATGTTCGTATCGAACGCAAGCTCCGCTTCGACTTTGCGAAGATCCGAGCCAAACGCAGCCTCTCGGCTAACGCTCAGCCGCAGACCCATTCTAGCGCTGCGCGCTTCGCTCCTTTGAGCCCTCCAGTCGCTCCTACCCGTGAGGGAGTGAGCGCTGTGGCTCAGGGCCAACCCCGGAGCAATGTGGCTGACCCAGCAGCTCCCCAGCCTATTGCCGGGAAGCGCGGGACGGCCGGCATGCCGGCCTCGAGCCCACGGGGCGCTGGTGATCAAGCCGATCAAAAGCGTCCACAACGTCTGGGCAGTCTTGGCGAAGGGGCACCTCAAACTCCCATGAGTTCTCTGAGTGTGGGTACCCTCGCCACTTTACCAGATACTGGTTTTGACCCCGGCACCGCCGCTTCGCCAGCAGGCGCTCCACATGGTAGTGAAGGTTCCCTTGCTCATCGAGCAGCGCCGGTGGAGGACGCACCAAGCCGCCTCGCGACGTTTGATGAGCTGTTCGAGGTTCAGCAACAGACGACTCGCCTTCGGGACCATGTCCAGGATGTCGATGCGCGTCTCGCGCGTACTGCCACGGAGCTCGACGAGCTTGCTCGGGACTTGAGCTGGGTTCAAGTGCCTCGCGAGGTCTGGGACCGGCTCCGACACTTGGAGAGCTGGGTGCAGTATTATGGCGATCGCGACGATCGTCGTAGCCAGGAGCTCTCCGAGCTTCGGCGTCAGCAGGCCGCATTGCAGGGTCAGATTGACCTTCTGGCCCGCATGCAGGACCCGCCCGCTGCGCCTCCTGCGCCGGTGGCCCCTGTGCCTGCGGCACCTCCGACTCCGACCCTGCCCTCAGGGCTCGCGGCACCGCCGATGCCGAGCCTTCCGCCTGTGCCTGCAGTGCCTGCGATGATGGTCGCGTCTGTGACGCCTGCGACTGCGTCCTCGACGCTCGCGACCTCCGCGCCTGCGACCTCGTCGCCCTCGGTGCCTCCATTTGCACCTGCGTCGGGTCATGGTACGGCTTGAGCAAGCCCACGTAGAAGACGGGGTGCGTCCGCATCTTCTTCGGAAGATTGAGCGTGTACGCAAGGCCCTTCCTGGCCACGACCTTGAAAGGTCCAATGAAGCGCGGGCGCAACTTCGTCTTGAAGACAGCGGACACTGCATGTGTAGGTAGGTTCTTAGCATTTAGCAATACCAGGTCCCCGACCTCATAACTGTCAACATTGCCTCTGCCTTTAGCATCCGCATGTTCCTTTTGCTTGTCTTGGCTCTCAGCCATTGCGTCACGCACGTGTCGTAAGACACTCAAGCGCGTCGACAAGAAAGTGTCAACCTGTTTACGAACAGTAGCCGGGCTGACATCAGCTAGCCGATCAGCTAAATCGGCTTCCCCTCCCCCACCAAGCCCGAGGCCACCACGTGGCGGCGTCAGCGGGACGCGGGGATGGGACAAGCTGTTCACGTAGAACGGCGTGTAGCCGGTCGAGGCATGCACGGCGTTATTCAACGCAAACTCAACGAGTGGCAGCATAGCGCTCCAACGCTTCGGCGTCTCAGCGCAAATGCTGCGGAGCACGTCTTCGACGACGCGATTCACTCGCTCTGTCTGACCATCGGTCTGCGGGTGATCCGCCGTGGACATGTCCAGCTTGGTGCCAAGCACCGCAAAAACCGCGCTCCAGAAGTTGCCCGTGAAGCGGGGTCTCGGTCCGAGACAATCGACTCAGGGAGTCCATGTTGTCGAAACACTCGGTCCAAGAACAGCGTTGCTGTACCCTTACCATCGATGGTATCCGGCACAGCCGCAATGTGAGCCATCTTGCTCAGTCGGTCTACAAAGACCACGACTCCAGTGTTGCCCGCCGCATCCGCCGGCGAATGGAACACAAAGTCCATACTCATGGATTGCCAACAGCCCGAAGGGACAGGCAAGCTTGCCAACGGGGCTGCAGCATGGGGTGACGACTTCACTCGCTGGCACGTCTCGCACGTGCGCACATAAGTGCTCGTCCACTTGTACATCTTCGGCCACCAGTAGTGGGTGCTCACCGAGCTGTAGGTCTTCTCACGGCCAAGATGGCCAGCCACCGGCGTGTCGTGGGCCTCATAGAGGATACGATACTTCAGGTCCTCATCATGAGGGATGACCACGCGTGGCGTGTCCTCGGAGCCAGTGCTGTAGAACAGCAGGCCACCATCGAGGGTGTAGCGATGCAAACGCGCGCGCACTCGCGCCGACAATTCAATGTCCGAGTCTTGAAACTCCTTGCTCCCGAGAGCCTTCAGCAACGCGACACAAGTGTCATCCTTGGCATAAGCCGTTCGGATCAGATCCGGTAATGACGAAGTCACGGTCGTTACATGAGCCAGCTCATAATCCGGCCTGCGCGACAGCGCGTCCGCGAGACATTCTGCCTGCCAGGCTTGTACTTCACCTCGAAGTTGTACTCCGCGAAGAAGGACAGCCAACGGGCCATCCTTTGCGAGAGATGAGGCGACTGAGTCGCAGTGCGTAACGACGCGTGATCCGTGTAAATCACGAACGGCTGAGAGCCCAACAGGTGAACCCTGAACTTGACGAGCGCATACTTCATCGCAAGTAGCTCTTTGTCATGGACAGGATAGTTCTTCTCAGCAGCCTTCAGCTGACGAGATTCGAACGCCACCACGCGCTCGCGCCCCTCGGCGTCTGCTTGTAGCAGGGCACAGCCGATGGCAAAGTCCGAGGCGTCACAGACGACACTAAACGGACGAGCGGGGTCTGGCAAAGCCAGAATAGGCGCATGAAGGAGACTATCCTTAATTGCCGCAAACGCATCTTGATGCTCGGTGTTCCAACACCACTCCGCGTCCTTCTTCAGGAGATTGGAGAGTGGCCGAGCCATCTCAGCGTAATTCTCGCTGTACTTGTGCAAGTAATTGGCCAAGCCAAGCCACTTTGCGAAGATCCTTCTGGTTCTGGGGAACCGGCCAGTCAACAATGGCCTTGACCTTGACCGGGTCGGCCCTCAGGCCACGCTTCCCGATGAAGCACCCTAAGAAGGGAATCTCTTCTGCTCCGAAGATGCATTTGTCAATGTTGGCATACAACTTGTTTTGACGCATGCACTCGAGCACAGCACGCAGGTGCTCGACATGATTCTCCATATCAGTCTTCCTGTGCTCCGCACGACTGTGGACAAAGATGTCATCGAAGTACGTCTGCGCGTACGCCCGATGGGGCCGGAAGAGCTGCGTCACAAGACGATTGAACGTCGCTGGCGCGTTCGAGAGCCCTTGGGGCATCACCAACCACTCCCAGAGCATGCCGCTTGGAGTACTCACCGCAGTGAGAGGAATGTCGCTCGTTCTCATGAGCAATTGGTAGTAGCCATCGACCAAGTCGAGCGCACTGTACATCGTACATCCTGCCATGTTGTTCTGAAGAACGTCCTTCCGAGGAATCGGCGTCTGCGCCGGAATGGTGGCGGCATTCAGCTTGTTAAAGCATGCACAATACGCCACTTGCCATTCGGCTTTCTGACACAGAACGTCGGCGTGGAGTGAGGAGACTTACTCTCACGCACCATGCTCCGCCTCGTGCTTCGCACGGAAGAACGCGTCAATGACGTCACACTGCTCCTTCGGCAGAGGCCACTGCCTCGTCACGCAGTACTTCGTTCCCGGAACGAGATCAATCTCATGTCGAACACCTCGATCCGGAGGTAGCCCCGAGGGCGGTTCCTTCGAGACCACGTCTTGATAATCCTTCACCACGTGGTACAAGGGGTCCGACGGATCCTTCAGGATCGCCGATCCGCTTCGCGCATTCAGCGCCTTCTTAGTGTCCTCCAGGACAGCTTCATCCAGAAGCGAGGACGAGTTCAACTCTTCTTCAGGTCGTATGACCACCACCTCCGCCAAGTCTCCAGCCTTCAAGGCTTCGCCCAACTCGGCCAAGGACATCTCGTCCAGCTCCAGGAGAGCAGATAGTGAGGGCAAGTCGGTGAGACTGACATCTCCGTCGACGACGCCCGTCACCCATTCACGAGTGTGTAGAGCTGCTCGCTCTTGTGTGGAGCCTCACCGCTCGGCACACCCTTCTCGACTCGTGAGACCGCAGACGCCTTGCGTCGCGCCGCCAGCGCTTTGCGGCGCTGCCGCCTCTTCATGGACACTGTCCGCCCAGAAGAGCTCCGTGATTTCGCGTGCTTCTTGACGCCAGGTATCACCACCTCATTCAGCTCCAGAGGAGCACCAGTGTCTTGATCGACACTCAGCGAAGGGCTGCACGACCCGCAGCCTCCACTCAGTGGATTACGTGCCACTCCACGATCTTCATCCGGGCAGAGCCCCTTGTCCCTCGGCATCGTGCCGACCGCGCCGTCGCTGGCACGCAGCAGGGCGTCGCCCTCAGACGCACACCCGCTCAGCGGAATTAGTGCCGCTCCACATCCTTGATCCGGGCAACGCCCACCTTCACTCGACCTCTCGTCGACCGCGCCTTCACTGGCACGCAGCAGGGCGTCGCCCTCAGACGCACACCCGCTCAGCGGAATTAGTGCCGCTCCACATCCTTGATCCGGGCAACGCCCACCTTCACTCGACCTCTCGTCGACCGCGCCTTCACTGGCACGCAGCAGGGCGTCGCCCTCAGACGCACACCCGCTCAGCGGAATTCGTGCCGCTCCACCTGCCGTCCACGAGCCACGCTCGGAACGCTCGTTCTCGACACACGCAGTGTCCATCAACTCGGAAACTCCAATGTTCAGCACATTGACCGACTCGGTCCAGTGCTCGCGCCAGAAGCGCTTCTGCTTCCCTAGCAGAGGTGGGTTCATGACTCGCCAATGCTCCACCAGGAGAGAAGTGCGTAGCACCAAGGGTCTTCGACCTCCAATCTATCCAAGGCTCATGGCGTTCCAGCCACGCCATACCAAGGATGAGATCATATCTCGAATCGAGGTCTAAGACCAGACAGCGTTCCACGCTATCAAAATCTAAAAACTTCACGCCCAAGTCCACAGGGACTTTAGGCACCGTGACACGAGTGCCCGTCGCGAGACGAACAGTGACGATGTCACTCCCACGCGCTACCAGCGCCTCAGCATAAAGCTGACTTCCGTCCATCGTGGAACGCCGGGCGTAATTACCCGACGCTCCCGAATCGATCAAAATCGTCCATGGCTTTGTGAAGCCCTTCACCCAAGCCTGGACAACTAGCAAGCCCGGCTTGCACACACGTTCCGTGTTATAGAGTACAGCTCTCTTCGGGGCTAAGTCCTGTCGACCTCCACCTCGCCGAGGTTCAATAGAACTTAGTTCCTCCCCAGTAGGCCGCCCCGCGCCTACTGGGTTTTCTCGTTTCCCGAGACGAACCAGAGCCCTGGCTCGAACCCGAAGAGCGGCTTGACGAAGCCTGGCGCTGCAAGCGCAGCGGACATCCGGCGCGCAAGTGACGCGTGTCACCGCAGATGAAGCATCGGCGGATGCCGCGCCGCTGCTCAGCAGCCCGAAGCTCGGCTTCTTCGTCTTCAGCATAGCTGAGGTCCATAGGCTCCGGACCATTCGACGAACTGGTGTGAGGAGCGTTCCACCCAAGTCTTGACGACTTAAAGTTGTGCTCCGCGTTCAACGCGATGCTCACAGCCTCTTCAAAAGAGCTTGGGTGAGTGCGGAAGACTTCCGTCCTGGCCACGCCAGTGCGAAGTCCTTCCATAAACACCGTGACGATGACTACTTCAGCCAGAGGCTCGGCAGACATGCCCGCAATGAGAGTTCTCAACTCCTGGACATAGTCCACCAAATCCTTCTTGCCTTGTCGGGTAGCCAGGAAGCGTGAGCGCACGCGATACGCCTCGTTAGGCGGAGCGAACACTCGGGACAGTTGCTGCTTCAGCTGGTCCCACGTCGGGAAGGCCGTGTCGACCGACGTCCCTGACGTTAGTGCCCACTCTCTCGCTCGCCCACCAAGCTTCGAGATAGCTAGCGCCACGCGCTGCGACTCCGTCCGGAGTAGAGCTGAGCTCATAGCCATCTCGACTTCACGGGTCCAAAGCATTGCTTTCCCTTCCTTGCCTTCGAAGGTCTTCACGCTCAACATGAGCGGCTTGGGTCTTGTTCCCGCGTCGGATGACGTAGCGGGCGCTTGCGGCGCCACGGCCGTCGCCATCCTCTGCTGGAGGTGCTCCAACAGAGCATTCTCGTAGCTGGAGAACGCCTCGAGGCGCGCATTCACCGCGTCGGGGCCTTGTTGCGCCAGTTGCGTCACGCCCTCCGGGCCCAGCAAGGACATAAGCTTTTTAAGCGCATCCTGCTGGTTCGGGGCAAGTGAGCGAACTGCTCCATTCTCCACAGAGGGTCAGTCTATCCAGACTCAGGTGTCGGATTGACTACAAGTGCTACCAAGTGCAGCGGGGCTGCCGTAGCTTTAGCGTCAGAGGAAGACGTAACAGACTCACAGAGTCGCGGCTAAAGATAGCCCGTTCTAATACCAGAACGCACGAGTCCGTACTCCCTACGGACTCCAAGAGTCAACCCTTAACTCTTAGCTGTGAATCTTCAAACTGAATGTATTTCTCTTATCGCGGCAGAGCCGCCTTCGGTGTAAATGTATCTGGTTCACTATCTAGCATAGTGAACCCTAGTCATATGCATAATCTGTGGCTCTGAAGCCATGTACTGATTCTCCTACTGAAATAGGTTAGACAGCGTGCACCACACAAGCCTGTGTGTGCCACACTTCGTAACCCTTCGGGTAACATTCGTGTAACCCCGTTACAGCCCGCCACTCTCTTGCGTGCCCAACCACCGTGGTAACCCTACTGATGCCGACAGCGGCGGCGGTAGAAGCATCAAGCTTCGCCGTCGGTGCTGTCGACGCAACCGTCGACGTTGCGGCCCCCACCGCTCCCGTTTCGACCCCCCAACCACCCCACGAAGAACCAGAAGGACCCCCATCCCAGCCGTCTGCGCAGTCTACAGAATTGCAGTCGGAGCCGGCAGTGGAGCGGCCCTCCTCTCGCTGGGGACGATCGCTTCCGCGAAATTTGGTCGCCACCCGAGTGGCGTTCCAGATTGCTGACCGCCTTGGGGAATCCATCCGAGGTGGGATCGGCCATTGCCACGTGACATAATTGCTCAACGAATTGCTACACGTCTTGGATCAAGCCCCCTTCTCTCGACGTCGATGCCTCCCATCGCGCCGTTAGCAGCTTCTGACCCCGTAACCAATCCGAGCTCAACGCAGACGACCGCTCCTGAACCGACCCAGGCCGACACACACGATGGCGCTACCCGATTGGGAGCCCCGCCGGAGCAAAACAATACATGCACTGTTAGGCCAAGTACTGGTGCTGCCAGCGGTACCATCGACATGGCTGACACGGTTCCCGCCAGCAATACCGACGTCGAGATGGCCGTCGGCGACTCCGAGCCCCCAACGAGCGAGGCGACCACCACCGGCGAGTGGTTACTGCAGTTTGATGGAGCATGCCGTAAGAACCCCAATCCGGGGGCGCCGGCGCAGTGCTGTCTAATCCTGAGGATGTGGTAGTATGGACAGGTTCACTCTATATGCCTGACGCCGGAGAGACCAACAATACGGCGGAATATACCGCACTTCTGCTTGGGGTCCGCGCAGCTGCTGACCATGGAGTACGGCGCCTCCGAATAGAAGGCGACAGCAATCTCGTTGTTCAGCAGGTGCGCGGCCGCTACCGAACCAACAATTCGCGGCTAAGTGGGCTGCGTAAGCGGATTATGGCCGAGCTCCGGCGGTTCGAACACTATTCGCTACATCAGATAGACCGCCAGCGAAATGGACAGGCCGACCGTCTTGCCAATCGCGCGCTTGACCGGCGAAACTCGCGCTCTGAGTGTGGCATCCACCCGGTGGGTATGGGCTGCACGTCTATGGAGATCGATCCGTCACGACCCCTGGCCACTGTCGCCTTGCAGCCACCGGACAATCCTGATTCCCAAGATGTACCCATGTTCGACGCACCTGTGGAGGACGGACCCCACGCTGATGCTGACGATGGCGAGATCTACGCGCCCATGCAGGTCAGCGCAGGCGCAGTCCCCAATCGTCGCCCGCGTCTACGGCTTCGGGAGCTGAAGGACGACGAAGAAGCAGCGGCGTGTGCAGACATGGAGCGGCTTGGTGTGGCCTTAGCGGCGAAGATCACCGATGCAGTAGACTGGAGTGCCGCTGAAGGCTACATTACCGCTCTTCCATACCTGATCTACGAGAAGTTGCAGCCATACACAGCCGCCGCACCGTCGCCAGCAGCAGCGCCACATGACCGCTCATGCTCGATCGAGCAATGTGCTTTCCTCGGCGCATCGCCGTCGCCTGCGGCCGGCACGAAGCCACGGCGACGGCAGCACAAGAGAAAACGACCCCGCGCAACTCGAACTTCAACAGGGAGAAGCGTATCGATGAAGCATTAGACAATCTGTACGCTATGGAGCGTAATAGCACGAGTACTCGCCACGACATACGCAAGGCGCGGCGCCGGGTTGGCCGTATTCGCCGATCTCAAGAACAGCAACGCCTCCGCCATCGTTTTAATACTGCTGAAAAAGACTGCGTGGCGGAAATCCTAAAACGTGCAGCAGTCGCCAGGGCGCGAGGGAAATCAGCGGCAGCTCACCCGAAAGTGGCTCACGACAGCGAGGAAGACGAGGATCCCGGTTGCCCCCTCTCCGGCGAGCAGCTCTGGCAGTATTTTGATGGTGTCAACACGCCGCGCTCCGAGTTTGACCCGCAAGCCCGCGTCGGAGCAGCCTTTCGTGAAGCGGTGCAGAACTTGCCGGCTGCTACGTCGCTGCCTGAGCTTCTAACCCAGGCCCCGTCGGAAGAGGACATCGAGACGCAGCTCAACCGAGTCAATGTGCGCTCCAGCCCTGGCTTGGATGGAGTTGGCTACGATATCTACCGACGGTTTGCAGCACAGCTTCTTCCCCCACTCGCTGCAGTGTTCGCATGCTGCTGGGAGCACAAGCACATCCCCCAGAGCTGGAAGATGGGCACGGTTCGGCTGGTCTTCAAGAAAGGATCTCGCAAGGACCCAAGAAACTGGAGGCCAATTTGCCTGCAGCAGTCGATTTACAAGTTGTACGCGGGAGTGCTGGCAGGACGCTTCACACGATGGCTGGATGCTAATGAGCGTCACGCCCCAGCTCAAAAAGGTTTTCGATCTGTCAATGGCTGTGGAGAACATAATTTTGTGGCGTCGACTCTGATTGATCAAGCGCGCCGAAAGCACCGCGAGCTCCGGGTCATTTGGTACGACCTCAAGAACGCATTCGGCAGCGTTCTACACGATCTGTCGTGGTACATTCTCGAGTTGCTAGGCGTTCCTCCGGATTTTGTTGGCCGCTGTCAGGGAATCTATGATCGTGCTGCCTTTGTTGTCGCCAACGCGAAAGATGGACCATCAGCTCCGGTGTCGCTGCGTGTTGGAGTGTTTCAAGGCTGCCCGCTTAGTCCCCACCTTTTTACGGCTGTGGTTACTCCGCTTTTGCTCGCGCTCGATAAGCTAACAGGTGCCGGAGTGACGCTATCTGGCGAGGATCGACCGGGAGTGTGCGCATTTGCAGACGACTTGAAGGTCTTCAGCACGAGCAAGGCAGGCATCGACCAGCAGCACAGGCTGGTTACAAAGTTTTGCGGTGGACGGGCCTCCAGGCTAATCCCTCGAAGTGCCGCTCGCTCTCCGTCACGCGCAACACGCACTGTAATCTGGTTTCAGGTGATCTAGATGCTCAACTGGATGGCGAAGCGATTCCGAACTTGACTTTGCACGAGGCATACACCTACCTCGGCATTGGCGACGGTTTTGATCATGCCATGAGCCGAACCGAGATGAGCCCGGCAATTGCGGAGCTCAAGCGCGACACCACCGCTCTTCTCCACTCTGGGCTCGCGCCATGGCAAGTCGTTAAGGCTGTGAAAACGTACCTGTATCCCCGCGTTGAGTATGCGCTACGGCACCTTCGTCCGTTCAACCAGCAGCTGGCCGGCTTCGACAAACATCTGGCGCGTGGACTGCTCAACCTCTTTCGCCTGCCGTCAGATTCTACAAGGGCGTTTTTGTATGCGCCCGTAACCCGTGGCGGCCTCGGACTACTTCCGCTGACGGAACTCCATGCAGCTCTACAACTAGCCTATGGGTGGCAGGTATTGCACTCACCGGACGCTTCGATTCAGCGTATTGCTCGGACTCAGCTTCGTGATATTGCTGCTGCGCGACACCACCTCGACCACGACTATTGGAAGACCCGCTCGGACGAACTCGCGGAGATGCTGCTGAACTCCAAGCTGGGCGAGTCTGTACATGCACCGAAGAAGAGGAACTCGAGCGATATCGGTTCTCTTTGGGTTGACATTCAACGCCATTTAACGTCGTTCGATTTGCAATTTGAAACAGCGCCAGCGGATGCCGTCACGGGGACCCCAGCTACCGCTCTTCAGCTTCAAGTTCCCCACTACAAAGGCTGGCTCGACTACAAGACTGTTCTTCGGCAGCTCAAGATGCACATGAAATACCGACACTACCACCGCTGGACGCAGATGAAGGACCAAGACCGGGTCGCCCGATCGATTGGCGGCGCTGGAAGTGCGTTTTGACTTGCCCACGCGGTCTCTGGGAAGCGGACTATCGCTTTGCCATCGCTGGTCGACTGAATCAAATCGACACCAACAGCGTGCTGAACCGCAAAAGGTTCGCGCGCACGCAACGTGCAGACACCCTGGTTGCTCATGGAAAGAAACGCTCGGTCATGTACTTGGACACCGTCCTGGTACCGAAGGTGCTGTACGTGGCCGACATGACGACGTCCTCAAGCTAATTTCCAACGCTATCGAGGCGTCTCCGCGCGGCAGCCACAACCAGGTCGAATTCCTAGTCGACCAGACAGTGCCAACGCTCCCAGGACCAGCTCTTCGCCCGGATTTGCAACTCTACAATCGTGCCAAGCGCACTGTTTCCATCGTGGACCTCGCCGTCACCTACGAAGACCATCGTAGCGACTCTCCTGGTAGCTCGTCACTTGCTCGCATTGCAGACCAGAAGTGCAAGAAATATTCCAGTGTGAAGAGGCATCTCGAGCGACAAGGTTGGTCAGTTCAACTATCTGCACTCGTATACGGAGCACTTGGGTCTGTGGCGCAGGGCAATCACAAGGTGTTGACTTCGGAACTCGGGCTCCTTAAAAGGGACGCCAAACGTCTCGATCGGCAAATATCAGCAGCGTGCATCCAGAGTAGCCGACAGATTTGGGCGGATTTTTGCAGGCAGAACAGGCAGCGACAGCACACAAGGAAGCGGGGTGGTCGGGCGACGGAGATCGGGGGGTCTCCGTCGAGTGGCCGCAACTAAGACGAACTCAGGCCAGAATGGCCAACAAGGGCCCCACCCTTCAAGGGAACTGCCCTCAAAAACTCGATTAGTCAAGGCATATCCTCTACAAGCGACGACCAGAACCAATTCACTCCGTAGTTAGCCCATTTGACAAGAGCGATTTACTAATTGGTAACACGAAGCCACTTCAGCCTCAATAACTTTGATGATCGTATTCGACTTCATTCATTGACTCGGGATGTCAGTGGTTTGCAGTGCTGGGTCCTCTTTTGGACTCGGTCTCCCGCATTGATGAACGTCCGCTGTCGCTATTCCAAGGCAGCGTGAGTGCGTGGAGTGATATGAGAAGTTATTGATTTTCCTATTATTTTTTATTCACATATCTTTACCAGCCGAACTGCAACTTTATCTTGGTTCCTTCCCCTCTCCTATCGGCTTCACCGTCTACACGTTCTTTACTACAATCGCACAACGAGTGAGAACCTACACTGTCGGGGCTTCCGCGAGTGGATACTTGCTGATAGATTGTTCACTTCTCAATCGGAGTGCGATTTGGCCCATAAACAGTACTTCCCTTCGGTGCCGATTCCAAGTCCAGTCGACGCCTCCACATCTACTGAGTATGTAGATACGGAGATGTCAGCAACGTCCGCCACTGAACCTGCCCCAGCCGTCACATCGCCGGTGACTGTGACAACTGAATAGCTACTGCAGTTTGATGGTGCCTGTAGGCACAATCCGGGCTCCGGTGGCGCCGGTGCTGCTTTGTTTAACCCGTCTGACACGGTAGTATGGACAGTATTCGGCTACATGCCAAGCCAAGCTGAAACTAACAACACCGCAGAATTGGGAGTTTCAGGATCTGGAAGTTGAGATCGCCGGATTTAGGAGCCGTGCCGGACAAGGCGCCGAGTGGGGCGGGCGTAACCACCGCCGCCAGTCGCGCCGGCTCGGCATTTCCAGAGTCGCCGCCTTCGCAGCACAAACACCCAACCTTCTGCTCAAACACTCGTTGTTAGCATGTCGACCCTCCGTCCACCGTCTCCACGCCGGCCGGCGGCGGTCCCACCGCCACCCCAGCGACGGAGCCTGCGTCTGCGCCGGCGACAGCGTCGTCGTCACCGCCCGCCACCGGGGCCCCTGTGCAGCGCCAGTCCGCCATCGTCGGCTGTGACGCCAACGGCCCCGGCGGTGCCGTCCGGGTCTGAACCCCGCTCCCAGTCGCCACTGCGCCGCCGCCCGAAGCCTCCCTGCCCGCCCGCGCCAGCGCCCGTATCGCCAAACGGAAGCAAACAGCTGAGGAGCTGGCGGAAAGTCGACGCCCTAAAGAAGCGTCTCACTGTCCGGTCCACCCCGCCGCGGCTGTGCCACCGTCATTACCAGCTGGTCAGACGGCTGGGTCCGCCGCTTCCGGCGCGGTAGCACCGTCGTCTACACCTACACCCGTGCCGGCGCCCGGCCTGGCCTGCGCTGCAGCTCAGCCTGCGGCGGCGTCCTCGGGGACCCCGAAGCCGAAGCGCGCTCGAAAGACGGCCAAGTCGGGGGACGCGTCGACACGCGCGGCAGCGGCCGCCAAACCGGCCGCTAAGCCACTCGGCCAGTCCAAACGCGCACCCATCGACGCCCAGTCTACGTCCAAGGGCGCTGCCCGCGTCGATCCCGCGGCACCGCAGCCTGCAGACCCAAGCACCATTGCTACCGTCGGGGTGCGCGCACCGCCGCCTCACGCAGCTCTGCCTCACGTCTTTAGTGTCGACTCGGACAGCGACGCTGATGAGGGCCGGAGGGCCTTATGCATAGCGAATCCAGCGCCGTGTCCGCCCCCCGACCTGATGATCCGGCCGCGCTGGACACGGCTGGCTCGGCTTTGCCGCCGCCCGCCCCGGCCACGACAGCGGCCCCAGTATTGATGACACCCGGTGAGGGCGATACGGGGCGGGTCCCGTTTAACCTGTCGGACTTCCTGAGTCAGTTTCATGGTGGCCTGCATGGTGCACCGGCTCCGTCGACTCAGACCGTGCCTGCAGCGGGGCTGCCGTAGCTTTAGCGTCAGAGGAAGACGTAACAGACTCACAGAGTCGCGGCTAAAGATAGCCCGTTCTAATACCAGAACGCACGAGTCCGTACTCCCTACGGACTCCAAGAGTCAACCCTTAACTCTTAGCTGTGAATCTTCAAACTGAATGTATTTCTCTTATCGCGGCAGAGCCGCCTTCGGTGTAAATGTATCTGGTTCACTATCTAGCATAGTGAACCCTAGTCATATGCATAATCTGTGGCTCTGAAGCCATGTACTGATTCTCCTACTGAAATAGGTTAGACAGCGTGCACCACACAAGCCTGTGTGTGCCACACTTCGTAACCCTTCGGGTAACATTCGTGTAACCCCGTTACACCCTCCCCCCCCAAACCGTGGACCCGGGTGTCCACGCTTAACGGTCAACGACCGGGTCTTGTTCCGTCAAGCCTCCTTCTCGAACGAGTCAATCCACATCGTGTGGACGTCTCTGAGAACTTCTCGGCGCAACGCGCCCTCACATGACTTCAAGTCATAACGCCTTTGGTCTTTCGACCGCAGAAACCCTCTCGCGAGGTCCGCCTCGGAGCCTCGCTCCTCTCGCGCTTCGGCACCTCGTGCCTGCGAACTCCCAAGCTCCCCGGCGCAGGTGCGCACACCGACCGCGCCTCCCAGGCTCTCGGTCTCTCAGTACTTCGCGGCGCAACGCCTCAAGCCACGCTCGCGGCGAGCACGCCCCAGCTCCCTCGAGCACTAGCCCATCCGACCATGGACCTCAAAGATCTCTTCGGAGATGAGGAGGAGGGCGAGGTGGACTACAGCGAGTCTGATGTCGGCTCTCCGAGCCATGAGGGTGAAGCAGCGTCCCCACAACGCTCCCCGAACCGCCGCGACGCTTCGCCCACGTCGCCGGCACAACGCGGAGGTGGCACGTCGGCCACAGTTGGCTCGTCGAGCTCCCGCGACCAAGAGCGCCGCGCGCGAGTGTCTCCTGCGCGCTCGTCGAGCCATCCTCTACCGAGCGCACTGCGCTGTCGAGGGAGGAGCCGCGGCCACCGCTGCGCACTCCAAATCCGTTCCCTGAACGCTCTTCCGGGCTCCGCGAGCTGCGCGAGCTCACTGAGTCACGGTACTCTCCGCCTCGTGCGGGGAAGTGCCCTTGGGCCCCGTCATCTCCAACCCTTTGGACGAGGCTCAATCCGAGCAGGTTGCGGCGCAGCTGGCCTCCATGCGCTCCCAGCGCCCCGAGTTGCGGCCCCTGCTGAACCCCAGCACCGCCGAGTACGGCTTCCGGCCTCGTGACCCCGCGGAGGCATGCCGCCAGGCTTTCCAGCCGACGCTGGCTCAGCATGTCATTGGGCCTGCGGCCCGTACTCCGGAGGAGATCGCTCTTCGAACGTCTCTACGACAGCGACTCTTGACTCCACAGTCTACGACTGTCTCCGAGTACCGCGAGCGGTTGCGCCTGCAAGGCAAGGGGTTGTCCGTGCCCGCAATGCGGACGTACCCTGTGGTGCTCAGCCCGGGCGAAAGCCTGATCGAACACGAGGCTCAGTTCGAGCTCTGGGCTGAGAAGAAGAAGAAGCTTAGCTCCATGGATGCTCTTCGAGCTAGCTTCAGCGAAGTGGATGTTCGTATCGAACGCAAGCTCCGCTTCGACTTTGCGAAGATCCGAGCCAAACGCAGCCTCTCGGCTAACGCTCAGCCGCAGACTCCATTCTAGCGCTGCGCGCTTCGCTCCTTTGAGCCCTCCAGTCGCTCCTACCCGTGAGGGAGTGAGCGCTGTGGCTCAGGGCCAACCCCGGAGCAATGTGGCTGACCCAGCAGCTCCCCAGCCTATTGCCGGGAAGCGCGGGACGGCCGGCATGCCGGCCTCGAGCCCACGGGGCGCTGGTGATCAAGCCGATCAAAAGCGTCCACGACGTCTGGGCAGTCTTGGCGAAGGGGCACCTCAAACTCCCCTGAGTTCTCTGGAGTGTGGGTACCCTCGCCACTTTACCAGATACTGGTTTTGACCCCGGCACCGCCGCTTCGCCAGCAGGCGCTCCACATGGTAGTGAAGGTTCCCTTGCTCATCGAGCAGCGCCGGTGGAGGACGCACCAAGCCGCCTCGCGACGTTTGATGAGCTGTTCGAGGTTCAGCAACAGACGACTCGCCTTCGGGACCATGTCCAGGATGTCGATGCGCGTCTCGCGCGTACTGCCACGGAGCTCGACGAGCTTGCTCGGGACTTGAGCTGGGTTCAAGTGCCTCGCGAGGTCTGGGACCGGCTCCGACACTCTGGAGAGCTGGGTGCAGTATTATGGCGATCGCGACGATCGTCGTAGCCAGGAGCTCTCCGAGCTTCGGCGTCAGCAGGCCGCATTGCAGGGTCAGATTGACCTTCTGGCCCGCATGCAGGGCCCGCCCGCTGCGCCTCCTGCGCCGGTGGCCCTGTGCCTGCGGCACCTCCGACTCCGACCCTGCCCTCAGGGCTCGCGGCACCGCCGATGCCGAGCCTTCCGCCTGTTGCCTGCAGTGCCTGCGATGATGGTCGCGTCTGGTGACGCCTGCGACTGCGTCCTCGACGCTCGCGACCTCCGCGCCTGCGACCTCGTCGCCCTCGGTGCCTCCATTTGCACCTGCGTCGGGTCATGGTACGGCTTGAGCAAGCCCACGTAGAAGACGGGTGTGTCCGCATCTTCTTCCGGAAGATTGAGCGTGTACGCAAGCGCCCTTCCTGGCCACGACCTTGAAAGGTCCAATGAAGCGCGGGCGCAACTTCGTCTCTGAAGACAGCGGACACTGCATGTGTAGGTAGGTTCTTAGCATTTAGCAATACCAGGTCCCCGACCTCATAACTGTCAACATTGCCTCTGCCTTTAGCATCCGCATGTTCCTTTTGCTTGTCTTGGCTCTCAGCCATTGCGTCACGCACGTGTCGTAAGACACTCAAGCGCGTCGACAAGAAAGTGTCAACCTGTTTACGAACAGTAGCCGGGCTGACATCAGCCAGCCGGATCAGCTAAATCGGCTTCCTCTCCCCACCAAGCCCGAGGCCACCACGTGGCGGCGTCAGCGGGACGCGGGGATGGGACAAGCTGTTCACGTAGAACGGCGTGTAGCCGGTCGAGGCATGCACGGCGTTATTCAACGCAAACTCAACGAGTGGCAGCATAGCGCTCCAACGCTTCGGCGTCTCAGCGCAAATGCTGCGGAGCACGTCTTCGACGACGCGATTCACTCGCTCTGTCTGACCATCGGTCTGCGGGTGATCCGCCGTGGACATGTCCAGCTTGGTGCCAAGCACCGCAAAAACCGCGCTCCAGAAGTTGCCCGTGAAGCGGGGGTCTCGGTCCGAGACAATCGACTCAGGGAGTCCATGTTGTCGAAACACTCGGTCCAAGAACAGCGTTGCTGTACCCTTACCATCGATGGTATCCGGCACAGCCGCAATGTGAGCCATCTTGCTCAGTCGGTCTACAAAGACCACGACTCCAGTGTTGCCCGCCGCATCCGCCGGCAGGCCAAACACAAAGTCCATACTCATGGATTGCCAACAGCCCGAAGGGACAGGCAAGCTTGCCAACAGGGCTGCAGCATGGGGTGACGACTTCACTCGCTGGCATCGTCTCGCACGTGCGCACATAAGTGCTCGTCCACTTGTACATCTTCGGCCACCAGTAGTGGGTGCTCACCGAGCTGTAGGTCTTCACGGCCAAGATGGCCAGCCACCGGCGTGTCGTGGGCCTCAGAGGATACGATACTTCAGGTCCTCATCATGAGGGATGACCACGCGTGGCGTGTCCTCGGAGCCAGTGCTGTAGAACAGCAGGCCACCATCGAGGGTGTAGCGATGCAAACGCGCGCGCACTCGCGCCGACAATTCAATGTCCGAGTCTTGAAACTCCTTGCTCCCGAGAGCCTTCAGCAACGCGACACAAGTGTCATCCTTGGCATAAGCCGTTCGGATCAGATCCGGTAATGACGAAGTCACGGTCGTTACATGAGCCAGCTCATAATCCGGCCTGCGCGACAGCGCGTCCGCGAGGACATTCTGCCTGCCAGGCTTGTACTTCACCTCGAAGTTGTACTCCGCGAAGAAGGACAGCCAACGGGCCATCCTTTGCGAGAGATGAGGCGACTGAGTCGCAGTGCGTAACGACGCGTGATCCGTGTAAATCACGAACGGCTGAGAGCCCAACAGGTGAACCCTGAACTTGACGAGCGCATACTTCATCGCAAGTAGCTCTTTGTCATGGACAGGATAGTTCTTCTCAGCAGCCTTCAGCTGACGAGATTCGAACGCCACCACGCGCTCGCGCCCTCGGCGTCTGCTTGTAGCAGGGCACAGCCGATGGCAAAGTCCGAGGCGTCACAGACGACACTAAACGGACGAGCGGGGTCTGGCAAAGCCAGAATAGGCGCATGAAGGAGACTATCCTTAATTGCCGCAAACGCATCTTGATGCTCGGTGTTCCAACACCACTCCGCGTCCTTCTTCAGGAGATTGGAGAGTGGCCGAGCCATCTCAGCGTAGTTCTCGCTGTACTTGTGCAAGTAATTGGCCAAGCCAAGCCACTTGCGAAGATCCTTCTGGTTCTGGGGAACCGGCCAGTCAACAATGGCCTTGACCTTGACCGGGTCGGCCCTCAGGCCACGCTTCCCGATGAAGCACCCTAAGAAGGGAATCTCTTCTGCTCCGAAGATGCATTTGTCAATGTTGGCATACAACTTGTTTTGACGCATGCACTCGAGCACAGCACGCAGGTGCTCGACATGATTCTCCATATCAGTCTTCCCGTGCTCCGCACGACTGTGGACAAAGATGTCATCGAAGTACGTCTGCGCGTACGCCCGATGGGGCCGGAAGAGCTGCGTCACAAGACGATTGAACGTCGCTGGCGCGTTCGAGAGCCCTTGGGGCATCACCAACCACTCCCAGAGCATGCCGCTCGGAGTACTCACCGCAGTGAGAGGAATGTCGCTCGTTCTCATGAGCAATTGGTAGTAGCCATCGACCAAGTCGAGCGCACTGTACATCGTACATCCTGCCATGTTGTTCTGAAGAACGTCCTTCCGAGGAATCGGCGTCTGCGCCGGAATGGTGGCGGCATTCAGCTTGTTAAAGCATGCATAATACGCCACTTGCCATTCGGCTTTCTGACACAGAACGTCGGCGTGGAGTGAGGAGACTTACTCACGCACCATGCTCCGCCTCGTGCTTCGCACGGAAGAACGCGTCAATGACGTCACACTGCTCCTTCGGCAGAGGCCACTGCCTCGTCCACGCAGTACTTCGTTCCCGGAACGAGATCAATCTCATGTCGAACACCTCGATCCGGAGGTAGCCCTGAGGGCGGTTCCTTCGAGACCACGTCTTGATAATCCTTCACCACGTGGTACAAGGGGTCCGACGGATCCTTCAGGATCGCCGATCCGCTTCGCGCATTCAGCGCCTTCTTAGTGTCCTCCAGGACAGCTTCATCCAGAAGCGAGGACGAGTTCAACTCTTCTTCAGGTCGTATGACCACCACCTCCGCCAAGTCTCCAGCCTTCAAGGCTTCGCCCAACTCGGCCAAGGACATCTCGTCCAGCTCCAGGAGAGCAGATAGTGAGGGCAAGTCGGTGAGACTGACATCTCCGTCGACGACGCCCGTCACTCCATTCACGAGTGTGTAGAGCTGCTCGCTCTTGTGTGGAGCCTCACCGCTCGGCACACCCTTCTCGACTCGTGAGACCGCAGACGCCTTGCGTCGCGCCGCCAGCGCCGGCGCTGCCGCCTCTTCATGGACACTGTCCGCTCCAGAAGAGCTCCGTGATTTCGCGTGCTTCTTGACGCCAGGTATCACCACCTCATTCAGCTCCAGAGGAGCACCAGTGTCTTGATCGACACTCAGCGAAGGAGCTGCACGACCCGCAGCCTCCACTCAGTGGATTACGTGCCACTCCACGATCTTCATCCGGGCAGAGCCCTTGTCCCTCGGCATCGTGCCGACCGCGCCGTCGCTGGCACGCAGCACGGCGTCGCCCTCAGACGCACACCCGCTCAGCGGAATTAGTGCCGCTCCACATCCTTGATCCGGGCAACGCCGCAGCCCCACTCGACCTCTCGTTGACCGCGCCTTCACTGGCACGCAGCAGGGCGTCGCCCTCAGACGCACACCCGCTCAGCGGAATTAGTGCCGCTCCACATCCTTGATCCGGGCAACGCCCACCTTCACTCGACCTCTCGTCGACCGCGCCTTCACTGGCACGCAGCAGGGCGTCGCCCTCAGACGCACACCCGCTCAGCGGAATTCGTGCCGCTCCACCTGCCGTCCACGAGCCACGCTCGGAACGCTCGTTCTCGACACACGCAGTGTCCATCAACTCGGAAACTCCGATGTTCAGCACATTGACCGACTCGGTCCAGTGCTCGCGCCAGAAGCGCTTCTGCTTCCTAGCAGAGGTGGGTTCATGACTCGCCAATGCTCCACCAGGAGAGAAGTGCGTAGCACCAAGGGTCTTCGACCTCCAATCTATCAAGGCTCATGGCGTTCCAGCCACGCCATACCAAGCGATGAGATCATATCTCGAATCGAGGTCTAAGACCAGACAGCGTTCCACGCTATCAAAATCTAAAACTTCACGCCCAAGTCCACAGGGGACTTTAGGCACCGTGACACGAGTGCCCGTCGCGAGACGAACAGTGACGATGTCACTCCACGCGCTACCAGCGCCTCAGCATAAAGCTGACTTCCGTCCATCGTGGAACGCCGGGCGTAATTACCCGACGCTCCCGAATCGATCAAAATCGTCCGCATGGCTTTGTGAAGCCCTTTCACCCAAGCCTGGACAACTAAGCAAGCCCGGCTTGCACACACGTTCCGTGTTATGAGAGTACCAGCTCTCTTCGGGGCTAAAGTCCTGTCGACCTCCCACCTCGCCGAGGTTCAGTAGAACTTAGTTCCTCCCCAGTAGGCCGCCCCGCGCCTACTGGGTTTTTCTCATTTCCCCAGAGACGAACCCAGAGCCCTGGCTCGAACCCGAAGAGCGGCTTGACGATAAGCCTGGCGCTGCAAGCGCAGCGGACATCCGGCGCGCAAGTGACGCGTGTGTCACCGCAGATGAAGCATCGGCGGATGCCGCGCCGCTGCTCAGCA